>OZ025743.1:0-374000 GCA_964019335.1 Diplonema japonicum
ACAGCTTCTGGTGGACACATACCAGTGCAACGAGCAGTACAAAGAAAAATGTAGCACGGCCTTCCATGCATCCTTCAGCACAGAAGGGTAGCAAAATCCGCTAGCGCGGTTAACAGTACGTCAGGCGGTTTATTAAGAATTTTAAAAAGAAGAGTAGGGTGTGCCACTCCTGGATGTTGTGCAGCTCCAGGGCAACACCTGTGGACAGACTCAGGTTGCCCTGAGCTGCCTGCCACCCCAACGACAAATTAGTTTAATATCGCAGCACACGAGGTGCTGTATCAGATATTAAGCTGATAAGAACAGATACTACACTTGATCTTAGCCAAAAGGCCGAGAAGGTATGCCCTCTCAGAACAAAGCAATACCTAAACAATAAAAACCCTTTCCTTTTACTGCCCAAAAACTATGGTGAGACACCACGGATCTGTAACACGAGAAGAAGAAGCAAATGGAATTGAACCCACACGTCGCCGTATGCAAGGCCATTGGAGCAGCGCTAATACGCACAGGGGGAGCGGTGAAAGTGACGACACCCGCTTCCACAAAGCCCTCAGGGATAACGGGTTCCCGCTCTACGCTTTCCCCAGGTTCTTCGACAACGCCAGCTCCTTCCGTCGCGTTGCGATCCCCAGGGAGAACCAGTACATCAATAGGCTGGCCTGCTCCCTCAACATGCGGGGGAGGTTTGCCAAGACGCAGACTCGTCGCCGCCGCAACACGAAACGTAAGCCTAAGGCAGTACGCAAGCAACAGCAACAGCAGCAGCAACAGCAACAGCAACAACAACAGCAGCGGCACCAACAGCAGGGGCACTCGAATGCCCAACAGGTCCCCAGCCGCGACACTACGTCGCCGTCAGACCCCGGTAACTCCTCCACCAGATCTACTGCTCCCTCGGTACGTACGGGGGGCTGTCGATCCAGCCCACTGGTGCCAACTTCAAGTCCCTTTGCATGAAGATCACGGCGCTGTGTTGAATTACGACTTCACCACCTGGGTCCCCAAACGGTCTTCAGATACCTAAACTTCTTAAGACGAAACTTCGTTGGGAATTTCTTCACCGCCAAGATCGCGGCGATCGAACGAGGCCTCACCAAACGCCTCGCTCCCGCTCTTTTGAAAAAGGTGGTGCGCCGAGACGAAGGCTTCGTGTGGTTCAAGACGAGTTTTGACCATAAAGCCAAGGGTTGATCCTCTGGCGTAAGGTCTTCGAGGACAAGGAGGTAATTGCAGCATGCCCTAAGCCAGCCCTCCTTCGCAGAGTACACATATGCAACAAGCTTGGTCAAACCCTCAGGCTACAGTCTGCAATGTGACGAAGCTCAGCATCGAGACCCCGCCCAGAAGTGGACTGTACTTTATTGGTCGCTCCCCGTGGCTGATAAAGTTTCAAAGGAAGTTAACGGGGTCTCTTTACTTCCACTTTGAGCATTTATGAAACTAAGGCGACTGAAATGGTTTTAAGTTAGGATAGAAGCGAAGAAATAGATAAAAAGGGGTGGGAAAGAATAAATACTGCATACGAAAACAGAGAGTCGAGTAAAAAAGGGAAAAGGTGACTGACATCCTCAAGAGGAGCCTCCCACGTACCAGGAATTAAGCAGAGGTTGCTTCCATGGCCCGTATCAGTCTATCGCCAGAAAGAATAATGAAAATAACATAACAAAGAGAAGGGGAGAAGAAACGGAAAAAGACGGCTTGGTCATCAGAGAATGTTGACCCAAATGCGTCGGCGGACGCAGTTTAACGTCATACCCGGGACGGAAACCATGTTGGGAAAGCAGAAGGGAAGTTAAAAGTCAAGAAGTGGAAAAGGAAAAGGTGGAAACTAAAATCATAGGGTGCGAGGTCTGTGAGACCCTGCATAGCCTATCGCCCTCGTAGCACGCCGGGCCGGCACTCCTACATTGCGTAGGGTCGTCTCCAGTAGTTCCTAGTTGTAGGAGCTCAGCACAGTCGACCACTGTGACTCGCTGTAGTAGAGGGTCCCTGCCCCCACGAAGTCAGCGAGTAGGGCTGCCACAGTCGGATACGACTTGTCCTTGAACCCTTGGGTCTGCAACCGAAAGCCCTGTTCCTGGCGGGAAGCGTAGAGCCACGTCGAGTCATAACAGACCAGCAGACACGGGATCGCGACGCGTGTGTCGAGGGGGACCGTGATCATGGGGGTCTCACCCAGGAAGTGTGTGCAAGCCCTGGACATGCAGCTGAGGTCAAAGACGGCCTCGCCCTGGGAAAGGATCGGCGACCGAATTTGAGCATTTAGAAACTAAGGGGTCAAGTATGAGTTTTTTTTTGAAGACTTGGGTACTTGGGGTCAAGCTACCATCTTTCCCTTTCAACACCCTCCAATCCAAGGGGTCCATCTTGTGTTTAGAATGAATCCGACGTGAGTCTGTAGGATCAGACATCCTCGTTTGCCGGCCCGGCGTGCTACGAGGGCAATAGGCTATGCAAGGTCCGTTGCTCTGCATAAAAAAGAAAAATGCCACCACCTGGGATTGAACCAGGGACCTTCAGATCTTCGGTCTGACGCTCTCCCAACTGAGCTAAAGCGGCCTACTTTTTTTTTTTTAATAATAATAATAATAAATATTCCACTACCAGGCGGGAGGATCGAAGGGGAGTAGAGAAAACCATTCAAGGGAAAGGGAAAGGGACATCACTTCAAACCAAGAGAGGTGTTTGAAAGTGATTCGTGAAAAGCAGTCTCTGTTACTGAGCCATTGGTCGAGGGGTCCTGGTCCGCTGCTCCCTGTAGTAAATTACTTGGACCCCCTCACCACGCTCTTTTCATAATAAAATAAAACCGATCCCACCCACCAGGCAGCACCTGGGTCTCGAGGCATTAGCCGCCTCTAGTAACAAGAGACGACCTCCCAGATTTTAAGAACTTTGGAGGAGTTTCAATTGTGAAAAATTAACCAGCTGACTGTGAAACTCCACCGTCTGCTGGACTTGTTGGGCTTTCGGGAGCCAATAAATTCAATTCAATTAAGTTTCGTTCTTCAGTTTTTTTTTTTTTTTTTTTTTTTTTTTTTTTTCTTCTTTTTTTTTTTTTTTTTTTTTTTTTTCTCAAAATAAAGGAATTCAAATCAAGCTCGATTGTGTACACCGAAGCTTGAATCATCTGTCCTTCTTTTTTTTCTTTTTTTTTTTTTCTTTTTTCTTTCTATATGAAAGGTGAGTGAAAAATTTGAATAACACTGGGGGCGGGGGACAGGGGCCTGGTAATGGAAAATAAGGGAAGACACTGGGGAGGGAGGTGAAAAGAAAGGATAGGAGTGAAGCCAGAGTCGAGAGATTGAGTTAGAAACAATTGCTGTCTGAAGTCGTTTAACAACTTCAGACCTCAATGTTTGGAGAGTATAACATATTATAATTTATAAGTTTTTTCACAATGTTCCCTGCCGCTCCAAGAGCTGGGCGGTCTTACAGGCGTCGGTGGACAGGAGGACTTTGAGGGAAGGAAGGGAGCTACCGAAGATCTGACTCCTTTGGTCGATCCTCTTTCCGTCTTGGCATTCCCGTAGGAGGTGGCTTAGAGTCTGGGGTTGCGAACATAGATGGCACGGGACCTCCTCGACTGGGGGTATGAGTAGGTATCCGCAAGTGAGTGGGCTCTTCCCCACCCTCAGCCTCATGATCGCCACTTCTTTCTTTCTGTCCAGCTCCTCGAACTTCTCGTAACTTCCGGCAAACTGCTCCCTGTACGTCTTTGTGACGCCAGTATCCTTCCATAGGCGGAGGTGGCTTCTGATGACATGCTTCCTCACCAGAGTTTTAACCACCTCAATGTCTGTCTCACGGGTGTGGGCCAGTCTTTCGCTCGCCTCTTTTGCCTTCTGGTCCGCCTTCTCGTTCCACTTGTACCCGCAGTGACTCGGGACGTATTGAACGATTAGCTTGTGGCCTCTGCCTGTCAAGCTCGCGACCTCCTGCCAGAGTTCGAAGTCATCTTTGGAGGCTGCCGACATGTGTCCCTGGCACATCTTCCGTATCACCGACTGCGAATCTGTGCATATCAGAACCATCCCTTGGCTTGCAAGCTTCCTCTCTGAGAGTCTTGTCGCCAGTCGGATCCCTAGCCTCAGGGCCCTGAGTTCGCATTTGTAGGATGTCGAATACAGTCCACCGCTGATCCCGTAGGCAGCATCGGACCCGTTGTGCAGCAGGATGGCGGCCGAGCCTCCGTTTTTCCCATCCTTTACGGACCCGTCTGTGAACACCATGCAGAATGCCCGGCCGTGTTTCTCGCATAACCTGTTCAGGGTGTTCGTTGTTGCCTCTTTCCTGACCTCTTTTGGGTCCGTCCTTTTCACCTGCGTGTCTAGGAAGGGGGAGAGCACGAGTTGCCCCTCGAATCTTTGCCAGGGTGCAACCGCGAGTCTCCTCATGAAGACGGCGCCCGAGTGAGGTGTGCCCGTCCTCTCTGGGAGTTTGTAGGCTTTCGATGCCTCTCTCTGTTTGTCAGACCAAGTCCTCCTTGGTAGGAGCTTCTCGTACCTGGTCAGATCCTCCAGAGGCTGAGTCGCCTGGTATGCGGCGGTGTCCACTTTTCTCATCAGTGACTCGTAGAGCAACAGGCTGTCGTGTTCGATCAGCGCATCCAGGGTCCACAGCCCCGCTTCGTTCAGTGTCGCGAATGTCTCTGATGACGCGATGCAGCCTGTGATCTTCACCGCTGCCCTGTATTGAAGCTTCTTGATGCCTTCGTGGGGCGTGTTCCTCCCGCTCGGGAGAAATGACCCGTACACGCCCAAGCAGTATCTGAAGACTGGTTGCACATATGTGAGGTATAGAGCCCTCAACACCACCTTCTTGCAACCCCATCTCGTTCCCGCAAGGCAGCTCAGCAGCCTGACCCTGCTTTCACCTCTTTCCAAGACGTCTCTGGAGTGTTCGGAGAAAAGCATGTCCTCCTCGAAGGTGACTCCGAGCAGCTTTGTTTTTTCGACCACCTCGAGTTCTTCGCCGGTCTTGAAAGTTGCTCTGATCTTCCCCTTCAGTGTTCTCTGCGGATAGGAGATGCCAGCAACGGGAAGGAACTCTGTCTTTCCCTTGGAGATCACCATCGAGTTTCTCGAGCACCAGCTCTCCACAACCCTCAGGATCTTCATCAGTTTTCCATTCAAGCTGTCCAGGTCTTTTTCGTGCAGCACCACCGCAATGTCGTCTGCGTACATCACGGCATCAATGACCTCCTTTTCGAACGTCTCTGAGAGGTCGTCCATGTAGATCGAGAAGAGGGTTGGGGCAAGGATGGTTCCCTGTGGAACCCCACCCGTTATGTGTTCGTGCTTCCCTGTTTCGCCACTCACCTTGACGGCAGCGATCCTCTGGTCTAGGAAAGCGGCCACCCAGTCCGTAATTCTTTGCGGGTAGCCATTACTCCTCATTTTCGCATTTAGACCCTTGTGCCACACTGTGTCGAAGGCTCCTTTCAGGTCGAAGAGCAAAAGTCCGCCGCAGAACTCATCGTCTCTGATGCGGTTCAGTTTCGTGGTCACTTGCAGGACGTTCTCTTCTGTGGAGCGCCCTTTCCTGAAACCTGACTGCATTTTGTGCACCCTCTTCACATCTCCCACGTCTTGGTGGTAGTCGACCCTTATCTTTACTATCCTCTCCATTGTCTTTGAAATGTTGGAGGTTAGCGATATCGGTCTGTACGATGCCGGATCACTTCTTGACTTGCCCTTTCCTTTGTAAAGTGGGATTATGTGCGTGAACCTCCAGTCTGATGGTACCACTCCCTTCTCCCATGACATATTGAACAGATGGAGTAATGTGTCCATGGCCGTCCCCCCCAGGTGTTTCAGCATCTCGTTGTAGACACCGTCTGGGCCCGGGGATTTCCCCTTCTTCAACTGCCTCAGCGCGTGCTTCAGTTCCTCCATGCTTATCCCTGGGCAAGTGACCCTGTCCCTCAAGTCCTTGATCACTTTGGACTTCCTGTTTTCACCGTCCAGCATCTTCTTTGTGTCCTTGTTAAGGTGGGGTGCAAAAGCCTTTGCGTAGTGCTCCACAAGGACGTCTGCTTTTTGCTTCGCCGATGTGTGTAGCTTGCCGCCTGCCATTAGTGGTGCTACTGGATCTTTGTCCTTCCTGCCATCGAGCGTTTTTATCGTCCTGAAAGCGTGTCCCAAGTCCTTTTTCTGAGACAGCTCCTTCATGTAGTCGGCCCACGCTCTTTTCTTCCCTTCATCGATCTGTTTCTGCACTTGCCTGCTGATTTCACCAAGCCTCTCGCATTGTTCTATCGATGGGATGCCGATGTCCGACATAATCTCCTTCTTCAGAGCGTTTCTTCTTCCAACCAGTTGCGTCAGCTCTTCAGTCCACCACGCTTTCCCGCCTCTCGCTCCCCCTCTTGGGATGAAGAGCCTGGCGGCCTCCTTGACTGCTTCAGTGAACTGCTTGTTTAGCCTGACCGGGTCTCCTGTTCTCTGCAGGTGCCTCAGGGTGTACTCCAGATGATTTCTGTACCCCTCCCAGTCAGCTTTTTTGAAGCTGAATTTCTTAATGGTTGGTCCGGTTTCGTATTTCGTTCTTATCCGGATGGACATGGGTATGTGGTCAGACCCCCATGAATCGAGGGTTGTCCAGGATCTAGAGTCCATGTCTGGCCCGCTTATCACCAGGTCCGGTGATGATAAGGAACCTCTTGTGTTCAATAGTGTCGGTGTGGCTTTGTCATTCCAGGGTCGCATCCCTTTCTCGATCATCCACTTTGCGACTTTGTCACCTATGAGGTCCTCTTTCTTTCTTCTCCCGTCCCACAGAGGGTGGTGGGCGTTGAAATCCCCCATGATTAAGGTTCTGTCCCCTGTCGGGAGTGTGTTCGGGTTGAAGTAGGTGTCGATGCTCGGTCTGTCATCGCTCGGATCTGACGGCGATGTTGGTGGAAGGTAGATGTTCACCAGGAGGATCTCCTTTTGACCTGGCGGGTATATTTTGACGTCCAGTCTTTCCGTCACGTCATTTTTCTTCTCCTTCCTTTCGACACCGCTAGCGTTGATGCCTTCTTTCACGAGAGTCAGTAAGCCGCCCCCTTTTATGGGGAAATTCCTCCTTCTCGGTCGCGTCCTGTCTCTTCGGAAAGCTCTGTACCCTTCGAACCAGCCGTGGATCGCATCGTCTGATGTTAGGTGTGTCTCTTGGAGACACAGGATGTCCGGCGCTGTTTCTTCGATAGCCTTCTCGATTTCGGCCTTCCTAGCTCTGAGGGACCTCACGTTCAGCGAGACTATCTTCAGCCATCCGTCTTTCGCGGCTGGCCCCGGGTTCTGCTCGACGTCACCGCACGCCAAGATGTCCATATCATGTGGTCCGCAACCTTTGCGCATCTTTCTCGGTGTGGTCGAGGGTCGTTTCAGCATGTATGTCACTCTGCCTTTGTGGTCACCCCTACCTTCAGGTCTTCGAAGATAGGGTTGTACGACTTGGGGGGGGCCGGCCCTAACAGACCTTACGTCGCCACCACTAACGCCTTGTCCCGTTTGGACACCCCTATACGTGCGGGGCCGGCCAGGATTTAGCCGCGAGTTGTAGCCAAGTCGTACGAGCTTCCTTCGCGCAGAGAGATGACATTGCTGTGACCCGTTGTCGTCGTCGTCGTCGTCGTCGTGTATTATTTTTTTTTTATTTTTATATTTTTTTTTTGTTGTTTTTTTTTTTTTCTCTTGTTCTTTTATTTTCTTTATGTTTTTTTTTTTGTTTTTGTTTTTTTTTTTATGGTTTTTTTTTTTTTTTTTTTTTTTATTATTTTTTTTTTTGTAGACGAATTGGGGGGTTGGGGGCTTAATAGGGAAACACTTTCTTTTTTCTTTTTTTTTTCTTTCTTATCTATTATGGTAAAATGGAAAAAACTTATCACCTTTTTCACCTCTTCTTTGATTTTCCGCCTTTCCCGGACTTCTTCGCTGTGTCCGGTGTGCTCGGTGTCGGCGATGTCGAGGTGGAGGAGGAGGTTGTCCCCTTCGAACCCTTCGAGCCCCCTGGTGCGTAGGGCGCTGCCTTCAGCGACACCTTTGCAGAGGCCCATTCCTGGCCCCTGCGCCTTCCTGGTTTTGCTCCGGCGGGAGTGTCTTCCAACTCCGTTTCCGAGCCCGAGGATGGCTGGTGTTGCTGTGGGGTGTTCGGTTCCAGCTCCGGTCCGATGAATTTGGACGGTGTCGGGGCTGTGGGTGTGGCGGTGGTTTGGGCCTTTTTGGCCTTTAGGGCCGTTCTTCTGGCGGTGTCCCTCGCGTCCCGCTCCTCCTGCTTGGCCATCATGGCACGCACCCCTTTCTCCAGAGCCTCCTGTTGACTCCTCAGCTGCTCCATCAGAGCCGGGAGGCTGGTCCTGATCTCTGCCAGACCCTCTCCCTGCTTCCGCAGCTCCTCCCCCTGCACACTTACCTGTTTCTGCAGGGGTTGGATGCTGGTCTGGACGGCTGCCAGTCCTTCCCCCTGCTTCAGCACCGCCTCCCCTTGCGCACTGACCTGTTTCTGCAGGGCCGGGTAACTGGACTGTGCTTCTGCCAGAGACGTCCTCTGTCTCTGCAGTTCCTCTCACTGCGCGGTGATCTCCTGTCTCTGCGCCGAGAGTTCGGCCCTCTGCGCCGCAACTTCTTGATGCAGATTCTGCATCTGGGCTACCATATCTGGCGAGATTGTTGCCTGTTGTTGCTGTTGTTGGGGGGGCTCCTGTGTGTTTTTTTGGGGTGTGGCGGTCCTCTTCCTCCACTCTTCTACTGCCTTGCAGTAGAGCTGCCACCCTACCGACCGGCCGTAGAATTCCAGAAATTCTTCTGGGCTGTACCTGTCTTGGTGGACTTTTGTTCTTTTTTTTTTTTCTTCCCCCTTCCTCGACCACTTCTTCCCTCCTGCAGCCCTGGACTCCAGGGGGTCGGCCACCTTTATCGCCGGCAGGACTTCTGCCGTGGCGCCGTTCACCTTGATGCAGGTGTGGTGGGGGGGGGTGCGTGCGGTGTAGAGGAGGAAGGACGCGCCTTCCGTCGTCAGGATGACGACCTTCTCGGTCTGCTCTGAGACCGTTGCTGCGAGAATCGCAGCTGCGCCCTTCTCCTCCACTCCCTTCGGCAGCGGACCGATGATCCAGTTGCCCTTCCGCACCTCGTCCTTTTTCTCCTTCTTCTTCTCTTCTTCTTCTTCGAATACCAGATTTAACTCTGGCATCGCCGCGGCGTCTTCGTCCACCTGCATCTGCAGGCTGTCCAGTGGGGGCCTCGTGGAGGCGTCCGCGCTGGTCTGCTGATCCATTTTTATAAATTTTTATTAAAATTTATTATGTGATAGTGTATCAGACCCCCCACCCTTTTTTTTTTTTTTTTTTTTTTTTTTTTTTCAAAATACCAATGCAGGGCCGCCATGGAGAGCAACACCTGAGAAAAGGGAAAAAAAAAGGTGAAGGGAAACCATGGGGAAATAGGGAGGGCAATGGACCAGGCTTCTGCAAGCAGGAGGAGCCCTGGTCCCCCACCAACCCGTGCTCTGCTTTGGGACAGCCGAAGAGGGCTGAATTACATTATTCCCTCAGTCAAGTGAGAGAAAAACGGGGGCCTACCTTCCAGCTGGATGTCCTTCTTTGGCTGGAACCTCCGGCGGAAAGCCCCCCAGGGAGGTATTGCTCCTATTGAGCGAATCATTGGTGAGTGTGAAAATAAAAAAAAGGGGAAATGGGAAACAGTGAGAGGAAGGGAAAGGAAAGTGGAAAACACAACATTCCATTTAACACACACACACGGGGCGATCCCTTAGCGCAGCACGGGGGCCGCGGGACCGGCGTCAAGAGAGACCGGAGGAGGGGGCGGCACGTTTGAAGGTGCAGTGACGTCTGTAGACGCCAGGGATGATGGCGAGGTGAACAGTCCGGAGCGTGACCAGGCGAGCAGGCCAGACTCAACAATGAGGTCGTAGATCTGGGTCACGCGTCTCGACAGGGAGAAGGCTAGGGAGGGAGTACCAGCAGGAGTGTCGATCGCCCCCTTCCCGATCACAGGGCACCCACCGACAACATGCTCCCTGGACATCGGTGCTGCGTGGCAGGCTGGGCACCGGAGCACACCCTTGTGCTTCCTGTTCGGGCCAGCAGTCTGCAGGAAGCCGAAGAAGAGAGCCGAGTGACCAATCCGCAGCCGCGAGATGACCGTTTCAGCTTGTCTGGGGAAGCCAAGGGGGAAGTGCGCGGACCGAAGCTCGGTCGCCACCGCGTAGTTGTGGGCGAGGGATGTTATGAGCTCCGCGGACCTCCGCACCACCCACCGTCGCACCAGGGCCCTCACTGATCGGTAGTCAAGGGAGGGCCTGTCCTGCTTCCGCTTCGTTCCCTCCACGGCCAGAGCGTCAGCCTTCTCGTTCCCGTCCACCCCACAGTGGGAGGGCACAAACTGGAGGACCACCGGTGTCCCCTGCGTGCGCGCCGCGGACACCAGCCGGCTCCACGTCTGGTGGTCGAGCTTCTCCCTCTGTCGCGTTGGGCCAGCTCGCAGCTGCTCGACGAGGGAGAGGGAGTCGGTGCAGATCGACAGCGGGGACTTCGCCAGCGAAGGGTGTGTTTTTCGGAGGGTAGCCACCATATCCAGCGCCGTTTTCACAGCCATGCCCTCTGCCCGAAAAGATGAACAGAAGTCGTTGACGCCATGGCACACAGACACAGGGGTCAGGGGGGGAGGCAGCTGCAGATAAACCCCAGAGCCACCTTTCGCCTTCTGTCCGACCTGTACAACCGAGCCATCCGTGTAGGCATGGATGCCCGGGGGGAGAGCCGCAAGAGCAGCCTCGGCCGCCTTCCGCCTGTCCGCGTCTGGCGACGATCGCGTGACCCCGCCGGGGAGGTCAGTCCTGAAGTCGACCATGCCTGTCTGCCACGGGGCCGCCAGGGGCGTAGCCGACAGGTACTCGAAGTGCACCTTTGGTTCCAACCCGCATCGACGCAGTGCTTGGTAGCCAGAGCGCAGCCACCCACACCCCAGCCTGTTCGCCTGCTTCAGCTTGACCGTCTCCCTGTGAACCGGGGAAGACTGCCAGCAGAAGGCCTTCGCCGTCATCGTCGCCGCAGCACCCTCCGCCATTCTTTCGAGGGGAAGCAGTCCTGCCTCAGCTAGGAGCTTGTACCCTCCGGAGCCACTCCAGCAGCCCGTGATCAGCACCGCCGCCTCCTGGTGAAGCCCAGCCAGGTCCTTCCTCCCGACATCATCGAGCCTGCTGTAGTAGACCCCCATGCAGTAGCGCAGCAGCGGGAGGATGTACGTAACGTAGAGAGACCGCAGAGTGTCCCTCTTGCTGCCCCAGGACGTGCCGGACAAGAGCTTCAGCACCCTCAGCCTTTTGCTGGCCCGCCGTAGGATGTCCTGTGCGTGTTCACCGAACGTGAGCCCAGAGTCCACCGTAACCCCAAGGTACCTCGCGTGTTCAGACAGAGGCAGGGGACGGGCCGCAACGTAATCCACGTCGGGCCGTCGCACGGCTGCATGCATGTCCCGCACGCAGCGGATCCGCACACCACCCGCCTACTTTTTTTTTTTAATAATAATAATAATAAATGTACCACTGTCGTGCGAAGCTAAAGGCTGGGGGGGAGGGATAGGTGCAGGAGGCCTGAAGGGCCTCCTGCAAGTGAAAGGGGGAACGAGAGGGGTTGACAAATTTTTTGTAAAAGTTTAAAGAAAACCCTCCCACAACTATCCATACGTACCGAGGCGGGAGGTGGGCAGGCCCGGGGGCTCCCAGCGTTCGCAACTGTGCCCACCTTCAACGTCCCTCGGCATCTCACCAGCCCGCATCGCACAACAGCACCCTTTGGCCGAACCTCCGGGATTTCAAGGGGTGGGGTACCTCGTCAGTGCTCGTAGGCACACCGGCACGGAGGCATCCCCTTCAGCCGGTTTTGTTGGGCTGTGGAGCCTTTGGAAAATAAAATTGTAAGGAAAACATAACCAGAGAGGAAGAAAGAAGTTGGGGTGCACGACAGGGCAAAAAAAAGGGAAGACATGGGGGATGAGAGTACTATTACTAAAAAAGTTTAAATCTACTTCTACTTCTTGCCGGCCCGGCACAGCACGCCTCGCACCCAGCAGCACACGCCACGCAGACAGACCAGCGCACCTCCACCGCCACCAGTTCTCTTCCAGTGTCCCCGTGCACCCCACCGTCGATCCGTTTATCTGTACCCAGTTCGGCTACCGATCTGTCTGGCCTTCCAGTTGCGACAGGGCGGTCATTGCCTGAAGGGCGCCGGGATCAACACTGTGGCCTCCACTCCGCGCGAGACCGGTCTCAGCCTCACGTCTCTCGGATGGGGTACGCTGGAACACTGGGCGACGCCGCCGCCCGCATCACACCACAACACAGCGGAACCAGCACAAACAAACCGTACGCCACTCACCAGCGACACCAGCCACAACTCACCGCTCCTGTTCATCCCACCGTTGTCCGAGTACCTGTACCCAGTTAGCCTGTGTCCTGACTGGCCTTTCAGTTGGGGCAGGACTGACAACGCTACAAGGGCGCCGGGAACAACCTGTGGCCTCCACTGTGCGCGAGATCGGTCTCAGCCTCTCGACGCTGGTGGAATGAACAGGAACGGTGGGTGTCGCCGCCGCACGCAACCACGCACACGCCGCGCGATGGGAGAGAATGCCTTTTGCTCAGACCGAGTCTGAGTGGTCTTACACCCCCGCTACCGGTGCCCCGATAGCGGCTTGTGCCAAACAGACCGTCTTCGTTCCGGCACAGCCCTCCAACCACAGCCCTCCCTGGCCTGCGGTCCCAGGGGCCACCACGAGGAGGACAGCGCAGGATACTTCACACCATGTTGTTGTTCTTTTTTTTATGTGTACCCCAACCCCCTTTCTTGAGGGGGGGATAAAAAAGAAAAAAAATAATAACGATACTTTAGTTACTTTTTTTTTTTTTTTTTGCAATAATAACCACTGGGGGGAAACTGGGGGTGGGGGGAGGGGTGTGGGGTGTGTCCAGTCTTTTGTCTGGAGTGACCGAGAGGGCCACCACGTGGGCTGAACCTTCCCTTCGGTGCTCCGTTCCCCCTTCCTGGGACAGCCGACCTGGCTGATTACATTCGGGGCGGTCCCCTCGAGGCTGAACGCAGGGGCGTTCTCTTGCTGCGCCCTGCGCCCTCCCGGCCTTCCCTGTGGCTGCCTCCCGGGAGGTTGTTTCTTGGCCCATTTGCGTGTGAGTGTGTGTGTGTGTGTGTGTGTGGGGGGGGGGGGGGGGGGGACAAAGGGGTAGGGGGGGGGGGGTCTATAATGGGCTCACGATCACCCTTGTGCTGCGTCGGCCGGGGGGAAGATCCCACACTCAGACCATGATAAGAGCCCGGAGGCCTCGATGAAGGCGCAGACCTCGGCGGAGTGTTTGGAAAGCAGCGCGCGGAGCGGCAGCCCAGTGTCGTAGAAGGACTTAGCTGTGGGAGCCAGAGAATGACAGCCCCTCAGCAGGTGATCAGCGTCGAGCGGTGATTGAACGTTGCAGGCGGGGCAGGTGAGGTGATGACTCCCCTCAGCCCTCAGGGGTCCCTTGAGCTGGAGGTACCCCCTCATCAAAGGCGTGTGTCCGGTCCGGAGCCGAATGATCAGGACCTCATCCCTCCTACTGAGTGGTGGGAGAGAGAGACATTCGCCACCGGTGACGAGGCGGTGGTGGCCGGGGGAGTCGCTGTTGTATCTCGCACGCGACCTTCCTCTCAGCCACGCTTTTATGGCCGCCTTGCTGGAGCGGTAGCTAACCCCGCAAGGCGACTTCGACAGCCCGTCCCTGGCCGCTCCGTCGGCGAGCTCGTTCCCCGTCACACCGCAGTGGGAGGGGATGTACCAGAAGTGCACATCACCAGAGCGTTTGGCCCTGAGCCAGGAGGCGGCATCCCAGATCCGTCTGTCCGTGGACTCCCTCTGCTGTCCGGGGCCTCCAGCGAGCCTCCGCAGCATCGTCTGTGAGTCGGTCAGCAGGTAGAGAGGGCGGCCCCTCAGGTTCACGACCGTTTTGTACACCTCCGCAGCCTCCTTCAACCCCATCAGGATAGCGGTGCCCTCGGCGCACATGGGTGTGGAGACCATGCCGGCCCCGTGAGAGGTGGTAAGGGTGAGGTCCATGTCGGGGACTCTGAGGGCAACCCCAGCTCCCCCTCTCCCCCTTATCACCGAGCCGTCCGTGTACACTACCAGAGCGCCGCTTGGGATCTCGTCCAGCTTTTCCGCAGCCGCTGCCGCCCTCACATCGTCGGGGAGTGTCCTCCTGGTGTCGGTGGCGTAGGGATCGACGTGGATGCCTTCCGCCCAGGGGGGGGCTCTCGTATCAGGCCCTAGCGGTAGGGAAGCAACCGCACTCAGCCCAGAACTCCTCGTCGCCTTCAGCGCTCCCAAGGCCCATCCTGCGGTAGCACCCCTGACCACCCTGTTCACCGGGGTTCCCACCCACCTCAGTGCCCTCTGCAGTAGAATGGCAGAAGCAGCGTCGGCCATCAGGTCGAGCGGGCGCAAGCGGGCCTCACACAGTACAGCCGAGGTGGAGGTGTTCTTGACGCACCCCGTGATTCGTCGGGCTGCCTCATCGTGCCTCATGCACAGTGCCTTCCTGTCTTGAGCAGACATTAGTGCGAAGAAGATGCCAATCGAGTAGGTGAACACCGGTAGGACGTAGGCCAGGTACAAGGACCTGAGTGATGCTGCGGAACTGCCCCAGGACGAGCCGGAGAGGAGCCGCAGTATGCGAATTCGTTTGTCGTATCTCTCGATGATGTCGCGGGCATGGGCACCGAAAGACAAGTCAGCGTCAAGGATGACCCCTAGATACTTGGCCCTATCACGCCTCGCGACGGGGACGGCCGTGGAGAATTCATACACCAGCCCTTTGGAGACGAGTGCAGAGACGTCGCGTCGTGTCGTGGCCGTGCGGTTAACGGACAGGAGCCTCCTCCCGATCAGGTGAGTAGGTCCCCCGGCGATGAGTCGGCCCTTGAGCTCCAGCGGCTGGAATTCGAAGCCCGGATGCGTCGCCCCGGTCGAGGGGAAGTAGACGTGGAAGTCGTACGGTTCGCATTTGGGGGTGGGGACGTACAGCGTCTTCTCCCTGCTCAACTGCATCCCCCATCGTGTACACCAGTCTTCGACTGCACCCACCACCGCCGTGGCCCTGGCCTCGAGCTCAGTCCTTGTTGTGGCAGAGACTACTACCGCGACGTCGTCCGCGTAGATCGTGGAGAGCCCAGCCAGACCCTCAAGTTCCCTCGCTAGGTCGTCCACGAAGATGGTGAACAGCACTGGACCGAGTACAGAACCTTGAGGCACGCCACTCTTGATTTTGTAAGGGGTCCCCTTGACACCCCCCACGACTACCCTCGCTGTTCTGGACGTAAGGAAGGAGGAAACCCACCTGGTGTAGGCCGTAGGGAAGCGCTTCTGAGACATCTTCTGAATGAGTGCCTCGTGGTTGACCCTGTCGAACGCCTTTGAGAAGTCAAAGAGTATGGTGAGGCATGCCTCCTTAACTTCGGCGTTCCTTTTTATCGTCACATGCTGCACGATGGCGGCAACCTGCTCCTCGGTGGACCTCCCTTTCCTGAAGCCAGCCTGGGCGGGGTGAAGTCCCTCTACCATCGTTGTCGGGGAGTCAAGTAGATACGTCACGCGGGCCTCGACCATCCTTTCCATGAGCTTGCCGAGGCAGCTCGTCAGGCTGATGGGGCGGTAGGACTCAATCTTCGTGGGGTCTTTGCCCGGCTTCGGGATCGGGACGACTAGTGCCAGTTTCCACGTGTCCGGAACTTGCCCGCTCGCCCAGGAGAGATTGAACAGCTGTAGAACGATTCTCAGGGATTCCCTACCCAGACGCTTCAGCATCACGTTGAAGATTCCATCGTCGCCTGCAGCACTCTTCGTTCTCGTCCTGAGCAGTTGTCTCAGCAGTTCGTCCATCGTGAAGTAGCCCGTTCCGCCCTCGTAGGGTTCCTGCGTCTGTCCTGTTGCGTCGAGACCAGGGACAGTGTCGTCTCCGCAGATCGTCTCGTAGTAGCGTCCGAGACGATCGGCCCTAGCCTTGTTGCCTGTGAGAAGAGCGTCGCCGTGTTGAAGGGCGGCCTACATTTCCGTTTTTTTTTTTTTTTTTTTTTTTTTTTTTTTTTTTTCAAAATACCAATGCAGGGCCATCATCCGGCGTCTGGCCTTCTCTTACCAGTATGCCCGTCCCCCTTTAAACTTTTAAAATTTTAAAAAATTTTTAAAATTAACATCCTCTTGTTATCGTGTGCCCTGACATTGTAGTCAAAAACGGATGGCCCGGCCTACTCTGAAGTTGCCAAGATGAGTCCTCTCATCTTCGCACGAACGAGTGTGGTACGGCCATCCCCTCCCCCCGCCTGCCGGAGTGCAGCGGGGAGAGCAAATACTTCCCCTATCATCCCCATGCGCACACGCACGCTCGCTTCCCCTTTTGATTTTGAGAGATTTTACTCTCACCCTTTCATGTTTCGCTCAATGGAGCAAATCCCTCTCGAGGGGGCGACCGGGGCCAGTTCCGGTCACCAGAGGTCCCAGTTGAGAAAAACTACGAACTGGGGTCAAGGTCCCCGTCCGAGTCACGTAGGTCTACGCGGCTTGGAATTAAAGTAATTCAGCCCTCTTCGGCTGTTCCAAACAGGTGCACGGGTTGGCGGAGTCCACAGCTCCATCTGATTGCAGAAGAACTGGTCTTCGCCCTCCCTGTAATATTTCCATGCTTCCCTTCACCTTTCCCCTTCCCAGGTTGTTGTGTGGGGTGAGTCGTGTGGTGACGCGGACCCCTGGCCGAGCAAAACGAGGGGTGCTGGAGCGAAGACGGTCTGTTTGGCACAAGCCGCTATCGGGGCACCGGTAGCGGGGGTGTAAGACCAACAGACTCGTTCTGAGCGAAGGCATCTCTCGAGGGGAGCGGAGCCGGGGGGGCGTTTTTCGTGCTGATCCGGGTCCTGACCGGCCCTCTACATCAACTATCCCTCTCCCAACCCCTACCTTCCTCTCACGAGTTGGCCCTGCCGCTCCATCGCGCTGGTTGCCTGACGCCAGCGCCGACGACGACGACGACGACCGGGGCCCTCGACATGGGCAACTTAGAAGAGTAGAGTCATCTTTCCCCCCCTTTTTAGTTTCCCTCAAAACCTCACTCGATGTCTCCTGTTCTGCTGCCAGGTCTTTTCTGTTGCTATTCCTCTCTCTTCCCCTTTTCTTTTCATTTTATGTTTTAATTATCTAGTGCCCCACCGACCCAACAAATCCAGCAAGGGGACGGTCTCGTGCTGGTTTAAGCAATGGTCGCCCCGAAATCCTTAAGACGATCCTACCTTTTGAGGCGGATGCGCTGTTGGCGGGGAATGTGCGGAGTTGGCCAAGGACGCCCAGTCAAAGGAATTTATTAGGGGGCGAGAACCAGACTGGGTGGGCCTTCGGCGTTCAATAAACAAAAAAACAATAAGGAAAGGGGTAATATTAATAAGGGTGGGAGGGAATGAAGAGGGAGAGAAAAAAGAAATGATAAAAGGATCTTGAAGGACAGTGTCCCAGTACTCACCGCTCCTCTCTGTTGGTAATTGGCCACACAGAAGCTTTTTTTTTAAAGAAAAAAAAAAAGACCAGAAGGAGGGAGTGCTAAACCCCCCCTACCTATGGTGCTGTTTGTTCTCTTCTTGGGCGAAAGGCTCATGATACCTTCACTTTGATTTTTGATTTCTCGAGCTCTGCTTTTCAACTCAGCTTTGTTGATTTTTTCTTCCTTTCCCCATTTTCCTTTTATCCTTTTCAAACCTTCTCTGATGCTCCCGTAGGAGGGATGAGGTCCTGATCATTCGGCTCCGGACCGGACACACGCCTTTGATGAGGGGGTACCTCCAGCTCAAGGGACCCCTGAGGGCTGAGGGGAGTCATCACCTCACCTGCCCCGCCTGCAACGTTCAATCACCGCTCGACGCTGATCACCTGCTGAGGGGCTGTCATTCTCTGGCTCCCACAGCTAAGTCCTTCTACGACACTGGGCTGCCGCTCCGCGCGCTGCTTTCCAAGCACTCCGCCGAGGTCTGCGCCTTCATCGAGGCCTCCGGGCTCTTATCATGGTCTGAGTGTGGGATCTTCCCCCCGGCCGACGCAGCACAAGGGTGATCGTGAGCCCATTATAGACCCCCCCCCCCTTTGTCCCCCCCCCCCCCCCCCCCCCACACACACACACACACTCACACGCAAATGGGCCAAGAAACAACACAGGGAAGGCCGGGGGGGCGCAGGGCGCAGCAAGAGAACGCCCCTGCGTTCAGCCTCGAGGGGACCGCCCCGAATGTAATCAGCCAGGTCGGCTGTCCCAGGAAGGGGGAACGGAGCACCGAAGGGAAGGTTCAGCCCACGTGGTGGCCCTCTCGGTTACTCCAGACAAAAGACTGGACACACCCCACACCCCTCCCCCCACCCCCAGTTCCCCCCAGTGGTTATTATTGCAAAAAAAAAAAAAAAAAAAAAAAAAAAAAAAAAAAATGACGAACAATCCTCCCTTCACTCCCCTCCCCTAGTGTATTTTCGTTCCCTGCCAAAAAACCCCTCCCTCCTTTTAAGACGGTACAGTGTATTGAAAAGAAAAAAAAAAAGAAAAAAAAACTATATAAATAAACAACAGAAAGAAAGAAAAACTATTCAAGCCCCAACGACAAACAAAAACCGGCATGGGGACGGCTCGGGGCCGGTCGAAGGCAAGAGTCGCCCCGAAATCCTTAAGACGATCCTTCCTATTGAGGGGGATGCGCTACCAGGGGAAAGGAAAAAAGGTGGCCATGGGCAGGACAGTCGAAGGAATGTACTAGGGGGCCAAGAGGCAGACTGACTGCGCCATAGGCGATACAAAAGGAGAAGATTTTGACCAGGAAAGAATGGAACAATGGAATATCTGAAAGGAAGTATACACACACTCCCCTTACTGAATACCGTCTTGCTTCACCCTGTGATTTGCCAGGCACAATTATGTCACCCTGTGCAACACAGACTTTTGATGTTTCAAACCTCCCAATTTTTATGGTTTCAACTTTCTCCGCCCCCTATCCCCCCCGCCTGGTAGTGGAATAATTATTATTATTATTATTGCAAAAAAAAGTGATCAGGAAAAGAAAAGAAAAGAAAAATGGGCAAGAAGAAAGACAAGCACAAGGAGAAGGCAAAGCCGGAAGGGAACGGGGCCAGCACGCAGCTGGCGCAGTCCAAGGCCAGGGAGGAGCGGCGGGTGGAGAGGATGCTCCGCAGCGCGGGAGCAGCCGGGGAGCTGGGGCAGCTCCTGACGCCGGAGCACCGGGAGAAGATGACGGGGGTGGTCACCGTGATTGACCTCCTCACGCCCGACGCCGCCGCCGCTACAGCCGGCCCAGCGACACCTGTCGCCTCCACCCCGACCGGCTCCGTCAAAAGGCCGGTTTCGCCTGACGCCAGCGTCGCCACCCCGACCTCCAGCAAGAAAGCTAGGAGGAAGGCCGCCAGAGCCGCGCGCGCTGACGCTGCCGCCGAAGCCGCACACATAGCTGACGCCACACACCCCCTCGAAGCCGCACGCACTGCGGCCGACGTCGAACTCGCGGGAATCGCTGCTGATTTGGAAGCTGCACGCGAGTCGGCCGACGTGGTAGCTGCAGAAATAGCAGCTAAGATGAAGGCTGCGCAGGAGGTGGCTGATGCTGCGGTTGTCAAAATGGCAGCCGAGACGGAAGCTGCACGCGTGGCTGGTGTGGAGGCTGCTCGCAGAGCAGTCGAGGCTGAGGAGAAGGCTCTGCGCGAGCGGTCTACTGCACGACTTGCGGCAGAGGAGAAGGAGGCTGCGCGTGCTGCGGCCGAGATGAAAGCAGCCGAGGAGAAGAAGGCTACAGCCGCAGCCGCTGCAGCCGAGAAGAAGAAAGCCGCAGCCGCCGCCGCCGCCGAGAAGAAAGCAGCAGCCGCCGCCGCCGCCGAGGAGAAGGCCGCCGCCGAGAAGAAAGCAGCAGCCGCCGCCGCCGCCGCCGAGAGGAAGGCCGCAGCCGACGCCGCCAGGAAGAAAGCTGCAGCCGCCGCCGCCGCCGCCGAGAAGGAGACCGCAGCCGCAGCCGCCGCCGCCGAGGAGAAGAAGAAGGTCGCAGCCACCGCCGCCGCCGAAAAGGAAGCCGCCGCAGCCGCTGCCAAAAAGGAGGAAGCTTTGAGGTTGGCGGCCGCCAAGAAGGCAGATGCCCAGAAGGTCGAGGACGAAGCAGTCGCGAACGCTTCCGCCAACGCGTCAACAGACCAAGGCACGCTCCTCCTCAGCTCAGACTCTGACACCAGCTCTGGCCCTGAGGAGATGGAGGACGACCCTGCCCCTGCCCCTTCCACAACCCCGCGATGGGACCTGGTGCCAGACACACGGGACGCCCCGATCTACACCAACGTGTCCCCCCCGACGGAAACATCCCGCGCTGTCATTGCGCTCGACGATCCCTCCGAAATGGGGGTCGTGTGCTCCGCGTTACCTACGGCATCCATCACCTTTGTCCTTATGACAGAGGTCCCCGGTGTCACCACCCCCAGCGAGATTGTCATGGTCTCTGGGTCGCGCGCAGTGAACAGGAGGGTCCACGTCTCCACGTTCGGGCTGGACCCCCCCACCTACACCCCGCCTTCCACCTTCAACAGCGGATCGGAGGTCGTCTACGTCTGTGTCAGTGCAGACAGCCTGAAGGAGGCGAAGGCCAGGGTCCTGGAGCTCGCCAAGGCTCAGGGCGCGGTGGTGGAGGATCGTGCGGTCTTCCGCCCAAGGAAGTTCGGTGAGGAGGAACCGCGGGCGAGGCACTGGACCCACGAGGTGGGACTGCGCCTGCAAGCAGCACACGTCCACGCCGTCCTGCGCCGGTCCGGGGACGGCTGCTTAATGCGGACGACGGAGAGACGCGGGGGGTACGCTTATGTACCCATCGTGGCGGAAGGGAGGGCGGATGCCTTTCGGATTGCGGGGACGCTGGGTGGGTTGTCTCTCGGGGTGGCGCACCGTAAGGGATGGACTGTGCGGTGCCTACCGGAGACGGAACAGCGGCTCCGGGAAACCCTCGCAAAACTGCGTACAAAGCGCAAGTTTTTGCTCACCGGGGCCCCGCCGTCCATCACCAGGGCGGCCTTCGACGAAGTGATGGACCACATCGGTTGGAAACCATCCTCCGTCCTGCGACGCACGCAGACGATGTTCCAGGGCACGAGGCAACTCGTGTTCTTCATCGTCGTCGACAGCCCGCCCCCGAAGTCCAGGACGTGGCTCCTTGGGGGGCGCCTTGTCTGCCTCCGTGATGCGGACGACCACCCGACCGTCAAGCCGCCCCCTCTCATCAACAGGACGACACCTGCATCTGCACCTGCGCTTGCAACGTCCTCGACCCCGGCACCCACATCTTCTCATGTACCTGCACCTGCGCCTACACCTGTACCTGACCCGGCACCTGTATCGGCGTCTACACCCTCGGGGACTGGCCCTGCGGTGAAAGCAACTGGGCTTCCTCCCACCAGCCCGTGGGCGTCCATACCGAGCTCGGTGGCTCCCCCCCAGCTCGACACTGTGACGTCCCCTACACCGCCCCGCAACGTGTCTGCGGGAAACAAGGAGGGGGTCCCTTCCGGGTCGCCTGAGGTCGCCGCTCTCACTGAGCTCGTCGCCACGCTGAAGGAGTCGATCGTCGGGCTGCAGAGGACGATCGACTCTCAGCAGGAGATGATCTCCGATCTGCGGACGACGCTCCGCCTCCTCCTGCCGCAGGCGGCCACGCTGACGACGGGAACGGCAGTGCCGCGGGACCCTACACCGGGGGCGACGACGACACACGACAGTGTCTGGAAAGGGAAGGGGAAGGGGAAGAAGGGGGCTCCTCCTCTCGCTACGACCTCTGAGGCTGCGGTGACGAACCTGGGTACGAGGGGGCGGGCCAGGTCGTTCGCGGAGACCAAAGATCTCTTCACCAATGGGGTCAAGGGGCGCTCTGCCTCCATGGGTCCATCCAATTGAAGGGGCCCCGCAGAACAGGGGGGGCAGCAGATCTACGACCATGCTCCCTCTCCTAGTCTCCCTCGCATCCTCCCCAGGAGACTCCTACCTCTCTGTTTCTTCACCGACTTTTCTGCACTGATCCCCACCCTACTCGGGAGGATGTCCGTCAGGGACCTGCTGGGGCTGCTTGGGCTGGTCGAAACAAACCCTGGCCCACCCAAGAAGCTGCCGCCCCCGTCGCCTAAGGGTCTCAAGGGTTCTCAACGTTGCGAAATGGACCGTCGTATCTCGCCATGCTGACTTCTTGTCGCTGGACATCATCATGATACAGGAGACGCACCTGAGGGAAGGGCACGACACGCCACACCTGCCTGGGTACAGGTCATACAGGAGGGATCGGTTGACACCGGTGACTGACGGCACTGCGACGAGGGGTGGTGGTATTGTCACGTATGTCCGCGACGATCTTGCCTCGGAGGAGGTTCCGCACGTACTCCCGGCTGGGGACTGTGTCACTGAGAGACTGGATGTGAGGATCTCCTGCGAGAAGCGTGAGCCGATCACTCTCTCCAACGTTTACCTTACACCGGTAAGCGCGAGCAGAGGCACGAGGGACCCTGAGTACCTGCGGCCTGGCAGCCTTCCCATGGGGAAGAACACAGTCATAGCGGGTGACTTCAATGCTCACCACAGCTCCTGGGACGCCACGGTGACGACGCCGAACGAGAGGGGGAACGTGGTCAGGGACTGGCTGGACACCCACGGGTACTCCGTCTACAACGACCGCAACGAACCGACGAGGGACTCGTCACGACACGTTCTGGACCTGGTTGTGGGGCGCTGCGCGAAGCTTGAGCCGAAGACGCTGGGCACGTGGGGCTCCGATCATAGTCCCGTATCCTTTCACCTGCCTCTTGAGGACGTCTACCGTTCGGAGCGCCCCTTCCCCACCTGGAATTTCAAAAAAGCCAGATGGGATGACTACACTGCTGCTGTTGCCCGCCTGCTTGCTGGTGTTGACACGGCGGCTCCGATTGACTCTGTCACGAAGGGGTTTACACAAGCCCTTTTGACTGCGGCGAACGACCACATTCCCCTCTGTGGGATGCGACGTGGCCCGACCCCCTGGTGGACTGCTGAGCTCGAGGACGCCTTCGAAGAGCGGAACACCCTGCGCGAACTCCTGCTCCAAGAGGCTGACGTGGTGGTGGAGGAGTACAGGGCGAAGGTGAAAGAAGTCAACCGACTTCTTGACGAGACGAAGCGTGAGGCATGGGGAAGGATGGCGGCCGACCTCAGCCGGAGCAAGGACCTCGGGGCTGCGTTCAGAGCGGTGAAGAAGCTGGACGGCAGGCACCGAAAGACACACCTTCCTGTACTCGAGGGAAGATTTGTGTCGGACAAGGCGAAGGCCGACCGGCTGGGGGCGCACTTCGCTAAGCTCTACGGCAGGCGTGGTGACGGGAACTCGAAGGACGCCGCTCCTTCTGCAAGCAGACTCGGGTGTCAAGCGTTCACCGTGGACGACCTCACCCGCGGCCTGAGAAGGATGAAGACGCGCAGCGCGGCCGGGGAAGACGGAATCTTCTCGGAGATGCTCCTACACCTGAACTCGGACTCCCTCGGTGTCCTCCTTCTACTCCTCAATCGCTCCTGGCTGATGGGTGTCGTCCCCGGCGCCTGGAAGAAGGGAGTGATCGTCCCGGTACCGAAACCTGGAAAAGATGCGACTCTCTTGGCTTCCTACCGGCCGATCTGCCTGACCAGCTGCCTCTGCAAGCTGCTGGAGAGGATGATCGAGGAGAGGCTCACGTTTCTTCTTGACGCGGACGGGACGGGAGTCGAGGGACTCCACGACAGCCAGGCTGGTTTCAGACGCGGCCGCTCCACGGAGGAGCAGGTGGCAACCCTCACTGAGTGCATGTCGAGGAACAAAGACGATCGACGTCTCTCGGCCGCTCTGCTGTTCGACTTCTCTTCTGCCTTCGACCTGGTGCCCCATGGTGCCCTGCTGGACAAGATGCGAGGGAAGGGTCTCCCCGAACCCTTCGTGGAGTGGACGCGGTCCTTTCTATGCGGCCGTACTGCTGCGGTCACGATTGGACGGTCGAGGGGGTCGACGACGAAGGTGCGACGGGGTGTCCCCCAGGGCTCTGTCTTGGGTCCCATCCTGTACACCATCTACGTCGACGAACTCGCCAGGAGACTGGAGGGACTGGCGGACGTCTCGGTGCTCTACGCCGACGACGTGGCGGTCGTGATCTCCTCTGGACAAGGGGACGTGGCTGGGCTGGAGCGGAAGGCGCAGGCAGTGGTGGATGCGGTTGAGGACTGGTGCAGGGAGCGTGACATGCTGCTGAGCACGTCCAAGACGCAGGCAGTCTGCGTCCCCCCCCAGAAACGTCTCGGGGTCTACTTCACTTCGTCACGAGTCCCCCTTCAGCCAGGTGCCTTCCAGAACCCACTCTTCGGCCTGGGGGTGAACGCCGATGGCACGATCTCCGGGGACCAGGAGCTGGCGGGCCTTCAGGTTGTGGAGGCGGGTGGTGTGCGGATCCGCTGCGTGCGGGACATGCATGCAGCCGTGCGACGGCCCGACGTGGATTACGTTGCGGCCCGTCCCCTGCCTCTGTCTGAACACGCGAGGTACCTTGGGGTTACGGTGGACTCTGGGCTCACGTTCGGTGAACACGCACAGGACATCCTACGGCGGGCCAGCAAAAGGCTGAGGGTGCTGAAGCTCTTGTCCGGCACGTCCTGGGGCAGCAAGAGGGACACTCTGCGGTCTCTCTACGTTACGTACATCCTCCCGCTGCTGCGCTACTGCATGGGGGTCTACTACAGCAGGCTCGATGATGTCGGGAGGAAGGACCTGGCTGGGCTTCACCAGGAGGCGGCGGTGCTGATCACGGGCTGCTGGAGTGGCTCCGGAGGGTACAAGCTCCTAGCTGAGGCAGGACTGCTTCCCCTCGAAAGAATGGCGGAGGGTGCTGCGGCGACGATGACGGCGAAGGCCTTCTGCTGGCAGTCTTCCCCGGTTCACAGGGAGACGGTCAAGCTGAAGCAGGCGAACAGGCTGGGGTGTGGGTGGCTGCGCTCTGGCTACCAAGCACTGCGTCGATGCGGGTTGGAACCAAAGGTGCACTTCGAGTACCTGTCGGCTACGCCCCTGGCGGCCCCGTGGCAGACAGGCATGGTCGACTTCAGGACTGACCTCCCCGGCGGGGTCACGCGATCGTCGCCAGACGCGGACAGGCGGAAGGCGGCCGAGGCTGCTCTTGCGGCTCTCCCCCCGGGCATCCATGCCTACACGGATGGCTCGGTTGTACAGGTCGGACAGAAGGCGAAAGGTGGCTCTGGGGTTTATCTGCAGCTGCCTCCCCCCCTGACCCCTGTGTCTGTGTGCCATGGCGTCAACGACTTCTGTTCATCTTTTCGGGCAGAGGGCATGGCTGTGAAAACGGCGCTGGATATGGTGGCTACCCTCCGAAAAACACACCCTTCGCTGGCGAAGTCCCCGCTGTCGATCTGCACCGACTCCCTCTCCCTCGTCGAGCAGCTGCGAGCTGGCCCAACGCGACAGAGGGAGAAGCTCGACCACCAGACGTGGAGCCGGCTGGTGTCCGCGGCGCGCACGCAGGGGACACCGGTGGTCCTCCAGTTTGTGCCCTCCCACTGTGGGGTGGACGGGAACGAGAAGGCTGACGCTCTGGCCGTGGAGGGAACGAAGCGGAAGCAGGACAGGCCCTCCCTTGACTACCGATCAGTGAGGGCCCTGGTGCGACGGTGGGTGGTGCGGAGGTCCGCGGAGCTCATAACATCCCTCGCCCACAACTACGCGGTGGCGACCGAGCTTCGGTCCGCGCACTTCCCCCTTGGCTTCCCCAGACAAGCTGAAACGGTCATCTCGCGGCTGCGGATTGGTCACTCGGCTCTCTTCTTCGGCTTCCTGCAGACTGCTGGCCCGAACAGGAAGCACAAGGGTGTGCTCCGGTGCCCAGCCTGCCACGCAGCACCGATGTCCAGGGAGCATGTTGTCGGTGGGTGCCCTGTGATCGGGAAGGGGGCGATCGACACTCCTGCTGGTACTCCCTCCCTAGCCTTCTCCCTGTCGAGACGCGTGACCCAGATCTACGACCTCATTGTTGAGTCTGGCCTGCTCGCCTGGTCACGCTCCGGACTGTTCACCTCGCCATCATCCCTGGCGTCTACAGACGTCACTGCACCTTCAAACGTGCCGCCCCCTCCTCCGGTCTCTCTTGACGCCGGTCCCGCGGCCCCCGTGCTGCGCTAAGGGATCGCCCCGTGTGTGTGTGTTAAATGGAATGTTGTGTTTTCCACTTTCCTTTCCCTTCCTCTCACTGTTTCCCATTTCCCCTTTTTTTTATTTTCACACTCACCAATGATTCGCTCAATAGGAGCAATACCTCCCTGGGGGGCTTTCCGCCGGAGGTTCCAGCCAAAGAAGGACATCCAGCTGGAAGGTAGGCCCCCGTTTTTCTCTCACTTGACTGAGGGAATAATGTAATTCAGCCCTCTTCGGCTGTCCCAAAGCAGAGCACGGGTTGGTGGGGGACCAGGGCTCCTCCTGCTTGCAGAAGCCTGGTCCATTGCCCTCCCTATTTCCCCATGGTTTCCCTTCACCTTTTTTTTTCCCTTTTCTCAGGTGTTGCTCTCCATGGCGGCCCTGCATTGGTATTTTGAAAAAAAAAAAAAAAAAAAAAAAAAAAGTTCTTAAAGTTCTTAAAGTCTGGGAGGTCGTCTCTTGTTACTAGAGGCGGCTAATGCCTCGAGACCCAGGTGCTGCCTGGTGGGTGGGATCGGTTTTATTTTATTATGAAAAGAGCGTGGTGAGGGGGTCCAAGTAATTTACAACAGGGAGCAGCGGACCAGGACCCCTCGACCAATGGCTCAGTAACAGAGACTGCTTTTCACGAATCACTTTCAAACACCTCTCTTGGTTTGAAGTGATGTCCCATTCCCTTTGGTTTTCTCTACTCCCCTTCGATCCTCCCGCCTGGTAGTGGAATATTTATTATTATTATTATTATTAAAAAAACAAAAAAGGATGGCTCGGTTGGCTCGGTTGTACAGGTCGGACAGAAGGCGAAAGGTGGCTCTGGGGTTTATCTGCAGCTGCCTCCCCCCCTGACCCCTGTGTCTGTGTGCCATGGCGTCAACGACTTCTGTTCATCTTTTCGGGCAGAGGGCATGGCTGTGAAAACGGCGCTGGATATGGTGGCTACCCTCCGAAAAACACACCCTTCGCTGGCGAAGTCCCCGCTGTCGATCTGCACCGACTCCCTCTCCCTCGTCGAGCAGCTGCGAGCTGGCCCAACGCGACAGAGGGAGAAGCTCGACCACCAGACGTGGAGCCGGCTGGTGTCCGCGGCGCGCACGCAGGGGACACCGGTGGTCCTCCAGTTTGTGCCCTCCCACTGTGGGGTGGACGGGAACGAGAAGGCTGACGCTCTGGCCGTGGAGGGAACGAAGCGGAAGCAGGACAGGCCCTCCCTTGACTACCGATCAGTGAGGGCCCTGGTGCGACGGTGGGTGGTGCGGAGGTCCGCGGAGCTCATAACATCCCTCGCCCACAACTACGCGGTGGCGACCGAGCTTCGGTCCGCGCACTTCCCCCTTGGCTTCCCCAGACAAGCTGAAACGGTCATCTCGCGGCTGCGGATTGGTCACTCGGCTCTCTTCTTCGGCTTCCTGCAGACTGCTGGCCCGAACAGGAAGCACAAGGGTGTGCTCCGGTGCCCAGCCTGCCACGCAGCACCGATGTCCAGGGAGCATGTTGTCGGTGGGTGCCCTGTGATCGGGAAGGGGGCGATCGACACTCCTGCTGGTACTCCCTCCCTAGCCTTCTCCCTGTCGAGACGCGTGACCCAGATCTACGACCTCATTGTTGAGTCTGGCCTGCTCGCCTGGTCACGCTCCGGACTGTTCACCTCGCCATCATCCCTGGCGTCTACAGACGTCACTGCACCTTCAAACGTGCCGCCCCCTCCTCCGGTCTCTCTTGACGCCGGTCCCGCGGCCCCCGTGCTGCGCTAAGGGATCGCCCCGTGTGTGTGTGTTAAATGGAATGTTGTGTTTTCCACTTTCCTTTCCCTTCCTCTCACTGTTTCCCATTTCCCCTTTTTTTTATTTTCACACTCACCAATGATTCGCTCAATAGGAGCAATACCTCCCTGGGGGGCTTTCCGCCGGAGGTTCCAGCCAAAGAAGGACATCCAGCTGGAAGGTAGGCCCCCGTTTTTCTCTCACTTGACTGAGGGAATAATGTAATTCAGCCCTCTTCGGCTGTCCCAAAGCAGAGCACGGGTTGGTGGGGGACCAGGGCTCCTCCTGCTTGCAGAAGCCTGGTCCTTTGCCCTCCCTATTTCCCCATGGTTTCCCTTCACCTTTTTATTTTCCCTTTTCTCAGGTGTTGCTCTCCATGGCGGCCCTGCATTGGTATTTTGAAAAAAAAAAAAAAAAAAAAAACAAAAAAGTGCCCCGTTGGCGCAATGGATAGCGCGTTGGGTTCCGAATCCAAAGGTTGCGGGTTCAAGTCCCGCACGGGGTTCTTTTTTTATTTTTTTGGTGGCTGTAGTACCAAATACAGAAAATAATGCAAGAAGGGGATAGAGACATTATTGAATTGGGGAGGGAGTAACTGAAATGATACTGTAAGAGGGATACTAATAAAAAGCTGTAAATATTGTTCCCAGACAGAAGAGCTTCTTCTGCTTCTTTTTTTTCGTTTTTTGACTTACTATTCACAGAACATACGGAGCAAAAATCCCTTCAAAGTCACAAGGTTAATAATTTCTTTTTCCCCTTCTTTTTTTATGAAATAGAACACTCCTTCACTCAAATCCTGCTTGTCGAAGGACCTTCATCCTCGTCCACATCCTCGCGGGAAGGCTCATATGAGTGCTTTCGCATGGATAGATAATTCTGAGGCTGAAGTGGCTGAGGCTGTCTTGCGGTGTGATTGTGCGCACGATACAGTGATAGGCGACGGCGCTGGGGTTGGAGTACGGCAGGCTCTTCGGGGTAGTTCGCTTGGCTATTAATAAAGTCTCACTTTTGTCGCGCCCAGTATTTCTTTGGGTCACTGCTCATTCGTTTGGGGGGCCTTCTTCTCGGCTATTGTGTCACGTCACACTGTCGCTGAGAGCCTCGTTCGCATTAGCTTTACCTTCCGTGATGAGGATGCCCAATGCGTCAGTCTGTCCTGCCTCTGTTGCCACGTGACACGGAGTAATACCGCCATTGGTGGCCTTGTTCACATCTGCTTGTCCTTCAGTGATGAGGATACGTAATGCATCGGTGCTTCCCTTCTGAGCTGCAATGAAACACGGGGTAGCACCGTCGTTGTCGGCCTTGTTCACATCTGCTTGTCCTTCAGTGATGAGGATACGCAATGCGTCGGTGTGTCCACATTCAGCCGCCATGTAACACGGGGTCTTTCCCAAGTCGTTGTCGGCCTTGTTCACATCTGCTTGTCCTTCAGTGATGAGGATACGCAATGCGTCGGTGTGTCCCTTCTGAGCTGCAACGTAACACGGGGTAGCACCATTGTTGCGAGCCTTGTTAACATCTGCTTTTCCTTCAGTGATGAGGATGCGTAAGACGTCAGCATGTCCGTTTTGAGCCGCCATGTAACACGGGGAACTATCGCTGTTCTTGGCCTTGTCCACATCTGCTTGTCCTTCAGTGATGAGGATGCGTAATGCGTCGGCTTGTCCGACCAAAGCCGCCACGGAACACGGAGTAGTGCCACCCTTGTTGGCCTTGTTCACATCTGCTCCTCCTTCAGTGATCAGAACGCGCAATGCGTCGGTGTGTCCCTTCTGAGCTGCAATGTAACACGGGGTAATACCGTCGTTCCTGGCCTTGTCCACATCTGCTTTTCCTTCAGTGATGAGGATGCGTAATACGTTGGCATGTCCGCCTTGAGCCGCCATGTAACACGGGGAACTACCGTTGTTCTTGGCCTTGTTCACATCTGCATTTCCTTTCGTAATGAGGAAGCGCAATGCGTCGGCTTGCCCGATCAAAGCCGCCACGGAACACGGAGTAGTACCGTTTTTGTTGGCCTTGTTTGCATCTGCTTGTCCTTCAGTGATGAGGACGCCCAATGCGTCGGTGTGTCCCCATTCAGCCGCCAGGTAACACGGGGTCTTTTCCAAGTCGTTGTCGGCCTTGTTCACATCGACTTCTCCTTCAGTGATGAGGACACGCAATGCTTCGGTGTGTCCATTGCGAGCCGCTTTCAAACACGGGGTAAGACCTTCCTTGTCAGCCTTGTTCGCATCTGCCTTTCCTTCAGTGATGAGGATCCGCAAAGCGTCCACGCAGTCGTGTTCAGCGGCGACAGAGCACGCAGTGCTGCCAAACGCATCCACCGTATCCACCGCCAGCCTCCCAGAGAGGAGGACATCCTTCAGAAGGTCAGCACGATTCCTTGCCGCCGCCGCATGAAGCACTGTCCACCCTTCCCGAGGTCCCTCTTCCTTGTGCACTCCCCAGAACCTGTCGCCAAGTGCCTCCACCACCTTGTCGAACACAGCCCGCTTGCAAGCACACGCAAGAAGCCCGACACCTGCTGTCCGCAGCTCGTCTCCTACGCCTCTGAGGTCAGCTCCCTTGCTCAGCAGCACCGCCGCACTGTTGTCATTGCTGCCGTTCTTGTTCACCCGCAACACTGCTGCGAGTGCGGCGTTGAGGACCTCAGAGTGACCTGTGGGTCCCAGGTTGGCACAGCACAGCGACACCACCTGCTCGTTGTGCTCCAACTCTGCAGCCACCTCCAGCAGTGTCTTCCCGTCCACAACAGGCATTCTCGTGCTGGGTGGGTAGTCTACCCAACTTCCTTCGCGTGTCACCGGATGGAGTTCAAAACGATTCTTAGCTAACATGACCTTCGTCTTGATCGTGTCGAGGAGCCGTGCATTGCGAACCTGCTCCACCTGTGTCATGACGTCGGCAAGCCTGCCCCAGTGATCGAAGTCCATTTCCTGAAGCTCCACCACCACCACGCGACGCAGGCTTGTGTCCAGCGCCACCTCCAGCAGACGCATCACACCAACATCAGGGCGCCCCACCACCCGGAACTGGGTGTTCGCTGCGATAAGAACCTCCTGTTCCTCGGGGAAGCGGCTGAACTGAGCGATGCTTCGACCCGTCTGCACTCGAAGAACGAGGATCGTCCCCTGAACCTCTTCGTCTCCACCATCACCCTTCCCAAGGAAGTCCTTCACCACCCCAGGATCCTCGCTTGCACTCGTGGGGTGAGGCATCGTCACCACCGCCCCCACAGAGTACAGCGACTCGCTCACCCGGAAGTCCATCGCACGGAACACGGTCCCCTCGTACTTCGGCTGCGACACCATTGCTCGGTGCAGGGAATAGGCGAAGTCCTTCATCGGCTCGTAGCGCTGTCGCTCCCCACGGAACGCCACCTCACGCATCGCCGCGTTCACCTCATAGCACAAGGGGCTCTCCAGCGTGTACAGCCGAAGGTACGGCTCAGACTTCCCTTCCACCTGCTGCACCGCCCACTCCGCAGTCATCTTCTGGAACACCCCACCAGCAGCCCGTTGAGCCGCCTCCAGCTTCCCACACTTCGAGAGGTGCCGCTCCTTGCTCCCAGCGTTCAGAGCAGTCCCACACGCAGCGCACGTCACATACTTCTCGCACTCCGCCCCCATCGCAGCCTCCACAGTCGCCAGCATCGGCCTCGCACACGACGCACCACCCTCGAAGAACTCACTCCACCCTCGGTCCACGTCGATCTCACCGAGCCCGTCGCTGTACCGGCTCACCCCTCCCTTGCTCGCTGACACCACCCCTCCAGCCACCTTGAACGCCTTCACAGCCTTCTGCAGCTCTTTCCGTCCCTCCGACACCAGCGATAACACGCAGTCCCCCACACCGCGTTCCTCGCTCCGTTTCAGGAGCTTCTGCATCACAGCAATCACGCTGTGGCACAGGGCGTCGTGCCACCTCCCCAGCGCCGCCTCCAGCTCCCTTCGTCTTGTCTCCATGGGCGTGCCGGCGGCGGTGGTGGTTGTGCTAGTTTTCGCACTGTTCTCCAACTGTCCACGCAGCTGCTCCACCGCTTCCCACGCTGTCCTCACAGCTCCCTCTCCTGCTGGAGGAGGCGACGACAGGGCCTTCGCAGCCTGCACACCAGATCCCGCTGTCGTTGTCATGTTGCAATTCCGGTTTGCCTTTTTCAGTGGGAATTTTGTGTGATGTGTGTTATGAACATGTGAGCTTGAAAGAGAATAAAAAAGTGCATTTGGTTTTTTAGTTCGATTCATTCTTTTTTTGTTGGATATTGTATGAGTTCGTAAAAAAAATGTCAAAGGCGAGCAAGGTACCAAGGCACAGACACAGACGGACCTCTCAAACGGGGGTAACATGGTCTGCATTTGGCTTCTGCAAAAGAAAAAGATGATTTCAAATATCTTTCAAATGCGTACCTCGAATCAAAAAAAAAATAACTTCAAGACTTTGGCACCCTTTGCCTGTTCGTCCTTGCCAGGTAAAATCGGAAAAATCCAAAAATCAATACCCCCCCCCCCCCAAGGAGACCAAAATCTTTCAATTTTATATCATCTTCCTCAGCAAAACCCTGGCTCAAGGACCACAGGCGGCTTCACACCCATGGACATCGCAGCAGAGAAGGGACAGCTGCAGGTGGTCAGGTATCTCACTGAAGTCTGCAAGGTTGACCCTGGGATGAAGGATGGGACAGGCACCACACACTTGCACAGGGCGGCAATGAACAACAAAGTTGATGTAATGAGGTATTTTGTCGAAGTTTGCAAGCAAGACCCGAGCGGTGAGGATGATGAGGGCTATGCTCACATTCACAGGGCGGCACTGGGTGGTCACGTGGAGGCCTTGAGGTACCTCATTGAGGTGTGCAAGATAGACCCTGCGACCGTGCTGTGTGTTGCAATCACTTGCATGTGGTCAAGCATCTTACTGAAGTCTGCAAGGTTGACCTTGGTGGGATGAAGAACAGAAGAGGCTTGTTCTTGGCGGTAGCGACGAACCATGTTGATGTGATGAGGTATTTCATCGAAGAGTGCAAGCTTGACCCCAGCCTTGTGGATGATGACGGAACCTCCAAATCACAGCAGTGTATCAGAGACTCATAGTTCTTCTCTTTTTTATTTTCCCTGGGGGTTGCTTGGTGTTTCTGAAAAGTCAAGAAAGGGGGAAAGAGACAATATTGAATAGGGGAGGGGGGTAAGAGGGATACAAATAAAAAGGGGGGGGGATAAATATTATTGCCCCACATACGTAATGTAGAGATCTTCTTCTGCTTCTTATATTGACTTACTGTTCACAACACATTTCTTTGCACCGACGGAAAAAATTAAAAAAATAAAAAAAAATAATAAAAAAATAAAAGAATTCCCTTCAAAGTCACGCGGCTAAGAAAAATCGTGCGACTACTCCTTTTTTCTTTTTCTTTTTTTGTTCTTCGTTTATGAATATGGAACGCCATTAGCCCATGAGAGAATAGGTGTTCGGTAAAAAAAAAAAAAAAAAAAAAAAAAAAAAAAAAAAAAAAAAAAGAGGGTGCCAACAAGTAATGACTTTACCATTGACTTTAACATGCTAAAATAGGTTCACAAAGAACAAGGGGCTAAAAGTTGAAAGAAAAAAAATCAATATAAAAAACAAAAAAACTAAACATCAGGATTCGCGTTTTCGCGCTGCTCAGCGCTAAAAATAAGGGGGGTGGGAGATGGACACCTGTCTTTCCCCCCCCCCCCCCCCGGGGTGGGGCAACTGCGTTCTAATGCTTTTTTTTTTCGTTTTTCTTTTTTTTATTCCCCGTTTTAAAAAAAAAATAAAGGAACTTAGAATACAAGAAGGAAAAAAAAAAAAAAAAAAAAGAATAAGAAGAAAAAAAAAAAAAAAAAAAAAACGCCACCGCTCTCCTTTCCCCCTCATCTGATTCAAAGGCCAAAAGCAGTCCAACTTGAGGTGCCAGATTTAAAAGGAAACAAAAAAGGGGGTGATTGTTTTTTAAAAAAAAAAAGAAGAAAAAAAAAAAACTAAACAGAAAGTGCGTGTGGGGTTACGTCAAGAGCCAGGAATAAAAAAAAAAAAAAAAAAAAAAAAAGTGGTGTGAAATACGTAAAAGAGAGGGTGGGAGGGGGGAGGGGGGAATGGGACGGATGAAAGAGGGGAGGCATCACAAAGTAACTTTCTTTTCTTTTTCTTTTAACTCTCTTTTTTCTTTCTTCATCTTTGTTTTCCTCCCCACCCTAAAGGCAAGGAAGGATAGGGTTTGACGCACACAGGTTAACGGCTTGTGGGGAAAGAGGGGGTGGGGCTCAACATGAACCATTCCTGGCAACAGAGGTAAAGACGAAGATTTCTTTTTTCTTTTGTGCAACTGCTTACTATAAAAGGGGAAGGGGGAAACATCCAAAGAAAAAAAGATGACAGGGCCATTCGTCTATTTCCTTCTGGCAAAAAAAAAGAAAAAGAAAAAGAAAAGAAAATCACTATGATAGGAACGAAGTGGTTAGCAACGGTCCGCAAAAAAAAAAAGGTTTACAGTGTTGTCCCTCCACCCACCCACCCAAGCTTTCCAAACTAAATTGAAAAACGAAAAAAAAAAAAAGAAAAAGGGAACGAACCACACACTACAAACGTTAAGGGGCAGCACCTCGTGGAGGGGTAATGTTGGGTTTTCTCAATACAGGGGGTGAAAAAGACACAGCGCTCGGAGTAGGATAGCCCAGACTGAGTTGTGTGGATCCGGATAAAGGAGAAGCTGACGAAGAGACCGAGCCCACGCGCATTGACATAACGGTGCTGAACCAGGTTGTCCAGGAGTCCCTGTCGGGGGTGCTTTGCAGCTCAAATTCCCATGTTTCGCCCTGCTGACCCATCAGTGTCATGCCCAGCCCCCCATCGTTTTTCACACTGCACCCACGAAGCCCTATCACTTCCACCGTCTTCAGCACACCGTTGTCGAGCTTGCTTACTGTGATGGTCTCCTCGGGATCGCTCCCCACGCACCACCTCTTTTTATTCTTCACCCGCTCGCCGCTGCGCTCCCGCACGTAGCACCACATCTTCGGTGCGGTCTTGAACAACGTCCCATTAGACACGGGAAGTGGGGAGCAAGACGGCGACGCTGTTGCAGGTGTTGTTGATGCCTTCGACAGTATGTTGATACTCGGCTGGGAAAACCACACAGGCGACTGCGGCAACGGGCTCGGCACAACAGGAGACGGGGACAACGACGTGCTCGGTAAACTGAGGACACTGCGGACACTGGAGGCAAGCGGGTACAGCGGCACGACACCGGACATGACAGGCGTCGCAGACAACGGGGAATGCGACACACCAGAAGGAGAGATGGGTGATGAAGGGACGGACAAGCTCGGCACATAAGGCACAGCTGCTTGAAGGATAGTGGGTGACGTAATATCTACAGGGTAAAACGGCAGCAGCGACGACGGGGACGGCACTGCAGCAGGCATCGTCTGAGGAGCGGGTACCGCCTGCTCGATGGACTGTTCTATAAGCCTGAACGTGCCTTTTCCTTTCTTCTTGACACCTTCTCTGGCGGCCTGCAGGTCTTCCTTCGACTTAATGGGTGTGCCATCCACATCAGTGAGCACCATGCCCGGGGTCACGCCCAGCTCATGTGCCACGCTGCCTGGCGTCACGGTTTTGACCCACACCTCCTTCTCTTCGCCTTCCCATGAGATACCTGTCTTGTTGGTTGCAAACACAAAGAAGTCGCCATGTCTGCTGCACCCAGCACGTCTCTTCGGTGACAATGGTGAGCCTGGCGATGCCGACAACGATGGTGAAGGCGGCGGACGGGGCGATCCAGGAAGAACGATTAACGGTACAAGCGGTGCCAGAGCCTTCTGAGGTGCGGTATCTCTCCGCTCGCCAGTCGCTTTGGGTTGCTCTTCGTCGTTCAAGCTTTCTTCCATTTTCTCGACTGCCTTGTTGAGAGCACCTGTGCGCAGCCCGTTCATCAGTGCTTGTTTCGCAGCGAACGACCTCTTGGCTGCCAGTTTCGGGGCTGGCTTAGGTTTTGGCTTTGGAACTTCATCTTTACCAGGCAGCTTGCCAAAGATCTTGAGCCCTGTGTCGGGACCTGCCAGGTGCTTGTATTTATTGCATTCTTCGAGCTGCCTTTTGTACGACATTCTGGTCCACGTGGTGAGCCCCACGATGTCCTTGGCGTTGTTGATGACGCTGTATGGCAGCGCGAAGACCTCTTTCTGCGCCTGTGCCTCGCTCATCCCACCGGACCCCATCAGAATCCTCCGGCGATGCTCGGGAGTCATTGTCTTCCATTCATCACCGAATTTTTTCTTTGCCTGCGCAATGGTCATGGGCTCGCCAACTGGTACTGGATCCGGCTCCTGTTCGCTTGGGCTGTCCATCTCGGGATCTGTTTCAGGAGGGTCTACATGGATCTCAGGAGGCTCTTCTTCGTACACGTCCCAAGGGGCGAGGAATTCCCTCTTTTCCACCTGGTCGGACTTGTAATCCACTTCAGTGTTCTCGACGTCGAGCCGCTTCCTTGTTCTGCTGCGCACCACGTCCGTGGCCCCACTGACGCTGAGAAGCACTTTTGTTTTATTCCGAAGTTTCTGTGTTTGGTTTTCCTATTTCCTTCCCCCCAAAAAATACCTTCCACAATCCCACTCCTTCGCCTTCCCTGTCTTCCCCTTCTGCCGTCTGCGTCACCATCGGGTACGTCACCTGCTTCGGTTGGAAGTACTCTTCGTAGAGATCGTACGCGACGTCGGCGCACATAGCATGCCCGAGCTGTGTGTCGCGTGTCCTGATCTTCCCTTCAAGGCTGTCCTTGTAGACAGTGCGGCCTGTTTCATCCACAGCGGACTCCCACACAATGCAGGATGGGAACTCGCGGAAGGCAAGCTTCTGGGTGGTCACTGAGCAGTAGCACTTGTTCTTCTTGTCGTCCAGCTTCCCGTTCGTGGGTTTGTTCTTGCCCTTGGGCGAGCCAGACAGAACAAGCGTCGCCTCCCGCCAGACGGCCATCTCGGCTAGGTCACGGTCAACTGATGGGATGGCTTTCACGTACTGCAGCCAGCGTAGCCAAGAGTCGCGTTGTTCGACATTATCTGCTATCAATGTGTACGCCAAGGGGCTTGTGGTGTGTGTGATGCTGAGTGTGTTTGACCATTGCTTTGCGACGATGAACTCGTACTCGTTCAAGGAGAGGGTCAGCTTGTCCACGGACTTCATCCCAAGCATCTTTCCGTAAACGTGGAGCTTTGTCCCCTCGGGTTGGGGTTTGATCAACGCCTTTACGCGGCGCGAGGTGGGCTTCTCAACGTCGTCGTGCTCGCTCCACCATAGCACCTCCTTCGTGGGTGTGGTCTGCTTGTCGATGGTGCAGCATGGTGTGATGACCTCCCTGTCGTCGTCCCCCGTGAACTGGTGGGTTAGAAATGTTTTGGTGTAGTCGCGAACATGCTTCATGTCGATGGGCTTCGGAACCTTTAGCTGCGAAAACACTTCCTTCCCCATTTTTTCCGTCTCTTGGAGGATTAGGTAGTCCTCGAACCATTCTTTCCATTCGTCACGGACCTTTGTCGTCCCGCAGCAGAACTCGCCGTAGAGGCCGGACCCAGAGAGGGTGAAGATCACGTGCCCCCATCGAAATTCTTCGCATTCTGGTTCGGGTCCGTCTTCTGTGATCTCTTTTTCGTCGAGGTACACCTTAGGGGATCCGTTGGGGCTGCGGATAGGAAATCGCCGGGCTTCGTTTTCCTTGAGAAATTTTTTATCGACGGAGGACAGCTGCCGGAGTGGTATCTCCTTTAGAACAGCCTTGTCCTCTTCATTACGGTAGATCCTTAGGTATCCCTCTCGTTCGTCTCGTGGGGCGTCTTGTTCCAAATTGACCTCTATGGTGATGAACCTTGGGACCCATCGATTGTCCTTTTTGTTCCACCACTGCCCGTCGCCTGTTCTTACGTAGAACCACCTCTGCTTCCGTATAACGCAGTTGTTCCCCCATAGCCTGTTGGACGCGAGCACTGACTCTCCATCTATCATACTGCTTTTTTTTTTTTTTTTCTTTTCTTTTTTTCCCTCCTCGAATTTACCCGCTTCGCTTAAGAGCCACTATCCGGGTTATCATGCTAATTGATGTCTTCTTTGTCTGTTCGGTGTTTTTTTCTTCTTTTTTTTGTTCGTCTACGCGTCTCTCTTTTTTTTTTTTTTTTTTTTTTTTTTTTCTTCCCTGTCAGATAATTTGTCGTGGCGGGGGAAAGGGAGAAAAAAAAAAAAAAAAAAAAAAAAAAGAAAAAAACGGCAGCACGGGGGGTGAAGCTGGAGCAGAAAAGGGACTTACAACAAAAAAAAAAAAAAAAAAAAAGAAGAAGAAAAAAATACGTGGTCGGAGGGCAACAAAAAGAAATAGAAAAAAAAAATCTGACATGCCAAGGCACCTACCGATAGAAGAAGACAAAAAAAAAAAAAAAAAAAAAAAAAAAAAAAAAAAAAAACACTTCAAAGAAGAAAAAAAAGAAAACACTACAAAAAAAAAGGGGGGAAATCACTGGCTGAACGCATCCTTGTATTTGCCGTGGTTCACCTGTTTTTTTTTTTTTTTTTTGATTTCCCTCATTCATACCTGGCCCATCATTTCCCTCCACTGAATAATGGTGAGGCCGGTGCTGTTGCCCTCGTCGTCAGTGCCAATAGGCTGGCCAGGTGCGCTGTTCAGAATCTCCTGAAACTTTGAGAGTTCGACCTTCTCATTGATCGCGACGGCAACGTTGGCGATATCCTGGGCACAGATGTACTCCTTTGTCCTTCCGTCTTCGTTCTTTCCGGCGAATGCCGCGAAAGCAGCTGCGATCTCCTCCCTGCTGTCTGCCTTGTAGCTCTTCTTCCTCATCATCACTTTGAACTCATCCCACTCAATCTTCCCGGACATGTCCACATCCACCTCATGTATCTGATGTTTTTTGTTAGGTTGGAAAAAAAAAAAAAAAAAAAATACCATTCTTTTCAGGTCATCCTCCTCCATCTTCCCAAAACCCAGCGCTTCCATCACCAAGCCAAGCTCCTCAGTGTCGATCGACTCGTCACCACTCGCATCAAACAGATCAAAGACCTCCCTCAGCTGCGTGTCTGTCAGAGCTGCCATTTTTTTTTTTTTTTTTACTTTCTCTTTTCTTTTTGTTTGCTTCTGGGGGGGGGGGGGGGGGGTGTATGGTTTACAACAAAAATAACTTAACACTCCCTTCTGGGGGGTTTTTTTTTTCTAATAATGTTTAGAAACCCCCCCCCCCCCCAGGGAAACGCGTTTCCAGCTTTTCTTTTTTTTGAAAATAAGGAAACGGAAACGTTTCCTTATTTTAGGCCGTTTCTTTAAGAAGGGAACACGTTTCCCTCTCACCCCCCCCGCTCCAGCAAAATATCTTTTCAAAAAAAAAAAAAAAAAAAAAAAAAAGAAAAAAAAAAAAAAAAAAAAACTGCACTCCTTTATTGTTGTTGTTGTTATTATTATTTTTTTTTTCTTTACATAAACCTTGTCCACGGTCACAACATATTCCCCCCCTTTTTTTTTCTTTTTAAGCACCACCCTAAAAACGGGATTTTATGCGGTGATAAAAGAGAGGGAGGCACAAAAAAAAAAAAAAAAAAAAGATGTCTTTGAAGGGAACCTGCAGTATGTGACAGGATCGCCTAAAAAAAAAAAAGCTATTTATCACAAACAGGGGAGGGAGGACGCTTGGACATTTGGAAATGCAAGAGGCTAGGGGTAAAACGGGGGTAGATACAAGTAAAAGGAAGTCACGCCGCTGCGAGGTCAATGCCCCTCCCTGAGGTCCTCTCCTATGAAGGGTGGGGCAGCCTGGCTTGGACGGGAAAAAAAAAAAAAAAAAAAAAAAAAAAAAAAAAAAAACTTTTTAAGAAAATGCTGCATCACGTGTAACGGACTGCGCTGAGCGTACCTCATCCAGCAAGTTATGCTCCTTGAGCGTAGCTGAAAGCACGCGCCAGACAGGTGGGTCCTCGAATGTATACCTCCACCTCACTAGCGAGTCATTCACCCTGTTTCGAACTTCATGCGACTTATCAGTCTTAAGGCTCACTAAAGCTCGAAGGCTCGCGAGCATCAGTGCATCATTATTCTGCATGGTGCATGCTGCCGCTATGCCACCCAAACAAGACGCAGCGCCTTTGCGGCTCTCCAAAGGTTTTTCAGGCTCCGCATTTTGGATTGCGAAATCAAGGAAGGCCTGCTGCCTGACAGGGAGTAGGGCACTGAATAGATTCCTGACCTCCACAGCCGCTTCTGCCGCGGCAGTTGCCATGCCCGACGTGAGGACCCTCCACAACAGGTCCCGCGTGCCTTGGTACATCACTTCGGAATGATGTAAGTGTTGGAAGCGAACATCTGTGACCATGCCCACCAGCCAGATCATAAACTGCTTCCCCTTCTTCCGTGTTAGAAGGCTCTTCGGTATCGTTGCTGTTCCTGCCACCATGAACTCCATCTGTGTCCTCCCCAGCCACGACATTCCTCGCGGGGGGAACTTCATGATGTCCATTTCATCGTCCTGCGAGAACTGTCTTTTTGCCGACGCTGCAGAGGTCACCGACGTCATGGCCGATGCTGCCACTGCGTCTATGTACTGCACCAGTACCATTTTTCTGTCGGAAGCAAGCAGGACCATCACGAACCGTAACATAACTTCGCTTCTGTGGTCCTCGTGTACAGCCGCTGTGAAGTCCTTGATCAGACGTACTACTTCGTCGTTCACATTGGTGTCGTAGGCCAGCCAGGCTGCCGTTGCCAGCAGTTTCGTGACTGCCTCACGTACGCTTTCGTATCCGCAGCTGAGATTCTCTTTTAGGATGTAGCGCAGCAGATCAACAAAAGATGCGAGGTGCGCCTCCTTCTTCCGCATCCCTTTGAAATACTGCTTTGTGATCTGCAACAGTTTTGTCTGTCCCTGCACGCTCCTGCTTGACACCACCCAATCCTTTATTATCCCGTCAATGCTCTTCATCACCTTGTCGTCCAAGCCGCGCACACCAAACATTAATGCTGCTCCCATTTCCAGTAGGCCTTGCTTCCCTATGGTTTGGGACTCCGACAAAGCGGATAAGATGTACTCCGTGCTGCCCTCGATGTGCCCTTTCTTCTGTGCTTTCATAAGCCCCGCAACAAGCTCCATGTACCCGGTGCAGTTGCTGGCGGTGAGCTTGTTCCCCGTAGCTTTCACTTTTTCAAGTAGCTGTTCTTTGTAGGCTATGAACAGGCATTGCCACAGGATCGCTTGCGAGCAGCGGAACATCTCCATCTCCGCCTTGCACTCCTCGGTTTTTGTGTACTCGTTTTCGAGGTCCTTGTTGACAAGGCTTAGGATCCACTCCGTGTCGAAGTGGGGGAGGAGGTCAAAGGGGGCTTTACCCTTCTTCTCGTTCAGGTAGAGCAGGCTGCCTAGGGCTTGCGCAGCAAAGACGCAATTCAGTTTTGAGTCTGAGTGAACATGTGTTAAATTGAAGACCGGGACCTCTTGTGGTATGTGAGATGGATCTTCAATCAAATTGAGTAGAAACATGCACGAAAGTGCAGACTGGACACGCTTGCTGCTGACCAGATCATGGAACACGTTGCGCACTGTCTCTGGTGTTGTGTCGCGAGGCTCCAGGTTACTTGACAGGGCACGTCCGGACTTCAAAGAAGTCCACAGTTCGCCATGGGACTTCTTGACCTTTTCTTCAGCCTCATGGCATGTCTCCGTAACTACCCACGCTATGTTCCTGATACACTCCCAGGATTGGAGCACCTGCTTCTCCGAGGAAAGGGACACCAAGTTCAACAGCGATAAGTAGCCTTTCACATGCGCTCCTTTCTCTACACCGGCCCTGCACAGCTTCACGAGCTCCCCAGTGACCTGCATGTTGTTGGCCCGCAGAAGTCTCATTATGTAACCAACGACATCCTTGGTGGTCAACTCAAGTCCGTGCTGGATCATCCCCGTCAACTGGGCCGGCACGGCTTCTTCCTCAGCGCTGTCCGTCCTGAACTCGTTGGTCTTTCCCCAGAATTTATAGTAGCTGGCGAGCACTTCAGCGGATTGCAGTGTCTTCAGCGTCTTTCCTTTGCGCATCCACATGCTGTGGTTCAGTATCGCTTTCATCCCGCTGAAGTATGCATCCCTTCGCATCAGGAACCTGGGCGACACGGCTGAAAAGGCGGTCTTTGCTGCAGCTTGCAGCTCGGCATCGACAAGCTTGAGCCCGCAGTGCATCTCGATCAAGGAGTACAGTTCGCGGTGCGAAGGGAGGCCGTCCAGAGGCAGCGTCAGAGGGCTGGCCGTAAAAGGATCAGACGCAGGCGAGGTCCTTAACGCCAGGATCACCAACGCACACCCCTTAACCAAGTACAGGAGATGAAACACGTGCTTCCCTGTGGGGTTTGTCTCCGCTTTCAGCGCTGCGAAACGCGACGAGAAAGTGTTCAATAACATCTTGAGGCATTCGTCTTGATTCTCGATTTTGTCTGTCAGGGGCGACGGGTCTGCGCCGTGCGGTGGTGTACGGGCATCGACGATCCCGCCAGGCGTAGGAACAGCAATGCGGGCCACAGGTGTCAGGCTGAGCAACACCGACTTCAATAGCGTCCCGCCTGCTTTCATCTTCCACACCTCTGGCCCCTCCAGCAACACGTCGCACTGCTTCAGAACGTCTGGTACTATGTCTAGCAAATTGGGCACCACAACTGCCATCCTACCCATCACCGTTGCTGCGAACAGCCCCGTCCCACTGTCGGTGTTGTTCGCCAACACCTCCAGCTGCTTCTTGAACACCGCAGCACCCCACTTGGGGTTGGCCCGGGCACAACTGCCCGCCAAGTGCGCGAAGTTCTTCAAGAACGTATTCTTCTTCGTGTCTGTGAAAGAAGTCTCGTTCATCTTCAGCTCTATTTCCTTGCAGCACGTGTCCAGTGTGTCTCCCTGCATGGCGTAGGTCAGGAGGTCGGCTGTTAACCGGAAGCGGCTGGAGTTGAACTCCATGTTGCAGATCCCCACGAGCTTCTTGAACACATCGACCCCCCACTCGTTGTACAACACACCCTCAAGGGGCTTGTAAGCCGATACAAGAGACACTGCTTGTAGGGCGTCTTGTAGCGAGGACTGGGACGAAGCTCTGATGAGCGATGAGATCTTGTTCAAGATCCACGCCACCTGAGCATCGTCGCCGTGTGCGGTGATGTACGGCGTGAGTGCAATGTAAAGGTTGGTGTTGTTGCCTACCTTGGAGCCGGTGATTGTGTCTGCAAGCTGCGATCTCTCAACTAGTTCACCCACAAAGGAGGGGTTGATGGACAGGATGGACTTCGCGAGATTCCCCGCAGTCTTTTTAGCGAAGTCCAGCATGAGGGAGACGAGGCAGTGGGGGGCGACAATCTTTACAAACAGCATGCTGAAGCCTTCCATGTCGATGCCGTCTGTCGCGTGGTCCGCGTCGTATTCCAGTGCGTCATCGTCCACCAGATCCTCCACATCCTCGTGTGACGAGAGACGCAGCATGCGAGCAACGCAGTTGGAAACCTTAGCCAATAGATCGCACGGCTGCGACTCGCACAGTTTTTTAAAGAACGCGAGATCCTTGGTGTATTTGTACTCCAACATTGCCAGGTGCGTAACGAACGCCGAAGGACACCATCGAGATCCCCGAGATACGATATCATACAAGGTGGGTATGTGCTTCTCGAGGCTTGCTTTCGTGTAAGGCCCGTCGGCCGACATACACTCCGCACATGCCATTCTCGTGAGCAAGTCTACGTAACCAAAAAGCACCTTTTGACTTGCCATTTGTATCATCTTAATGCATGAGTCAAGCTGCTCCTGTGTAATGCTGCGTACAGGGATCATGCGCATCATGAAGTTCAGCGCCTTGGTGGTGTGGAAGTAGGGTTTCAAGGCGGAGTTGAGCCTGTCGTACATAGTGTCGGGGTCTTTCCAGTAATGCGACAGTCTGCAGAAGGCTTTGTACGAACCGTGGCCTAGTACTTTGCGTTCCCGCTGTCTGGGCTTGATGATCTCGATGACAAGGGCGATGATGGGGTCGGCGTCCACCTCGAGGCCTTTGATCAACGTGCGCTCCCCGCCGTAGTCGGACCGCAGGAGCTTGGCTATTATAGCCTCCGTGGGCTGGAAGGCCCCGCTGAACTGCAGCAGCTTCAGCTTCTCGACAAATATCTCGACCAACGTTCGCCTTGCGTCCCAGTCTGGGAACACCCCTGCATCTATCGCCGCTTGCGTGCACTCCATCCCACGCACGTAGCTTGCGTGGTCTCCCTTTTGCAGCAGCGACAGGATGTAAGGGTACACATTTGACACACAGGGTTCGTATAGCTCCTGAGAGGGAAGAAACCTCAGGGCGCGCGACTTACGTGCTTTCATCTTTTTTTATTTTTATTTTTATTTTTATTACTTGCGATCTTGTGTTTTGCGTTTTGTGGCCGGGTAAAAAAAAAAAAAGAAAGAAAGAAAGAAGAAAAAAAAAAAAAAAAAAAAAAAAAAAAAAAACAGAACGGAGGAAAAAGACTCCCCTAAGCTTGCTCAATTGATAAATTGAGTCAATTTTGGCTGGGGTGTGAGCACGCGTTGTATAGGTGGTGTTACAGGTCTGGCATCCAGATGTTTCTTGAGCGACCGTTGAGCACGGATGACCTTGGTGGGGAGGAGGTGGAACCTGTTATCTGAGGTGAAGCTAGAGAAGCCTGCAGAGTCAGTGTCATCAAGGAGAGATGCAGTAATGAAGTTGCTCGCCTTCGTGGCGGTGTGGAGGTAGCGCTTTGCCTTGAGGTCGGGCAGTAGAACGCTGCTGGGTGCCTTCAGAGGAACTGACCAACATGACACAGGGCAGCACACTTCCTCTTCTCTCTCCCCCGCCACGTTTTCTTTCTTTTTGAACATTTGCAAGGGAAGCTTTGCCAACTTCCTGTTCTCCACTCTCAGTAGATATTTCAATGCCTGTTCCTTTATCTCTGTCTTGTTCTCCAGTTTTCTCCGCATCCTCAGCATTTCTAACGGAGCATGCCCATGGCTTTCGTGCGATAGCATCTGAGCATTGCAGGACGCGGGGAAAAAAAAAAAATACTGTAAAACGAAAAAAAAAAAAAAAAAAATCCGGAAGAGAAAAGAAAATCTTTTTTTAGCTGAGGGGCTTATGGGAAGAACAGTATCTTCAAGAAGGTCCGTTGTATGGCAGTTAAAGTCATCACGAGCAGGATGGGGCCATCAGGCTCAAGACCCCGGGCATCAATTTTGCCCTTACAGAAAGGGAGGACTACTTGGGCTCAGTCCCAGGCGAGCTTTGTCTCAAGAGGCCACGGAATTTCACAACCTGACCCCCCGCTTGGTCGGTCCATGTTCTAAGGAGCTGGGCCTGGTCCCCCCTCCCATGCCGGCCGGAGAAGAAAAAAATATCCGGGCTTTTTTCGCTTCCGGGAGATTTGTCACTCTGGTATTTTTCCGGCATTTTCTCTTTGGAATCTTTTTCGCTATATAAATTTGTTGTTTGGATGGAAAAAATATGGAATAAAAAAAAAAACAATGAGAAGAAAAAAAAAAACTTAACCTGAAAAGTAAGGGGGGGAAAAGTAAATGAGAACTCTAAAAAAAAAAAAGAAAAAAAAAAAAAAAAAAAAAAAAACAAGGAGGCCAAAAAAAAAAAATAATAATACCTTCCAAAGAATTTAAAATAATTATTGTGGGGGAGGGGGGTGGGGAGGTGTAAATAATTAGAGATTTTTTTTTTTTTTTCCAATTTCTTTTTTCTTTTGATATCATATATCAAAAAAAAAGCTTATGGGTCTCCCGGCTTTGCACAGTAGCCCCAGGTTCTTGCTGAACCGGTTTTCTTTTCGCAGGCTTTTGGATCTTCAACAGCACACCAGGCCCCTCGAGGGTCGTTGTCAAAGTTGCAGCACATAGTATCGCATATGTGGCCTTTGTACTCCCAAGACTGTGCGCAGCGGCAGCCTCTTGTGGTGTACCGCAAAGGCAAGGTTACTGTGTCCCACTCCATAAGAGTTACAGTAGCGTAGGCAGTCTCTGTGTGCATCAGAGTAGATGTGGGAGTTGGGTCGGCCTCGTCGTCCCCTTTCTCGAACCCACTGAACGTGAATTGCGGAAAGGTAGGAAGCCCTACCACAAACAAATCCCCGCCCTTCCTCCCCCTCAGCACGTAATGGGACGCACACAGGAGAGCCACCCCAGTTGCTACAATAAGGGCGATGACCTTGACCCACTGCACTCTAGCTAAGCGTTCGGAAAATGACGGCATTTTCTTTTTTCTTTTTTTGTGTGTAAATACCCTTTTTTTTTTTTTATAAAAAAAACTTTTCTGGGATTGGTGAAATGAAAACAAATAAAAAAGAGGGAAATAATTACGTGTAAAAAAAAAGGGGGGGGGGAAAGGGAGGGTGGGAATTGTCTGCCCCGTTGCAGGGGGGGGGGGGGGGGGGAGGAACTTAAAAAAAGAAGGAAGGAAATAGAAGGAAAAAGAAAAAAAAAAGGTGGGAGTATTTCTTTTTTTGTTTGCTTGCGTTTTTTTAATAATAGTTTTAGTGTAAATGGAAAAGAAAAAAAAATAGCTATTTTATACCGCCAACAAGTATGACTTTACAGTTAGTTACCTTGAGGGGCACAGTAAGGTGGTTATTATTTTTCACAACTCTCTGTAATTACTTCACAGGGAAAAGTTGAACTGAACCTTAGGGAATAAGCTGGCATCTTTCACGGGAAAAAAAAAAAAAAAAAAAAAAAAAAAACAGAATTAGAACAGATTAGCGTGAAGTAGCAATACAAACCCCGGGTGCGTTACGTAAAGTAATTTCAGAAAGAGAGTGAAATGAAAAAAAAAATTCTTTTTATGACTATGTGTCTTTGTTGTTCGCACGAGCAAAAAAAAAAAGAGGTTTTTAAAAAGCTGCGAAAGCTTTTTTTTTTTTTTGCTCGGCACAAGTTGCATATAGTTATAAAATCATTTTTTTTCTTTTTTGAAAGATAAAATATTTGTAACAAAAGAAATATTCACATTCATGCCCCCCCCCCCCCCCCCCCCAAGCGGAAGCTTAGGGAATGAGAGGTAAAAAAAAAAAAAAAAAAAAAAAAAAAAAAAAATCAAGTTGCGGCGATGGGAGTCAATTCATGCCTCCCCATTGCTGAGGCGTTCAGAGGTTTGGCGACAGGGTCTTGATTGTCAGGAATTGCTGTTTTTTTTTTTTTTTTTTTTTTTTTTTCCCCATTATTATTTTCTTCCTTCCCCGTACCGGTAGTCTTCAGGAACTGGCTCTTGTAAACATCGATATCAGCCTGCAAGGAGGTCGTCAAACCATGGCGGTGGAGCGTGGTGATGAGCTCCGACATCAGCGGCGCGATCATCTTGTGTTCCTTCTCAAGCTCCTGGATCCTCTTCAGGTACTGTTCGTTCTGCTCCTGCAACACCTTCGTCTTGTAGTTATCCAAGATGTCCGCCTCAATTTTCATGGTGCTGATGGTGTTGTTCAGATTGCCTATCTGATTACGGTATGAAGTAATATCAGCCTTCAACTGCTCGTTCTGCTCCGCAAGAATCTTGAAGTTGAAATTCTCTGCGATGGACCCTTCTAGCTTCTCGATTGTCTGTTTGTAACCGTCGAGCTCGCGTTTCAAAGCCTCGATTTCCGCCTTGAAGCTGTTGATCTTGTCCCAGTGATCCTTTTCCTTCTTTGAGCTTTCTTCTTCCAAGGCGTTTACTCTGTTTGATGTGTTTTGCAGGTTTTCCTCAGCGGCGGCTAGTTGTTGTTTTTCGTGGGCGAGTGCGTTTTCGTGGACGGCTTCCATTTCGGCTTGTTTTCTCTTCAACTGTTCGATCTCGGTACGGAGAAGAGTTTCCTTGTCGCTGAAATCCTTCTGCCTTCTGTTTGTCTCTTCTTGTAATAGGCTGGCGTTGTTTTTGTAGTTTTCCTTTTCCGCGTTCAATGCGATTTGGGTCTCCACGTACTCTCGGTCCTTCTTCTCGTTTAACGTTTGGAGTTGAACGAGTTGCTTGTGTAAGGATTCCTGTTCTGCAGTAAGGCGTGTGATCTGTTCAAAGTATTCCTTGTCTTTTCTCTCTGATACGGCTTTTGTTTGCGCGGTGTTTCCCTTTTCGATTTCAAGGTCTGTTTGTGAGTTAGCCATCGCCTCGTAGTGTGCCTTCTCCTTCTCCCTCAGCATCTCTTGTTCCTGTTCGAGCTTCGCGCGTAGGGTGTCGATCTCGCTTTTTTGCAACATGATCTTCTCGTAGCTTTCCTTGTTCTTCTTCTCCGCTTTCTCTTGTTCCAATTTGAGTTTTTCCCTCAAAGCCTCGATCTCGCTCATTTGTTTGACCTGTTTCTCGTAGGCTTCCTTCTCAAGCGTGTCTTTTTCCTTCAGAAGCTGCGAGTGCGATGTTTTACAGTTCTCGAGCTCCGATTTCAAAACCACGTTTTTCTCGAAGGCGTCCTTGTCTTTCTTTTCCGCCTCCGATTGGAAGCTGAGGTACTGTGTTTTGGTGGTGTCCAGCTGTTCGGTGAGGCGGCCGACGGTAGCAGCCAGTTGTTCTGCTTTGGCTTTGTGGAGGTCGATCTCCCTGTTCATGGCTTCTTCGGTTTGTTTTGCTTCCTTAGCGGCTTCCTGTGTAGCCTCCTCAAGCTTCATCACCTTGATGTGCGTGTCTTCGAGCTTCTTGTTCAACGAATCATTTCTGGCTTTGAAGTCATCGCTCTGTTCCATAAGACGCTTGTTGTCCTCCTTACCGGTGTCGAGCTGAGAGTTCAGCAGGCCCAACATGATGGTGTTCTTCACATCTTCGCGTTCCTTCCTTTCAATGTCAGATTGTAAATGCCCGGATTGTTGTTTGTACTTGTCAAGCTCCGTGTGGAGAAGCTTCATGAGAATGGTGTTTTCAGTGTCCTCCTTGTCCTTGTCGCTGCGGAGCTGGTAGATTTCGGTTCGGAGAGTGTCCATCTCTTGGGTGTATTTCTCTTTGATGGTGGTCATGAGGGCTTCGCGTTGCTGGCTTTCCTCTTCTGTTGTAGTGAGCTTTACTTGTGTGATGGAGAGGTCGTTTACTGCATCTTGAAGCTTTAGCTCTCCGTTGCGCAGAAGGCGTTCTGTTTCGAGTTCTTTTTCAGTGAGGAGTTGTTGAGTGGTTTCTAGCTCGTCTTGTAAGGCAGCTGTACGTCTTGTCTGGCCTTCTAGGTCGGATTGGATTCCCCCGCATGTGTGGTTTAAAGCTACTACCTTTTCTTGTAGTTGGTGGATCTCCTTGTCCTTCTCCTCGAGGACTTGTAGTTGTTGCAGTTTCAGTTCCATCTCTCTGTCTCTTCTCTCCCGTTCCTCTCGCTCCTTTTGTTTTTGTTCTTCTTCTTTTTTTCTTTGTTCTTCCTCGGCCTTGAGCTTTTCCTCTTCTTCCTTCTTTTTCCTCTCCTCTTCCTCCTTCACCTTCTCCTCTTCTTCTTTTAGCTTCGCGACCTCCGCCTCGGATTCGGCCTTCAGCCGTTCTTCTTCTGCACGCTTTGCTTCATCATCTCCCTTACCTCCTTTTGCACGAGGTTTTGCAGGCATATTGACACCTGTGTGGTGTGGTGTTATTTAGATGATAAGGGGAATAAAAAAAAAATAGGAATAAAAACAGAATAAAAAAAAATGGAATGGCGATCGAACGGCAGAAATAACAACAAAAAAGTCAAGGAAAAAAAAAAAAAAAAAAAAAAAAAAAAAAAAACTGGTGTGTGGTGTGAATAGTGGTGGAACGGAAAAGAAAGAAAAGAAAAGAGAGAAAAAAAAAAAGAAAAAAAAAAGGGCGAGTTAAGAAAAAAAGAGCACCGATAGAAGATAGAGCGTGTGAGGGTGAGCGAAGAAAAAAAAAAAGAAATTGCACCAGTTCATATGGTCTTGTCACACACACTCACACGCTCTTCTCTCTTAGCTTTTTCTTCGTCTTCTTCTTTTTTTTTTTGATGTCCATAAGATTTCGATACTTTGCTTCCCCCCACCCCCCCCCCTTCTTTTTTCTTTCGTCTTAGCAACCCACCCTGAAAGGGCTCAAAAGTTCCCTATAATAATTATAAATGCACATAGACAGAAATAAAGGAGAGGGAGTAAAGAACAAAAAAAAAAAAAAAAAAAAAAAAATACATGAATATATTTTTGGCCCTCTCTCCGAGACGTGGAGAGGGGGAAAAAAGGAAATACTTCTAGAGGGTAAAAACCCCAGCCTACATAAGGTTTCACACCAAAAAAAAAAAAAAAAAAAAAGAAAAAAAAAAAAAAAAAAAAGAGACACACAGCAATTTTTTCCCAGAACTTCAACCGCCTCCTGCCAAAAAAAAAAAAAAAAAAAGGAGAATAAATTTTAAGAAAAAAAAAAGAGACAAATAAAATAAAAGAAACTGATCCTAGCGCCTTAAACTAATTGAGGGTGTATGAAGGGGAAAAAGGGAATGGAAAACACAAAATAAAAAAAAAGAGGGGGGGTTTTTTTTTAAAATAAAGATATACTCACTGCGTTGCTACCTCTCATCAAGGGAAGAGGGCATTTTTTTTTTTTTTTTTTTTTTTTGCTTTTCTGTTCAATTTTTTTCTCAAAAAATAGTACATAGAAATGAGGAGGATTCCTGTCGTGCCGGAAGAGCGCCGGGGGGGGGGAATAAAAACAAAGAAAGAGAGGTAGAAAAAAAAAGAAATACAGACATAGAAAACTTAAGGGGGGTGTGGAAAAATCTTTTTTTTCTCAGGAGCAATAAAAAAGAAAAAAGGGAGGGGGGAGGGAATGAAAAAAACACACCCCCCCCACCACCACCACCAGATGCTAGGAAACTGTTTGCCACTGCAGATTGCACTTGGGAGGAGAACCAAACCAGAGACCACATTAGAATGACGACACGAATAAAAAAAGGGGAGTGGGGGAGGGGATAGGATGTAAAGGCAGCGTTTTTTTTTTTCCCTTCTAAAACTAGCAAACACAAATGGAAAGAAAGGGTAAGGAAGAAAAAAAAATTGTAAAACACCACCAGAAAACACTCCCCCTCTTTTCTTTCTTCTTCTTTTAAAAAAAATGCTCACCCCCCCCCCCCCCCCCCCCAAAGACCTCATTCCGTTCAGCCCCTTCCCTCCAAGGGGGGGACCAATTTTTTTTCTCTTTCTTTTTTTTTTGCAATAAAAAAAAATACCAGTCTAACCCCTCAAGGAGGGGAGGGTGGCTTGTGTGTGTTTTATTTTTCTTTCTTTTTTTTTCTTCTCTCCTCTCTGCTAAAGCCAGGAGCACAAAAATGAAAAAATGGACTGAATAAGTTGCACCTGCTACTTTATTCACAGTTCTTTCATATTTTTCATACCGGGAAACGGGGTTTCAGATGTGCAACAAAAAAAGGGGGGGGGATATTTTCAAAAAAAAAATAAATAACTTCGATGGTTTTCTTCTTTTTTCTTCTTTTTTTTTTTTGCTGTTCTACGTGAAAAATTACTTACTCCCCAGAAAGAAGGTGCAGCGATGAGCTCCATGGAATGAATCATCCTTGGAGTTCCCCCTTTTCTTTTTTCCGACCAGAGGGGAGGAGGTTCAAAAAAACCTAGAACGCGTGTCGGAAGTTTTCTGACAGAAAAGTCTATGGAGCGCCTTCCCACCCATTTTCCCCCCCTTTTTTTTTTCCCCCAACACAAAAAAAATAAAAATAAAATAAACTTATAATAAGCACCAAGGGACAGAAGCATACATGCATGTCGCCAGGTTGTAAACGGTAAAGCACTCCACAATGGGGGAAAAAAAAAAAAGTTTGTTGAATATTGGTTGCAGTCTTCTTTCTTTTCTTTCTTTTTTCTCCGTTCGTCATCTTTTGACGCCTCACTGGGGGGGGGGGGGGGGCTCGTAATTTAGTAAATTATAAGAGCTTTCTTCTTTTTTTCTTTTTAAACTTCTACTCTTGATAATGTCCAAGAGTTGTCTAGAAAAAAAAAAGAAGCAGGTATGTTGTCAAAAGAAAAAAGTTTTTTTTTCCAACTCTCTCTCTGTTCCCCCCCCCCTTTTTTTTCTTTATTCCTTTTCTTCCAACCATAGAGCAAAATGTTTTATCTCTCCCTGTTTCCATTTCCCTTCTTGGAAACGCCTCCTCAAAGAGGGCCACTTTTTTTTCTTTTTTTGCATTTTCAGTTTTTTCGCTAAGGGTATTTTGGGCCCTTAAAAAAAAACTCTAACCCCCCCCCCAAAAAAAGTGCCCACAAACCATGGGGAAATGGGGGTTTTGGTGATTTGTGGGTACTTTTGGGGGTAGTTAGAGTTTTCTTTTTTAAGAGCCCAAAATGCCCTTTGCGAAAAAAAAAATGAAAAAAAAAAAAAAAAAAAAAAAAAAAAAACGACCCCCTTATGACCCCCCATCTTCCTTATCACGACCTATGTGGTTTATGCACCAGTGCAGTAAGGCACTCAACGCTGCTCTGTGTATAATTTTTCTTTCATTTTCGAAAAAAAAAAAAAAAAAAAAAAAAAAAAGAACACACACCTTTCTATCCTTCCTCCCGGCCTGTTCAATCGATGGGAGACACGATGCCTGTTGCACATTGCCACCAGCAACCGGCAATGGCTGCTGCTGCTGCTGTGCTGCGGAAGAGCTATGCGTAGATTTCGAACTTTTCGAATGCTTCGATGGGAGCGAGTCCGGGTATCGCCCGGCAATCTGTAGAATTAAAAATTTCTTTTTCTTTTTTTGCCCCATACCGAATGCCCCAAATGTAAAGAGGGAAGCAGCGATGCAGAGGAATAATTCTCACCGTGAACAGGAGGGGTGGCCCCCCCGATGCTGTGCGCTTCGTGTGTGGAGGCCGTGTCAGAGTACTGCCTATGGGACGCCGTGGACTCCCGTTCCCTTTCCTTCCCTTTTTCTTTTTCCTTTTCTTTTTCCTTTTCGGAGTGTTGTTTGACCTGTGCCCGAAGCTGCCGGTCCAGCTCCCGAATCTCTTTGAAGTATTGATGGCGAACTGCCTTCTTCGCGGTTATCCTCTCTTCGGGGTTGTACTCCAACAAGGCTGTCATGATGTCAACAGCCTCCACAGGAGCATGTGGTAATAATTCCGCGAATGGTATCCGCTCCTCTTGCGGGAATTCTGTATTGGCTTGCTGGCTGCTGTTCTGCCGCAGCTTGTCAAGCAACGCCGTAGAAGGCGTCCCAAGCACCTTGTGGATTTTGTAGAGCTGATCGACTTCATTGGTCCCGGGAAACAATGGGTAAAGGGAGACGATCTCGAAGAAAACACATCCCACACCCCACAGATCCATTTTGTAGCTGTAGAATCCATCTGTGAGTAAACACTCAGGTGCTCTGTACCATCGTGTTGCGATGTACTCGGTGAAAGGCTGCTTGGAGTACACGCCTCGGCAGGACCCGAAGTCCGCGAGCTTCAAAGTGTCACCGCTTATCAGAACGTTTTCCGGTTTTATATCTCTGTGAAAAATGCCGTTTCTGTGCATGTGTTCTACAGCTCGGAGGAGTTGATACATGATGTGGAGTACCTTGTCGTCCGGGAGGTACTGTTTTCTGCCTTTTATCAGTTCGTAGAGGTCCATCTCCATGAGCTCGAAGACCAAGGCGAGCCTCCCTGTGCTTCTGTCGTAAAGTACCTCGAAAAGCTTGATCACGTTAGCGTGTGGGGACAGCCTTCTTAGTGCTTGTATTTCGCGCAGTCGATTCACTTGTTCTACGGACTCGAACTGGCTCTTCATGCATTTTATGGCCACGCACCGCTCCGTCATTGTACATTGCGCTTTCAACACCGCACTGAAGGTGCCTTCTCCCCGCTTTCCTTGTAGTTTATACTTATGCATTTTTTTTTTTTTTTTTTTTTTTTTTTTTTAATCCTCCTCCCACCCCTCTCCCCCTCGCCTTTTTTTCTTTTTCTTTTTTGAGGTGGGGAACACACAAAAAAAAAAAAAAAAAAAAAAGAGTCGGTTGATTGTTGTTTGTGCACAGCCGGGGTTAACCTGTAGAAGGATAAGCCCAGCAATGCCACCACTACTCTTTTTAGCACTAACAATTCATTATCAATATATTGCTTTTCTTGTTGATGCAAAAAAAAAAAAAGAGAGAGAATAAAAAACACAAAAAAAAAGGAAAGGAATGGTGTTTTCCCCCTTCCCCCCTGTAAAGGGGGGCGAGGTTTAAAAAAAAAAAGAAATTGGCAGTAGAAAAAGAAACCCCCCCCCCCCCCCCCCGAACCTCCTTTGCTGTTGTGACTCTCACTCGCTCTTCTTAGCAACGTTACCACGCAGCTTGAAGTAGTATCGGAAGCGGATGCCCTTTTTGTTTGTGTTGTTTTTTTTTAATTGAACAGAAGAAGAGGAAAAAAAAAAAAAAAAAAAAAAAAAAACTCGCTATGTAGGACTTCTTCCGCGACAAAACAGAGAACCGGTTTTCTCTCCCTTAACAGGCTTAACAATTCAACATTAATTTACAAAAAGGTAACCAACTCGACACCGAACCCCAAAGCCCGATGATCGCTAGACGATGGACTCAAGACAGCTTTTCAAAGCTCAAGTCACTTTGTAACCAAAGTAACAGTACAAACAACGACAATAAAAAAAAAAAAAAGTATCCTTCTCCCTCCCCCGTACCTTATCTGTAGTGCAACCCACAGTGTGCGACAAGATGCAACTTCGATTGCTGTTCTCCCAGTTAGATACGTTCTCGTCCTGTGTTAAGAGAATTATTATTATTAATAAATTATAATTTTCTTGTTTTTGTTTTTGTTTGTGGGTCACACCAAGGACTCAAGACAAGGTGTGAAGCATCCTGGGAGGAAATTCTGCATGATGAGCAACTTTGGCCGGACAATCGCAAGCATGAAACCGATTTGCGATTTGCAGAAGGCGCTGTGCTGGGTGAGGATCGTGGGCTCAGTAACGAACGTCTGAGGGATATTTCTGTTCTTCTCCTGCTCGGACTGCGAGTTGAACTCCTGGGTGATCTTCTGCCCCCACTTCCTCGCGATGGGGAACGGCTTGAATGCGTTGCTTACATCAGCCGTCACCACCAGCACGCACATTAGCTTCAAACGATGCTCAAAACTCTCCTTCTCGTACTCAGGGTGGATCGACGCAAATTCATCAAATATCTCACCATGCCGCGACATATCCGTGGCAAGGATACAGGTTGTAATGACCTTGTAAATATGTTTGCGGTCTCGCTCCGCACACCCGTCCAGGATGTTTGTCTTGTCCTCCTGAAGCATCTCCATAGAAATGGTACAGTGGTGCACCTCAAGAACCGACCTGCTCCCGCTTGCTGAGATTAAAATCCCAAGCGGCGTTTCCGCCTTTAAATGAAACGAATTGTTCAAACCCATGTGGTCGACGTCGTGCAGGAGGCCGATGAGGATCAAACAAAGCATGTCGACATCAGTGATCATGTCCTTCATATCCGGAGAATGCAAAAAGGTCGAAAGCGTCTGCATGACATCGAACGCATGGCAAATGTTATGGTAAGGGATGGCACGGTACATATTCCTCAAGGTTGCAAGGAAGAGGTACAGTTTTGATGTATTCACGTTGAACTTCTTGATGAGCCCCAGCGAGTCGAACAGATGCACGGTCATCGCCATGAGATAGTCTGGAGTCCCATCATAGTCGTGAATGGGGAATGATCTCGTGTGCAGCATGTCAAGATCACTTGTTTTCACTGTAATTTTCATCAATTTCTCAGCTTGTTCTTGCGTGGCGAAGTTGACCTTCTTTGAATGTTCTTGATTCGTCTGCTGGTTGCTCGTTGTCATGTTGAATAAGTTCAAAGCATCGTTGCCTGCTTCCACCACGAACTTGTACAACCTGGCGTTACCAATCGTAATGCCTGCGAAGGATGCGAATAGTTCCAGAAGCTGCTCGTCGGACTTATTAAACGCGACACATCTACCAATCCCGTCTAACTTGTTGATGAGCTGAGCGACTGCAATCACCTCCCCGTTGCAGTGTATAGGGTAGCATAGAATCGACTCTGTTCTGTACCCGGTTTGCTTGTCGACCGTTTGGTTGAACCGGTTGTCGTCGTAAGCCGATTTGATGTTCACATGCTCGCCTGTTTGACCGACAGCACCCGCGATTCCGGAACCAAGCGGGATAACAATTTCAGAACCATCTGCGAGAGATGCGTGGAGTTCTCCTCTTTCCTCTGCCACGAGGAACAACGCGCATCGGTCTGCTCTGCATAGTGATTTTGCGCCTCCGATAACGGAGTCTGAGACGGATTCGATGTACCTGATGTCTGATTCCGAAACAGCTTTAACGATGTCGAGGACCATTTCGGTCGTTGCTTGTTCTTTTACCATTTCCCTGTAGTATTTTGCGTTTCGCAACCCGACGCCTGCGAACCGGACGAAGGAGCCGAGGAGCTCGAAGTCGTCGCCGTCGAAACCCGCACTACCCGATTTGTTGCTTACCAACGCAATCGCCTGCACCTTCCCCTCGTAGTAAATAGGCATTCCCATTAGGTTCTTGGTTGTATAATCGGTAAGAGAATCAACATTATGGTCAAACCGAGGGTCGTTTTGCGCGTCTGCCAGCGTGATACCAACTCCAGTAGCGGCAATGTAACCGGCGATGTCGGTGTTGATGGGCATTTGTAGAATGTTCGTTTCTCCGTTTTCATGTTCGAAGTGTGCGGTGAATTCGTCTCGTTCAGGTGAGACGGTGTAAAGTGTGGCACGCTCTGCACCGACGAGTTCTCTGGCGGAGTTTAGAATACCCGCCGACACGTTGGTGTTCATATCGGATTCGCACAGAAAATTCGCAAGATCTTGCATCGCGTTCGACTTCTTCTGTTGAAAAACAGCTTTTTTAAACAGACTTTTTACCCTGTACACGACACCGATCAACCCGCCCAACGCGGTCAAAACGGTCTTATCATCACACTCGTAGTTGGTCAGCACAAGCGCGCCAATATTTCCATTACCAGCAGGGATGGGAACGGACAGAACCTTCTTCGAGGTGTCGGAAAACACTACGGATTCGTCTTCGGTGTAGGCCTGAAGAGCGGTTGTGTATTCTGGAGCTTCCTTAACAGCTGACGTTATCTGGCGATATCCTTCTGATTTGTGGTCGAGCACCATCGAATCCTCTAGAATCCATGCTTCGCAACGCTCAGCGGTGAAGAATAATGCGATGTCCTCTAAAACTTTTCTCACGCATTGGAACGTGTTGAAAATCGTTGTGTTTACGGTAACAACCGCGCTTAGAATGTGTCCCGCACGGTCGCCGAGGCTTTTGCTCGAGAACTTCCCAATGGGGGAGGTTTCCATGGACAGGCTGTCGGATGTGTTGTCCCGGACACCGGTTCCTTTTCTCGGCGGTTTTCTGGTCGAATCGACTTTTTTGAAGCCTTTCCCACCGTTAACATGCCGAAGGATCTCGTTTTCCGCGTTGCTGGCTGCGATTAAACTATTCATTCCTCCAAGGCTCAGCGTGCATGATGCTCTGCTGTTTCCAAGGCCCGCTATTGAGGAAACATGTGATCTGACATCGGAAGCAGCTGAATCGGAGTCCATGCACCTGTTTTCCTTTTCGTTGTTGATGAGGATGACCTCTGTTTGGGTTCCCGTGTTTCGCATCCTACGCTGGCCGATTTTGAAGGGGATTTTCCGTCTTTCGAGCTTGTCGATTTTTACGTTTTGGACCATGAGGTGCTCCTCCACCTGCTTCAAGTATTCCGCGTGCATTGTTTGTGCGATCTCTTCCATCGCCGCCCGCTCCCTTTTGCTGTAGTTCGCATCCTCCTTAGACCTCACGAAATCTAAGATGTCGAAGAGCTTCTCTACAAGAGCTGGTTGTGCCGTTTTCTCTGTGTCATCGGGTGCCTCGTACCCTTGTTTTTTCCCATCGGTTTTCGCCTTGCTTGCCCCCGAACCCATTTTCCTTTTTTTTTTCTTTTTTTTTTTTTTTTTAAATTATGATTCTATAATGAACAAGGAGAAAATTTTAATTAAAAAAGAAAAAAAAAAGCTGTTTGCACACACAAGGAGGAAGGAAGTCGGAAAAAAAAAAAAAAAAAGAGATAGGAAATAATAAAAAAAAAAAAAAAAAAAAAAAAAAGAAAAAAAAAAAAGAGGGTATTCATCGTTGTTTTGTATTGTGCCTTTTTTTGGAGAAGTTTTATAAACCCGTTAAAACACGCCTGCTAACACGTTTCCATCCCCCTTTTTTTTCTCTTTTTTTTTTCTTTTTTTGCTTAGAAATAATAAGCGGGGAGAGGAATGGAGAAGAGTTGGAATATCAAAAGAAAGAAGAAAAGGAAGAGGAGAAGAAGAAGGAAAAAAACCTCCTTTTTCTTCTTCTTCCCTCATTTTTGTGTTCGAACTACAGTTAGCCTTTCTTTCTTTTTTTTTTTTCTTCTTTTTTTTATACATAATTATTCCGAAAGCCATTATTGACTTTTTTTTTTTTTTTAAATCCACGATGCTTCCTTAGTCTTCATTTTTTTTTTTCAGGACTAGAACGAAAATCAGAAAGAAGTAAAAGAGGTTTTATGTAAGTGGGAATTTATGTAAGTGAAAAAAAAAAGAAGGGGTAAATAAAAAGAGAGGGATACATTTTTTCTTTTTTTTTCTTGCACATTTCAAAGAACGGGAAAAAAAAAAAAAAAAAAAAAAAGAGAGAGGGGAACAGACATATGCCGATTTCTAAAAAAAAATCTGAAGGGGCTTATAACCCAAAACAACGCCACTTTTCCCCACTCTCTTTTTCTTTTCTTTTTTCTTTGAACACAAAAAAAAAAAGAAAAAAAAAAAAAAAAAAAAAAGGAAAAAAAAAAACCATTAGCCGCGTTATCGAATTATGGTTTTTCTTTTTTTTTTTTCATTTTTTTTTTTTTTTTTTTTTTTTTTTTTATCAGTACTGGTACCACTTTGGCTTATCAAAGTTCTCCTTCACACTCTTTTCAAAGATGTCGCCATCCATCATATCTTCAACAAGATTCCTCCTCTCTATCTCGGACAGCTTATCAATCCCGAACTCCTTATTCTTCACAGAGAAGTCGATCCACTCTATCAACACAGACCGCACACTGCTCCCCCCTTTGTACACCCCACGCGCAATCCAGTGCCTTGCATCAGACGGCCACATGTCAGGGTATTTCAACGCCTCAAGCATCTTACTCTTCGCACCAACAGAAGTAGGAGGAAACACCGTTCTTATAGTGTTAACATTGGGGTCGGGGTTCGGGATGAACACGAGCATCCGGACCTCGCAGGACTGCCTCAAACAAGCCTGTTGAGTAGTGTTGCTAATTGCAGTGTGGAAACAAAATCTTGTAGGAGATCTAGGATCGGAGTCGTACTGCATAAACAATAAGACTTCAGAACGAATCATGTTGGGGTAGTACCACCACACGTGGCGGTGCGCAGCACCAGGATCAAGGCTGTACGATTGGGTGGGGGAATTACCCGGTTGGATAAAACCGGTTGTCACGAAATCGTCGGGTGCAATAACAGACCTCCCATCACACAATGCCAGGTGGTGGTTTGTAATCGGTGTGTCGCCCACACTCCTCCAAGCATTGATGATCATGAACCGACCTTTCTGCTGGCGTGGTGTCGCGCGGTCTGCTATAAAATCCATTGCCGATGCGACAGAATAGTCAGCGTGAGCGTTACGCGCAGGAGCACGCACTGCACCAGCGAACGAAGTTGAAGTCGACGATCGTGCCGCATGGTGAAACGGGACCACTTCTGCTCCTGGGAAAACCCTGTGAACCGCCTCTATAACCTCCGGATACGCTGTTTTCTGTACAGCCTCATTATCACCCTTCATATATTTTGACGCAGGTAGGCTGTTCTTGACGTCCTTCACAAGGCAGAACCCGCTGGTTGTGATGGAGAAGGGACCCTGTGTTGCTTCCTGTCTGCGTGCATCGTTGACGTTTACGTCAACGTCGTAGAAGGCGGCCGCCATTTCCGCGTTGCACTCCGCGCTCGGATCGGTTAAGTTCTGCGCCAGGTAGGTGTTCTGGGAACGGGTGTAGACAATCTTGGCGGGGAATGCCATTTTCTTTTTTGTTTCTTGTTTTTTTTTTTTCTTTTTTTTTTTTTTTTTTTTTTTTTTTTTTTCTGAAGCTGCAAAAAAAAAAAAGAAAAAAAAAAAAAAGAAAAAAAAGAAAGTAGCAAGGGGGGAGGGAGAGAGGGAACGGGTCCCTGATCTGGCATATTTTATGTTGTGCGCACCAGCACCGTTTTTTTTTTTTTTTTTTTTCCCCTTTTCTTTAAGTAATGCAAGGAGGAAAAAAAAAAAAAAAAAGAGTCGGTTGATTGTTGTTTGTGCACAGCCGGGGTTAACCTGTAGAAGGATAAGCCCAACAATTGCTACCACTACTGTTTTTAGCAATAACAATTCATTATCAATAATGGGTCGATTTCAAACCCCCCCCCCAAAAAAATGAGGCCAATTGACACTTTCGTTGCATCTTTGGGCATGCCGCCCCCTTTAAAAAATTCTCCATATTTCCCGGCCCATATTAGGAAAGAACCCGGGTCAGAAATCGCTCAAGGGTGCTATTTTGACCTATGAAAAATTCAGTCTTAGGGTCAAAATCGGGTTTTAGTGGTTTTGGTAAAGTCAGAGATTATGCTTTCAATAGCAAGAAATAGCGAAACTCACTGCTAGAAGGTGGCTGAAATGATGTTGGAAGTGGAAACCTTCATTTCCTAGTCTTCTGCGGCTGAGATGTGCTGCTGCTGAGTGGGCGACCTCGTTTCTTTTTCATACTATTAGGCCTTCTACCGCATTTTGGGGGGGGTTTTAAGAGGCTCATTCATAGGTGTACTTGTGCTTTGGGCTTGTCATGGGGTGGCGAGTATTTTCGTAATTTGGTTACCATTCTTTCTCGTTTTTCAAGTCCGGGAAGGCTATCAGGAACGTCCTCATACTCATCACAAGATTCATAGACTGGGGGCCTTTTCTCTGCCCTGTCTGCAGCGAGTTCTTTGATGATGTACTTTAGTTCCTTCTAGCTCGTGGACGCACACGTAGCAAAACACCCTCCGGTGTGCTCCTGAGCTCATATGCACCTGTAAAATCCGGAAACTCAAGAATTTTCTTTTTGTACGGGCCAAAGACATCAGTAACTACATGCACGGCACACTGTATCGTATTGGTGATGTTAGCTATTTGTTCCACAGTTTTAATTGTTGCGGAACGAGGCACCCAAAACCAAACACGAGAGAGCACACCAAAGTGGCTGTCCCTGTTGTTTTTGCCGTGTTTCTCCCCCAGAAACCACAGGGAAAACGTCCGATCGGGATATACATAACGAAGACCAAAAAGAACAAAGTAGCAAAATTCCTTTGCACGAAAGTGACGTCCACCGTCAGTCCAGAGTATCCACTCCATTTTTTTCTTTATTTTTTTCTGTGCCCATGCTACTGTGGAACAAGACTTTTCCAACAGTAAGGCCAGCTGCCCTTATTTCATCATGTGTGATGTGGTCAAGCCTCATGCCTCTGACCAATTGGCGCCGTGTGGTGTCTTGTTGGCTACTAAATCAACCAGAAAATGATAGCAGAAGTGCCGCTAGAAGTTCCCCTTTACACACTACGTCACAAACTAGTGCAGCACAGTCGTTGCCACTGAGCTTCTCAAAAACCTCTGTGGCGAGTGTCCTGATCGCCGTGGTGTTCCCATTTACCCTTTCTCGGTCCGAATACCATTTTTTTTACCCCTGCTTCTCAACAGCAAGTTTAAAAGCATCCATTTTTGTCACCCCCTCTTTTACTCAATTTGTGCAAAGTGAAAAAACCCATTTTTGCCCCTAGGATTGAATTTTCTGGGTACTAGTAACACTCACTTTCCCATTTTCTGGGGTGTTTTCCTGGGCCGGGAAAGTTGTAGAATTTTTTTTCTTTGGGAAAAAGTACTTAGAGAAATATTGAAAGTGTCAATTGGCCTCATTTTGGGGGGGGGGGGGGGGGTTTTGAAACGATGCCATATATTGTTTTTCTTGTTCAAGCAAGAAAAAAAAAAAGGAAAAAAAAAAAAAAAACTAAATTTAGCTTTAAAGTTCGCGTTTTCGCGCTCACCAGCTAGTCCAAAAAAAAGTTATTTGTACCGTCAATTTTTTTCATCCCCCCCCGCGATGGAAGCCCTTATTCTTTTTTATGTTATTATTTTACCCAGACTGCAACTCAAACGCACAATTCAAACAGGGTTGTGGGCTATGTGTTTTTTTCTTCTCTTTGTTTCCTTTTTTTTATCTTTCTCTTTTTTTTCCTCTCGGATGAGGTCTTTCCGGGCCAGGTTGCGCGAAAGCTGTAAAATTGCCATTGTACTAGAAAAAAGAAAGAAGAAGAAATAAAATTAACTCTTATGACCAGGGGAAGGGGAAAAAAAAAAAAAAAAAAAGGAGGGAGGGAGGGAGAGAGAGAGAGAGAGAGAGAGAGGGGAGAAAACAAATTATAAATAACCCCACAAGTTTAAGATTAAAAAAAAAGAAAAAGCAAAAAAAAGTCGAATAATTTGTACTAAATCCTTTTTTTTCTTCTTCTTTTCTTTTTTTTCCCCAGGCTCAAATAAAAAAAAAAAAAAAAAAAAAAAAAAAAAACAGTCGGTCATGCAAAGCTCCGCACAAGGGCCGCAGGCCCCTAGAAGAAGGGAAGGGGGTATGGTAGTACTAGGTATCTCAGTTTCGGACTTATCTCACGACTCCTCCAGGTGCTGTCCCCTACAGGCGAGAGGCACCCTTCATTGGCACCTACTAGCGTCCCAGCAGGTTGGAGAGTACTGTTCCCGACCACGGTCTCCACATTGCACTTAAAAAAAAAAAAAAAAAAAATAATAACTTAGGGGCAAGAATTAAAAAAAGCAACCCACAGGTGGGATGGCGGGGGGAGGGGTAAGGGGGCAAGTACTTAAAAAAAAAAAAAAACTTTTTTAATTCGGCGAGTCCCCCGCAACTCTGAAACAAGACGCAACAAGGCCGTACCTGCCTATCTGGTACTGGTTTCTCGTGTCCCGCGTGAGATCTTTGCAGAACTTATACCCCACAAGCTTCCCACACCGGCACGACACATCAGCCATCAGAAACTTCCCCTGCGCCAACCGCTCCTCCCGCGGCGCCGCCAGGCTCACATTCCCTTCCATTATACTATTCACGTAACAAGCAGGCTGTGAAGGAGCGGCACAGAAGGACCACCGACGGTGTGTGCAGAGAATCTGATCAGTGCTGCTGAGCACGGCACTGCACTCGACACAGTGTAAGAGGGTTCTTGGTGCGATGGGATTGTCTGTCACAGGGTTGACACACGTCACGTAGCGAAGGCAGAAGTAAGCTGTTGTGTCCAATGCCACACCAAGAAATAGTTTACACCGCTTGCACTCTAGGCTGGACAGGTTGTCGGCGATACAGCTTTTCACCTGAGCCAGCGGCGTCCCTTGTTTTTCCAGCTTTGAGACACCCCCGAACCCGGAGTAACCCACCACAACTGCACTTTCAAAATCATCGAAACGAACTGTACCCTTTTTGCTGTATGTGCATGTATCTGATCTGGCCAGCCTGTTTCCACAGGACGCACAGCATAATACGCTGTGCGGGGCAGTTTTTCTAGCCAGGATGTGGGATGTGGTTGTGTGGGTGGGAGGAGGCGGATATTGTGTGTTTGTATGCTCGAACAGCATTGATTCTCGTTTTGCGTCTTCTTGTTTCTGAACGTTCCCCAGCCATCTTACCAAGCTTGTGTTTTTCTCTGTTACGCTGGTGCTGCTCACGCTGCTTCGGGACACCTCTGTTGCGGCTTCGTTGGACCTCCGCACCGAGTTGGCCTCGTCCGCCTGCTGCGGGCGCGGGGCTTGGTTTTGCCCGGCCCCGTCGTCGGCTGTCTGGTTGTTCGCCCGTTTCTTCCCGGGGCAGCAGCATACCGTACCCATCCCCTCGCAAAAAAAAATATTAAATTTTTTTTTTTCTTTTTAATATGTTGTGTATATTTGTGTGTGTACCAACCCCTTTTTTTTCTTTTTTTTTTTTTCCCATCCCGACGGGAAAATAAAAAAAAAATGAAAAATTTGTCTCGTTCAATTTCTTTTTAAAAAAAGAAGAAAAAAGGGGGTGTGTGTGTGCCATCGGCTCACCCATTTGTGATTTCCTTTTTCTCCCCACCCCCCCTCCATTTTTTATTCTTCTCCCTCCCCCCCCTCTTTCCCAAATCTACGGATCGCCAAAACAAGACAGTTCCTTAACCTGCCCTGTTTTGTCTTCCATGCGGAGGAGGACCTGCTGCCACATTCTGATGCCGTTTATTTGGTGGTTCGCGTGGAGGATCTTTTTGAACCCCGAGGTGGACTGTGCTGTGATCCAGGTCCCGTCTTCCAGCTCATCCACGAGCTGTCCAGGTGCCCAACGCGCATCGCCGGCCACCACCAGGAAGTCATTCTTGTCCGCCTCCCCTTCCTCAACTTTTTCAATGATTTCCTGGGGAATGTTTTTTTTTTTTTCTTTTTTTTTTTTTCTTCTTTTCTTCACAAACCTCTCTGATACCGCCGATGAACAAGCCACCGCCTAAGGCCGACGATGAAGAAATATCGCCATGGGTGTGGATAATCTTTAAAGCGTTCGCGGAGACGGGCCCGCCCCGATATACAGGGGGGTACCAATCCCCCTTCTTCGACTTCTTCGGGACCTGATTGATATTGGCCAGCGAGTGGTTCAGAATGTACGCAATAGAATGATGTTCATCATGCTCATGAATCACCATGATGGAGTGACTGAAGATACCTGTAAGCAGTGGGTGGGCTACAAGGATGGTAGCGGGGCTGTCTGCTGTTATGTTGCTGTTGAACTCTGACAGCGACATAAGCTGTTTTGTTTCCAGCCCTCTCGAAGCTTGCAGATAAGTGGGGATCTCGGAGGCGGGCTTGAACCTATCTTTCATTAACGAGTAGTACCTTAGAACGGCCATGCCTTCTTCCATTCGTCTTGTCTTGTCTCTCAGGCATTCTTTGAGAACTTGTGACACTTCCCGCGTGCCTTTTACGTTCGGTACCCACCAGCCACTGTTTCCATTCAGCCGCTGGACTGTCTCCTCGCTTATCTCTGCCATGTCCTCAGGCACCTCCCCGTAGTCCAACCCCCCCAGTATGGCCCGCATCTTCACATGGGAATCAACGTCTTTTCCTACTTTCAATAACTTCCTGCACAGTGAGCGAGACAGGCTATTCATTCTTCCCTCCCTCTCGCCTCTCCCTCCTCTCCCTTTTTTTTTCTTTCTTGAATCGGGTATTAAAGAAAAAAAAGAAGTTGTTAAAATAAAATAAAAAAGGGGGGGGAGGGGCGGGAAAGGATAGGTTTAATTAAAAAAAAAAAAACACTTTTTTTTTTTTTCCTCCTCATTCTTTTTTTTTTTTTTTTTTTTTTTTCCAACCTAGTCCAGCCCGGCGACCTTGTAATTGTTCTCCCCTCCTGTTACGATTTGTGAAACCGCCCTCATTAGAGGATAGGCCTTGATCATGATCTGGATTTTTTTTTTTTTTTTTTTTTCCCCCCATCCCTCCAAAAAACACACCTCATCCCATTCACCCTCAGGGCTCGATTGGATAGTAATAGCTCCGCCTGCGCCAAGCCGCAGGATGGGGGTGTCGCATCCTTCAAACTGAGTCACCACCGCAGTCCTGATGGCAATGTTGAAATCAGAGCAGCCGGTGAGAGAGAAGTACCCCAAGGAACCGGTGTAGACACCGCGAGACCGGGCCTCAAGATCCTTAATGATAGACATGGTGCGGACCTTGGGTGCACCAACTATTGATCCTCCAGGGAAAGTCACCTTGACGGCAGACGCATGGGAAATGTCGGAGGGAAGCTGGGCTTGAACCGTGGTTACCATTTGATGCACAGTTTTGTAGCTCTCGATGTCCATGAGTTTGGGCACTGTGACGGTACCGGGCTTGCAGAGCATTCCTAGGTCATTCCGGAGCAGATCAACGATCATGAGATTCTCGCACTGGTCTTTCTTGGACTCCTTCAGTTCTTTTTTGAGTTCCTCGTCCCTCGTCGGGTCGAGCAGATCTCTTTTGATTGTTCCTTTTATCGGTTTCGCCTCCGCCATCCCATTCGCGTCGATTTTCAAAAACCTCTCCGGGCTGCTGGAGCAAATGTCGCCGCAGCCTTCCACTCTGATGAACCCTGCGTAGGGCGCTGCGTTGATCACCCTTAACTTTTTGTAGAACTCTAAAGTGTCGTTTCCCTGTATCCCCCCTGTTGCGGTGAACTCGTTGGTGAGGCACACTTCGTACGTCTCGCCCTCGAGGATTAGTTGCTTGCATTTCTCAATAGCGGCTATATATTGGTTCCTGTCCGAACTGGGTACAAAAAGAAGTTGTTTTTTGTGAGAGCTGTCTTGGAGGGGTTCTTCTGTCTGTCCTTGCAAGGCCTCGATCGTTTTTGTGGCCGCTTCCCCCCAAGTGGTGTCGGCGTTGCTCGGTGAGCTCCGGTCAACAAGAACCCCGATATTTGTTTCGCCCGTCTGATGGTCCACCACAACGAACCGCTGCGTGTACACCATGAACAAATCGGGCATTTTTGTTTTCCGTTCGCCCTCCTGGCTTAGTTCCACGTCGGTGATGTCATGTGCATGGTGCATACACTCTCCCCGCATTTCGTACCCGATATACCCCAGGAAACCCCCTTGAAACGGAAGCGTTGGGTGTACTGAGCTTGGAAGAATACCCTCATCCTTCCTGTCGTTCAGAAAACCTTCGATCTCTGACAGAATGTTGGTGTCGGTCGGTGCACTCGGATCGAGACGGTGTTTCTTAATGAAGTTCGAGACACCGGTATCATCAGTCATGATGGAATACCTCCCGCGGGGGTCAGACGAGTCTAGCCAAACAGTGTTTTGTGAGGTTTTGTACAGCGCGGTGAAGATCTCTGAGGTGAGAAGGCGGTCTTTAAAGAAGTCGCGCTGAACAGTGGACCATTTCAACTCCCATTTGTAGGCTTTCTCTGAGCGTGGTATCTGCCATCGCATCGGAGCGGTGTTGTTCTCCAGTTGTTCACCCGCCCGCCAGCCTTCCTTCATCACACCACAAATCTGCGCGAAGTTTGCCAACAGTTGGTGCCCGTACTCGGTGCACACAGACTCCGGATGGTACTGGACTCCCCAGTGCCGTTTGCCTCTAATCTTCAAGGCCATGGGAACCACCCGATCGCCTTCAACGGTGACTGCTGTCAGTTCGACAGCGTCGGAAAGGGTGTCCGGGCACACGATGAGGGAGTGATACCGCACCACTTTAAATATTTTCGGCATTCGGTGTAACAATACGTCGGAAGGTGTTCTGACTTCCACAGGGGAGATCTCACCGTGTATCGCTGAGACAGCCTTCACAACTTTCGATCCATTCCACAGACCAAGGGCCTGGAAGCCGAGGCAAACACCAAGGACAGGTCCAGGGTATGTGGACACCATCTGTTTTGTGACGCCGACGTCGGACTCGTTTGCCGGATGCCCCGGACCGGGGCCCAGCACCACGCCTGCAAAGGTTTCCATGAAAGCTCTATCCAGCATTCTCTCGTCGTGGTTCTTCACCACCACAGGCACTGTCCCTGTCACCACTGTGATGCACTGCAGCAAGTTGAACGTGTAGCTGTCATAATTGTCCACGAGGAGGATCGGCTTCTGATCCGCCACAGGCTCCTCCATCTTTCGGCAACGCCCTGTAGTTGATGTTTCAGGTTCTTTTTTTTCTTTTTTTTTTGTCTTGTCAAACTGGTTTTTTCAAAGAAAAAAAAAAAGAAAAAGCAAAAAAAAACAGGTCATCTAAAAATCTACATTTCTTTTATATCTTTTCTAAGAGAAAAAAAAGGGGGGGAGCGCTAGCTTCGTTCCATCTCGAGCATGTTTGTGTGCAGGGACTGCGCCGTCTCTAGTAGATCGTTCAGCGCGTGCAGCCGGGAGATTTCGTTGTGGATAGCTGGGGGAAGCTTACTGAGCCCGGATGTGTCAGGCGGTACGGCAATCTCATGGAGGAGATGCTGCAACGTGGCATGGAGCGCCTGGGCGGCATCAGTGGTAGGCGAGGCGGGCAGATTTGCGCTGCGAGAAAGGAGCTCATTGGAAGCTGCATGCAACAGATGGGACCCAGCGTGCAAGCTGCAGGGCGACATTTTGACCGCGTCTAGCAACTTATCCCTAGAAGACTCCGCTTGTTCTAATTCGTGTGTGATGGCCCTCTTTTGTTCCGTGAGGACCTCGTTCAGCATCTTTAGCCCGCCGACTTCTTCCTCTGCCCTTTTCACCCGCTCCCGGAGCGTCTCCAAGATCTTCTGGTGCTCTGCCAGTTCGTCTTTCATTGTCCTCCCTCCGCCATTCAGTTTTTTTTTGAGACGCAGGTTCTCCTTCTTAACCTCAATGAGCTCTATTTTTATGTCGCCTGTGGAGGTGTCTTGCTTCCCTCGTATCGGTGCTGTGATGTTCTTCTTCACCTGTTCTCGGAGGGATGTGATCGACCTGTCTTTGAGCTGTTTCAGCACGGTCTCCGTCTCCTTACGGGAATCGACCTCTTGCTGCAAGACCCTCAGCGTCAGCTGGTGTTGTTCCTGCAGCTTCGAGTAGTCGAGCCTCGCTCTGCGGAGGTCGTAGTTCAGTTTCGTGTTCAGCTGCTGAGCATCCCTTAACGACCCTGCAACCTGTAAATTCTCCTGCTTCACCATGATGGCTGCATCTTCTATGTGCTGCAGGCGCGACTCGCGTAGCACAGCGGAGTCTTCTAACTGTTGAATCTCTTGTTTCAGGGTGACATCGGCGGTTCGGAACAAGCTTTTGCTTTGTTTGCTTTTCTTCACGGGCTTTTTCCCCCCGCGAGGCTGCAGCATGGGTGATGCGGAACGCTCTGCGTTGGACATAACAACGGCCCATGCCTCGTCCTCCCTGCTGGTGTACGCAGCGCCTTCGTGGTAGGCCTCACTGTCGTCATGTGGGATGATGTCGTGCGTCTCCACGATGTCCTGAAGGGTCGTGTTGACACTGACCTCCTTCGGCGCCACAACCACGTCCGTCGCGAGCTCGGTGGCGAATCTGAACATGGGCACGACACCTGCTTCTTCAGACCCGTGCACGGTGACGATGAGGTACCTGCTGCAAGGCTTTCCAACAAGGTAGTTGTGCATCACAGTGGGTACTGTCGTGGACTTAGCTGTGTAGTCCGTCACGCCGTCGGCGCCTGATCGTATCGACCGCAGTGCAGTACCGAGTGTGAACAACGGGGGGACGGACGTCACATGAAGGACGAGTAGGGTGGCTGTCGATGTTCTTGATGTAATGGTGACAGCGATGAGTGTCGGGCCCGGCACGTCCTTCGGGGAGGTGAACTGGCGTAGGAGCGTTCTGCACTCCGACGACGCCAGCACGGACTTCCTCAACACGCCGTTGCTCTTGGCGAAGATGGACCGGCGGTACCGTGGCCGTCCTGGTGCCACCATGTCCAAGATACCGTCGTTGTGGAATCGCGTTGCTGTGCATTCGACGCCCACACCCCTCTCTTCTGCCAGCCTCACCGCCAGGGTCACGTTCTCCATGATGTTCTTCGGCAGCCCTGTTTCCTTGTTCCCGCAGCTCACCAGCACCATGTTGTGCTCGCCACCCAACACCCACGTCTTCAACTCCTCCCGCCCCACATCCATGTCGACCCCCTCCGTGCTGCTCGTCACCTGGTACCCATACACCTTGTCGCCTTCCTTCACCATCACAGTGCTCCCGTTCACATGCACACACGGTTCCTCCTTGCTGAAGGCGTCGGGCAGCAGCTGGACGTGCACCGGCCACATTGTTTGGCCCCTTCTTTCTGTATGGGGTTTCCTTTTATCCAGATGGGATAAATACAAAAAAAAAAAAAGATCTAGTGTCATGGTGTCTACAAGCCTCTAAAGAGACCCTTTTTCTTTTTCCGTCGTCATTCTAACACGAGGACCTCACTTGCCTCTTTCAGCAGCATTCTTGTGTTGTGGAGCATTGCATGGTCGGGCTGCACGGTGGTGATCTCCATCTGCACTGTTCGTATCAAAGACTGCTGGCGGGAGGCGTCCGCTTGCGCACATCGAGAGAGGAGGGCAGGGGGGATAGGCAGGCGATGCAAAGGCGCAGCTGCTGAGGTGAGGGGGTACGACCGCTCAAGGGACCTCTTCCGGGAGTGGGGGATGGTGCCTGCGCTCCGTACTTTGCGGAAGGACTTTGCTCTGGGCTGCACGGGTGGGGTGTCGGCGTCTGGCTCATGTCCTTGTTCTACGGGAAGCAGTTTTTTCCCCACATCTCTGTCTATTGCGGCCTTCCTTTCCAAAAGCCCCTGCAGCACAGGACCTTCGAAGGCATGGCTTATGTTGAATAAACAAGTCCCAGCCATCACCTTGATCCTCTCGTGGCTCCTTGCGTCTCTAACCTCCCAGACGTTGGTCTCGGTTGTTTCTCTGTTAACCATTCCGGCAGCACCCCCAAGCCTGTGGTGGGTTCGTTCGTGCTGAACCGCCCCTGCCCCTTCCTCCAGATTCATTTTGAGTTTTGATTTCACACCCGCCCACCAGTTCTCTGCATGCAACCGTGTTGTGCTGTTGTTGCTGTTTTGGCTAACCCCGTACTCGGCCTGGAGGCGGTGCCGGAGCTGCTCGACACTCATGTGGATTCTTTTTTTTGCCCCTTCTCCCTCTTATTCTTCTCAAGATGTGGTGTATTCATGTCCCCCAAGGTAGTAACTAGTGAAAAGGGATGAAACACTATTCACTCGTATCAATTTCGGGGCCCAGCTGGCTGAACAAAGTCGCGAGGGGTTCTGTTGTAAGAAGTTTTTTTTTTTTGTGAATCCATTCACACCTCTGAAGCGCTCGGCAAGAATGTTCGCCTTCGCACGAAGCAAACCCGCGCCCACTGTGTTCTCGGCCACCAAGCAAAGCAGCAGCCGGCTGATTTCCATGAGGCACAGCTGCCTGCCTTCGCACTGGACCATGCAGCACCTAAGAGTCTGCGGTTTATCCTTAAGTTCCGGTTTCAGTGCAAGGGTGCTGGGTATGGTGGCGTAGTTCTGCCACAGGCTGGAGGCCTCGATTGCGATGGCAAACTGCGCGCTGTCGCCCTCCTCATCCTCCACCGATTTGTACCCCAGTATACTTCCGTCCGGCTGCAGCAACATAGCCTTCACCACTCCATCCGTGAGCACCTGTCCCAGCTGGGCTGGAATCGCCTGGGCTACCAACATTTCTTTTTTTTTTTTTTTTTTTTTTTTTATCTCTCAGCCTCAGTAAATGCGGGAATAATAATAATAATAAAAAAAAAAAAATTTTTTTTTTATTTACATTGTGCAATTTTAAAAAAAAGAAGAATGACTTTGGTTGCTTCATAAACCGCCTGGCGTACGAGCAACTTCTTAACCGCGCTAGCGGATGTTGCTACCCTTCTGTGCTGAAGGATGCATGGCTGCGGGAAGGGTGGACTGCGTTCTGGTAGGTTGTTGTGCTCTGTAGTCGGGCACGAAGGGGTCGGACCACTCTTTTCTCTGTGCAGTCGGTACTGCGCATTGTCTTTCCAGAATTTCGCACGTTCTGCTGGATGAGAATTTCGGCCTTCCGGTGTACCCCTTCAGTCGCTTGGGTGCACCTATCGATCGTAATGCCACGGATTCAGTTATTTCCTTGGGCATGAACGGCTTTGGTGCGTGTGCCTCGGCTGCGCCCATCAGTCTTTCAATTATTTTTGCCAATCGGTTGGCCCTCTTGGTGATCGTCTTGCCTGCCCAAAACGTACACCCCACTCGTCAGCTCGAAATCTATCACTAGCTCTAGTCTAGTCACCGACCCCTGCTTATTCAATTCTAATTTCGAAAGCCACTTAACTACTTCCGGCACAATCTGTGCTCCTATGAAGTTCATCTTCAAGTGCTTTCGGAACCACCTCATTTCAGGTACTGTGTACTTGCTCCATAGCGCAGGGCGTCTCCATACATGTACCCTTTTCTCATTCTTTTCTGCTATCATCTTGGTTGCGTCCGCAAGAGTTATCATGTTGACTAGCAGTTTCTGCACAATTTCCGGCTGTGGTACTTTGCAGTTTTTCGGTATGATTCCATGAAGTCTTAGACATTGAGGCATATCTTTCTTCGGAAAATTCATTACCGTGGTGTACATCGCTTCTTTCCGCAGATTCATACTCTTTGCACTTCCAGTAGATATGCTCCAGGTATGCTGTGTAGGTTCCAGCCACCTCCCCGCATCCCCTGCACAGTACTCTTGGATCTTCTACCTTGGGGTGGACCATCCCAAGAGCTCCTGTCAGCATTCTCCTTGCGTTGTTCTGTATTTGCCACGCTTTTGTTGTTTTCCATATCATGTTTGTCCTCTGTTCGTCCACACCCTCTTTTATCCCCTCGAGGGTTGGTCGTTCTCGGCACATCTGTCCTCTCTCAAAAAAAAAAAAAAAAAAAAAAAAAAAAAAACCCACGCTCACAACATGTCGCCTACCTGCACGCATTCACCCTCCGCGTTTGCTCTGAGCAGTTCTTTTATCCGCAACCTTTGGTCGACGTCAATTTTTGTGTTTGTGATGTTGAGTTCTATTATTCTTCTGTTCTGCTTGAGAAGGTGTTCCAGCGCATCGCCTGCTCCGAGTGAGATGTAATTATCTGAGAGATCGATAGCGGTGACTTCTGGGTGCTGGGCCAGGGCGGAAGCCAAGGCCTGAACTGCACGGTTACGAAGCCCGTTGTCAGATACTATGATCTTCTGGAGCTGTGGGCTTCTGTGTAGCACGGAAATTACAGGTATAAACCCCTTATCGCCCACGTAGTTGCTGCTGAGGTCAAGTGTGTCGCTTCCCCACACTCTTCCTACCTTCTCTGGAAACATATTTAGAAGTACGCTATTTGGAGTTACCTGCTGTTCGGAGCATGCTTCCTCATAATGTTCTCGCAAAGATTTTGTTAGCTTCTTCCCACTCGCGTACCTCTTGCTTTCTTTTGCTCTGCTTGGCATTCTCTCTTTTTTTTTTTTTTTTTTTTTTTTCTCTCCCCTCCCCCTTACCCTTACCTTCCCAAGGAATTTCTTTTTTTTTTTTTTTGTTTGGAAAAAAAAAAAAAAAATAATGTTTGGGGCGGACATACTATATGGGAAAAAAAAAAAATTGAAGGAACGATGGAGAAATATAGAAAAAAAAAAAAAGAAATAGCTGAACACAGACGAGGATGGGAAAGGAAGGAAAATGAAACCTTAGCGCAAAGTGGGGGGGGGGGGGGGGGGAAGCCGTCTTTTTCCGTTTTGTATTTGCAAGATAAAAAAAAAAAGAAATAATTGTCACTACGATAGGAAAACGAAGTGGTTAGCAACGGTCCAAGAAAAAAAAAAAAAAGAAGAAACATATTTAAAAAAAAAAAAAGGTGAGACACCGACTTCTTTGGCTTTCATTCTTTTTTTTTTTTTATTGCCGCATTTTTCAGGTAACTCAGTCTCTATGAACTATCCCCCCCCCCCCCCCCCCCCCCAATCTATCGTAAAAAAAAAAAAAGTGGGCTAAGGGTCCCGCTTGTTGGCAGAGGCGACAAGCGCAGTGTTGAGGGCAAAAAAATTAAAAAAAAAACTATTTATTCCAGGGCAACAAAAAGTAGGTTTTTTTTTTTTTTTTTTTTTTTTTTTTTTTTTTTTTTTTTTTCTCCCTCTTCGAGAATGTATGATTGCAGCTTCCGAGGACCTATAAACCGATGCCAAGGGGCAAAGACAACCTACGGAGGGGAAAAAGTAATCCCCCCTACTGGCCCCACACAGTACTACCCTGGCGTGGGCTTCATGATAAAGCGGAAACGCTAAACTGTGAATTAAAAAAAAAAAAACTTCTTATCTCGCACATTTTTTTCAGTTTTTCTTTTTCTTTATGTTCCTCTGTACTTTTCCCAAGAATAACTTCTTTTTTTTTTTTCTTCTCCCTTCTTTCTTTTTTTTTTTTTTAAACCTTTGAAAAAAAAAAAAAGAGTTTTGAGGTTCGTGGATTGGCGGATAGCGTCTATAAAAAAAAAAAAAAAAGGAAAAACAAAAAACTTTTTTTTTAAAGGCATTTTCCGTGATGACAAAAGTTAGGGGGGGGGGGGGGGGCGGGAAAGAGGAACCGAGCATGTTACACAACGCAGGACAACTACACAATTATTTCTGTTCTTCTTCTTCTTCTTTTTCTTTACTTTTTTTTTTCTTCTCTCTCTGCGGTGTCGCCCGCCCTGCTCCTTCCTTTCATCTATGAGGCACTTCGTTGCGCCAGTTATTTTATCCTATAGGAGTGGAAGTAGCTATATTGCCCGATTTTGAGCTAAAAAGAACAGATGCAGGGGGGGGGGGGGGGGGGGGGGGGGGAGGTGATACAAACCCCATTTTCTTTTTTCAGTTTTGCCAAAAAAGAAAAAAAAGAGCCATTTTCCATACGTCACCAAACCAGATAATTCGACCAAAAACACCAAAGAGCCGGGCCCTCCTATCAAAGCCAACGGTGACCATATGTTCTTTTTTTTTCTTTTTTTGCATTCCTTTTTTTTTTTTGCAAACTGAAAAATGGTGTTTGAATCGCACCCCTAGGGCTATGTTGGAGAAAAAAAAAAAAAAAAAAAAAAAAAAGGAAAACGGAAACAAAGCTACCAACATAGCAAGGGGGGGGGGGGGGGGGGGGGGGGATGAACAGAAAAGTGTATTCCAATTCAAAAAGTTCTTTTTTTTCTTTCTTTCTTTTTTCTTCTCCTTCCCCTCGTTTTTTTTATTTACGTCTACCGTCTAAACAGCTGTGGCGCGCCAGTTGAACCTTAGCTTGTGTGGGTGACACCTGCCTAACTATATCATTAGAAAGTCACTGACAAAGTTGAAAAAAAGTATCAATTCCCGTTTCTTTGCAGATAAACAAGAGGCGGAAGCTTTTAGGAGGTGGTGTGGGGGAAAAAAAAAAAAAATAGAATATAAAATGAACCCATTGCTTCTAGGTTGTACGGTTTTCGTCGATGCAATTATGGCTTCTACCCTATCTGATAGCTGCCTTTGTCCGCCTTCGTCCCCCGATAGATTGCAGCACAGCCCTGCAGGGAAGGGGAAAGGCACTCTTTTTTTTTTTTTTTTTCTTTCTTTCTTTTCTTCTCCTGACAAAGCAGCTTCGCCTTCCCAAATCCCCAACACCGACGAGAGTATGTAGTAAAAGGCATGCTTCACTGGCACAAGGCCGCGGAGAGGCTACTCGCCAAACCTGTTGAAGCGATCTCCTTGCACGGTGTAGTGGGTAAGGGGGCTCCACTGAGGGCGAAGCTCTCCATCCCCGCCCAAGTTTCCCAGTAGGTACATGCAGCAGAACGAGAAGTTTCCCTTTTCTTTTTTTTTCCCCCCCCCGCTTTTTTTGTACCAGGAACCACCACAGGGAGGTTTTTAGCAACATTTGGCCCCCTCTAAGAGAAAAAAAAAAATAATTTTGCACATTTTAAGAAATGGCACAACGAGAAGGCAGAATCATCTACTCAAAATTAAGTTTCCTTTCAAGAAAGAAAAAAGAAAAAAAGAAAAAAAAAAAGGGCGGAGAGGTAAGAGAAGGGAGGGGAAGTGAAACGAATAGTGGCAAGACTTGCCGCTATATATAAATAAGGATGGGGGGGGGGGCTCTTTCTTAATTTTTAAGTAGATGTAGAAAACACATGGGGGGGGGGGGGGGAGGGAGAGGTGAAGGAACGTAACCCAGCCAGAAAAAAAGAAAAAAAGAAGAGAAAAAAAAAACCATTTTTGTTGTCCCATATTTTCTGTACTGCCACTCAGCGAGGGGTCATAAAAAAAAATATAAAAAAAAAGGCAGAGGAGGGGTGGTTTGTCGGTGGGGGGGGGGGGGGGGAAGGGAGGGAATAAAGTCAAAAAAAAAAGAAAACGCCAAAATAAATACCACATTTCTAAAAAAAAAAGGGGTAGATTACCCCCCCCTCCTCCTCTTTCTTTAAAACAACTTCTTTCGTCCCTTGTTTAAGGAAACAGAACAAAAGTAAATGTTTTGTAAGAAGAAAGAAAAAAAAAAAGGAGGGAAAGGGATTTTTTTTTTCTTTTTTTTTTCTTTTTGAAAAAGAACTTCTCTAGTGTTTGTGAACGTGGCTAAAAAGAGAGAAAAAGAAAAAAAAGAGAAGGGAAAAAAAAAAGAAGAAAAAAACAAGGGCTGGGGATGGGAAGGGATGTGAGTTGCAGCTTAAAAAAAAAAAAAAAAAAAAAAAAAAACATATATATGAGTTAAAGGAGGCCGGTGTTGGCGGCGCCCTTGAAAAAATGTAAACAAGAGAATCCAAAACAGAATACAAAGGGGATGGCGAATTTGAAAATTCTGGAAAGGGAACAGAACAAGAGGGGGGGTCCTCGCTCCCCTCTCCCCTCGGTCTTGTTTGTTTTTTTTTTTTTTTTTTTTGATTTTTTTTTGTTTTGTTCCAGAACCACACTGTGATACGTAAGTTTCTGGGGGGGGGGGGGGGGGGGGGAGTAGCTATTCAGAGGGTTTTTCTCACTCTCTCTCTTTTCTTTTTTCTTCTTTTAATGTTTCCCTCCCGATCTTCTTTTGTTTTTTTTTTTTTTTTTTTTTTCTCTTCGTTTTCCTTTCCTTCTTCATTTGCGGGGTTTTGCAAACGCAGATCAGTGGCAATTTTCTTACTAAAAATCTTTTTTTTTTTTTTTTTTTCCATCTCGGGGCTAGTACGCCCAAGGAAGGGATGACGCATATATAAAAAAGAGGATGACCTTTTTTTTTTCTTTTTTCTTTTTTTTTTAAAAAAAAAAGGGGGAGTAAGGAAACAAAAAAAAAAAGGAACACGATTAATTAATTTAATTTTCAAGAACAAATAATAAAGGTAAGCACCATAAAAAGAAAAAATTGGGGAGTGACGATAAGGTACATAATTTAGCCCTTGGATTTGAACCTGGCCCAAATAAAATAATTGGCATAAAAGGTAGGTGAGAGCAAGCTTGATTATGGTGAGCTACCAAAACCATCCTGTGGGCCCAACATATTCTTCAAGTGTTTTTTTTTTTTTGGGCCCTTTTTTTTGGATTCCCGGGTTTCCTAGGTGCGTATGTACCCTATTTTTGAAGGTTCCCCATTTATAATTGGAGGACAGGAGTTTCTTTTTTTTTTTTTTTTTTTTATCATCACAACCCTGCATCATAGCGTGGTGTCCCGCCCACGGACGCGGGCATTTCTTGCATGATGTCGAACCACTGGTGCATGCAAAGCTGCTTGGCCGTCGGTCGCTTCTCGGGCTCGTATTCCAGACACTTTTTTTTTTTTTTTTTTTTTTTTTCCCCCATAACAATACCTGCTTCACAAATTCGACAGTCAGTGTGTCCATCTCCTCATTAAGAAGTGTGAGGTCGGGCCCATTCTCCGGGCCCTGCTTGAGCCGCTGCATGAAGAAGAAAGGATTGAAGAATTTGCTCTTGTAAGGAATCTCCCCTGTAAGCATCTCTGTCGCAGTAATCCCGAGCCCCCAAATATCACTGGCCGAGTTGATCACCCCCCTGCACGCCTCCGGCGCCATGTAAAGAGGCGATCCAAGCGCTTGGCCTTTACAACCAGGCCGTTGCTTGGTTGACGCACCAAAATCGGCAAGCTTACATTGTCCGGAGCAGGAGAGAAGGATGTTGTGGGGTTTAACATCGCAATGCACTACCCCGCAGTGGTGGAGATGCTCGAGCCCACAGCAAGTGTCTTTCAAGTACCTTTTCACACTGCAAACCGGCAAGTTTCCAAACCTTTTTATCAGGTCGTAAATACTACCCCCGCCCACGTACTCCATGCATATCATCACGAACCCGTTAACAACGGTGGAGGACGTGTAGGCCACGATGTTGTCGTGCCGGATCTCACTGAGGACAGCGACCTCCTTGATGATCTCGTCGAAGGCCTCGCATTCCTCCTCGGCAGGGTACTCGTTGGAATTCATTGAAAGCTTCAAATTGGTCGCCTGCTGTGCAATGGAAAACGATGAGACTGGTGCCATGTTGTCATCTGAAGAGGATGACATCTTCCTGCCCAACCTCGGTGCTGGGCGTACGTATGCAGGCGTCTCTGGGATGTTAGGTGCGAATGTTGCAACAGGTCGCCGCGAGGCGGATATTGAGGCACCCATATCTACTGAAGAGTCTGTAGAATACCGGCGGGGAAGTTTTGAGTTCCTCGCCGGTGACCGCAACGCGGATACTGGGGAGGAGTGTCGGAATTTCGCTAATGACAGAACCTTAACAGCGACGAAGGAGCCGTCTTGTCCCATTGCCTGCCATACTTCTCCGAAGGCGCCTTTTCCGATGGAGTTTTGACTTCTCCACCAAACGCTTCCCATCTCGTCCCGCCACGACATTGGAGGTTCGTGTTGCTCGTCAGATGATGAATCGCTGTCCCCTGCCTTCTCCACCTCGCGAAGCAGTTCCTTTCGAAGGGTAGACGCTGCGTTATTATGTTGAAAAGAAACATTTGTAAACGCCCCGCTGGACTGTCCACCGTTTATAAGAGTGTTCTGTGTTTGCGCGTGGTTCCCGTTCTGCGGTCCGGTGAAGCACCTCGCGCTGAGAATCGGATCGCTGTCCGAATCGTCTATTATCGGTTCAGGTATCTCCGACTTCGCGTTCACCAAAAAGTCCTCCCACATGAAAGGCCGTCTTACATATGGGTCTGGGAGCAGCAAATCGTTCTTGCTCGCAACCTCCGTGAGGTGCAGCAACCGCAAGGCTTGTACATCCTTGCCATTCTCTTCGAGATGTATGCGAAGCTTCACAAGCGCCTCGGCGTAGGAATGCTTCCAGAAACAGTTGAAGGCCTCAACGTAACTAACATATTTATTGGTGTTTTGAAAGTTCCCCCCTCCACCGGAGTGGAGCAGTTCGTAGACCTTCGTGTCGCGAAGTTGGGGTTGGAAGGGGTGCAGATTCTTGGAGTCGTTGAAGAATACATTAGGGTCGGCAGGGACTACATCGACAGGCCTGGCGAGGATTTTATTCTGAGCGAGCTCATATGTCGCCTCCGATATTAAAATCCTGGATTTCAAAATTGCCGTTAAATACACCAGCGAGTTGAGAAGCGACAGGGGAGATCCAAGTACAGCGGGAGCTCTTCTTTCGTTGTTGCCAACATGGCCGACAAGAACTTTACCGGACGCGAGGACAATGCCCCACCATGGTGCCTTGAGAGGGAGGAGATCATGCGCGATCTTCAAGGCACAATGGCAAGCTTGCTCTGCGTGCGCTGGGTACGAACTGTGCGCGTTCCACGTACCGAGGATGGAGTTGGCGGAGATCGACAGAACGACGCCATCGAACTCCTTCAAGCTTTTCAACACCTTTTCGATAAAGCCCGTCGGATCCGCTGCATCGTACTGCCCGCTCACCATATCATACAAATCAGCCTTCACAGACATTAATGTAGCCTTGCGTGGTTTCAACCCAAGTTTTAATTTTTGAATTGAAGCCTGTCTTGTAAGAATCAACCCGTCATCACAACTAGGAACTTCATCGTTCCATCCATCTGTCGATTCCGAGGCGAGTGTGTGCTGTGTACCTGACTGCGGGTTGACCTCCAAATCCAGGACAGCTTGTGGAATAAACGAACGGAGGTCGCGGATATGGCGTATCACTGATAGAAACAGTTTGTGGGTTCTGTGCATTTCGACGAAGATGGGTTTCGTTGGTGTTACTTGCACGTCGCTGCTTTCTATGTTGATCATTTCGAATTGCTTTCCCATGTTGGACACGTGGCGGGAGATTACTCTAGAGAATCCTAGGGACAGTAGAATCGCCATGAGTAGGACGCACCCGCAGATAATACCAGCGATGAAGTTGTCCCTCGATTCCCTGTCTTCGTTTGATGACACCTGGTTTTTGACGGCCTCTGCGATGTCGATTTTGTTCTTCTTCCACTGCCCTACCAGATCGAGGTCGGGAACCAACGCGCACATAACCAGTTTTGAGGTCACATACTCTACAGTCATGACCTCGGCCGAGTAGTACCACGACAAGGTTAGGTTCGTGTCCAGTAGATCTTGCGATCCCCCTGTTAGGTTCAACGAGACCATCCCGTTTGTCGCTAGCGTGGTAAAATCACGCGATGCCATGTATTGCTGCTCCGTTTCGTTAAACCTCGCAGCTGAGTAACCAGATACTTGTTTCAACAAGCTTGCCGCCCAGTCCGTTGGGTCACGAAGGTGTAGTGTCGCCATGGTCTCCCCTGCGTACCCCGTGGTCCCGCTGTACGTTAACAAATTGAAACCATCGCCTACCATCCACAAAACGCTGTTTTGAGTAGGAAGGTATCGCCGAACGTTCAGCGAGACCAGTGTTCCACCAATTGTTGCTTTGATGCCCGCGGTGAAGTCGCCATCGAAGCTGTGAAAACCAGCGTGGAAGGGAATTCCGTCAAATGTTGGTTGAAGCCATGTGAAATGCCCCACACGGTTCTGCGGTATGGTGGTGTACCAGCTGGAGGTACGAAGATCGTCAGCTGGGACGACGGCCGACCGTTCCGGTTGCGAGCCGTCGATTCTCTTCCACACCTCCCGCGTTGCAGTTGCTTCCGTTCCATTGCGATACGTCCACATCACCATTCCAGTGTTGTTGCACAATTCATCACATGGACTAGAAACCTGCGCGCATTGCAACACACCGTTTGAAAGACAAGTACACGAAGAGTTACAAGACAGGTCATCAGAACCCGTCCAAAGATGAGGGACTAATGTTCCACAGGAAAGCACGCACGATCCAGGCCAGGGGGTATTGACGGGGCTCAGGGTTGCGTAGGTACCGTCGGTGAGGGTCAGGAGGAGCTCGCGAAACGGCGATCGAAACCCGGCGGTTGATAAGAATCTCCGACGGAGATTTGAAAGGAATTCGGGGAGAGTATTCTCCGAGATGGACTGCGCCAGCTCATAATTGAGCATTTGTACCGGGTATACCACAGTGTTGACATCGTTCATTAACCGTAGAATTGACATTTCGCTCATCATGTCAAAGTTGCTTGCTATGAGAGTCATCATGGTGGCATCTCCTAGCTTTATGACTGTCTCGAGATTGTGCTTATTGGAGTCGCGTTCGTTGTCTAAAAGGTTGTTCCTCACAATAGTCTGGTGTACAATGACGCTTGTTACCGACACCATCACTACCAGAACTGTGAACCCCAGCAGGATGATCCACAATGGGAGCAGGCATCCGTCATCATCTTCAGGATCTTCTCCTTCCACCCCGAGGTAGTCTCCCAACGGGCTCCCTACCGTTGCCATATCGCTGTCCTCAACATATGAGCAATGATTCACATCTACTGGAATAATATCTAAACTCGCTTCATCGGCGTACGGCTCGGTGTGATGGGTCTGTTTCATTTATTCTTCTTTTTTCTTCGTTTTTTTTTTTTTTTTTTTTTTGGTTTTTTTTTTTTTTTTTTTTTTTCTTGATGGGGATTTTTTTTTTTTGATATTCGGGTTTTATTGCATGGTTGGTGTTGTTTTGTTTTTTTCTTTTCTTTTTTTTTTTTCCCTTCTTTTTTTTTTTTTTTGTTCGGTTTTTTTTCTTTTCTCCCCCCCTACCCTGTGTGTTGTTGTTGATTTCTTTTTAAAAAATAAAAAGAAATTTAAAAAAAAAAACCCGTTTGGGCTCGAGCGGAATACAAATAATCTTTTTTTTTTCTCTTTTTTTCTTTTCTTTTTTGCGAATGCAAAGGGTTTTTCCCCCTCCCCTTCTTTTGTCACGAAAAAAAATAAAATCTTTTTTGAAATTCTCATTCTTCGTTGTCTCTACGCAGAGGCACCTAAAAGAGAGTAAGAGGGTGGCAGGGCCACGCGACCAAGATTGTGAAGAAAAAGAAATAAAAGAGGGGAGGGTATGCACTCTTAAAGCAAAAAAAAAAAAAATAAATAAAAAAAAGAGAGAGAGAAAATTTAATTTTGCAGGTGAAAAGAAGAGTAAAAAAAGCGGTTCACTGTGCTGAATCACAACGACCAGAAGCTTAAGAAAGAATAGAAAATGATAAAGAAGAAGAAGCAGAAAACCTGCACTCAGAAATCAGACCTGACCACCCTGACGCCCTTACCGTCGTTCTCGCTGAGGACGATCCACACATTGAAGCCATTGGCACCCATGTCCCAGTGGGTCACGGGACCAGCCGCCTCGAACGAGTTGAGCTTCCACGCAGAAGACTCCCCAAGGGTGTAGGTGCTGGTGTGCACGATGGTGGCGTTCCCCTTGGCAGGAGCCGCAACAACAACAGTGCCATCAGCAGTCAGGGCAAGTGTTGTCTTCTTGTTCTCGGTGTCTGTGGTGGGGATGGCCACGCCAAGCTCCACCCACTTCGATCCGGAGATTGGGAAGTGGCGCACATCGACAGAGCTGGAACCAGGCTTGATGTACGAGGCGACAGTCCCGAAGCTGTTGCTGTACACGATGTCAAGCGCGCTCCCCTCCCATGTCCCGCCGAGGGCCTCGAAGGTTCTTGAGTCGTTGAACACCTTGGCAACCCCACCCAGCACGTACCCCCCGACGAAGGAGTCGGCGTTCGCACCACGGATGAGCTTCACGTCTGTCACCTTCTTCTTGTCGGTCTGCTTGTCGACTTTTTTCAGCCGTCCGAAGGAATAACTAGCGGGGTAGGAGTACCACCCAGAGGCGTCGTACTTCACTACAACAAGTTTGTTGTCCGTGCCAGGGTAGTTGGTGGTGGTGGGCTGGGTGGACACCCACAGCATCATCATGTTCCCCTTGCTGTCGATGTCGTAATCGTAGAGGTCGTTGTGGAAGGCGTAGCAGCCACGCCATTCAAAGGCCCCGTTCATGACGGACCCGTACTTGCTGTGGATTCTGACACTTAGATATTTCACCATGTTGCGAATTTTGAAGCTGAACTCGTTGTACATTTGAGGGATCTGGGCAGTTCTTCTGGAGTCCTCCTCCCACTCCGTCCCGTCCCAAGCCATTACGGGAATCACAGTACCGTGGTTTGGGTCATAGAACCCGAAGGCAAAGGCGGGGAACCCATCAGGGCTGAAGTCGAGGGAAACGGCGCTTACTTCTGACGCGGAGATTGCCTTCCCAACCTGCGCCCAGTTGCCATGGCACAGACACAGGCTGCTTACGGCAGCCAACGCTGCAAACATGGTTTTCATATTTGGTATTTTATTTCTTTTTAGATAAACCTGATGTGCGCGTGTGCATCGACAAGAAGATGTTACGAGAAGATGGAAAGATGATAAAAAAAAGGGGAAAATATTTCGTTCGGGTTTTTTTTCTTCCTTTTTTTTTTTTAGCTCGCCAACAGAGAAGAAACATACAGGTTTAAAAAAAAAGGGGGGGGGCCCTCCCTTTTTCTTTTTTTTTTCTCAAAAACCATGTAGGACATTTCTTTTCCCTTTTCGAATGAGCTCATAAAATATGTTCCTTTGGGGCGTTTATTCACGTTTATCAGAAGAAAACAGGGGAAATAATATAAAAAAGAAGAGAGAAAAAAAACAATGAGAAGCTGCTAAGACTGAATTAGTCCCCTCAAGACAAGTGGCTTGTCGAGGGCGCAACGAAGCTTCTCTATAAAAATGTTGCATGTACATCCTAGAGGGGAAGGGGGGCCAACAGGTCTCACTTCATTGGACCACTGTCATTTGCTCGTAGGTATGGAACAAAAGGTCACTCTTCTCTTTTCTTCATTCATCCCCCAGCTTCGCAGAGGCTAGCAAGGAGTGTCTAAGAGAGGCACACCAAGGCCACGCGTCAAGTAGGGAAATGCAGGTGAAAAGAGAGACAGAGGGTAGTACGACAATAAAGTCAGTGTTGAGTGACAAGGATAACAGCAGGACAAGTGAAGGTATGGATGGATGGGTGGGAGTGGGTTAAAGGAGAGACGGTACTCAGAAATCAGACCTGACCACCCTGACGCCCTTACCGTCGTTCTCGCTGAGGACGATCCACACATTGAAGCCATTGGCACCCATGTCCCAGTGGGTCACGGGACCAGCCGCCTCGAACGAGTTGAGCTTCCACGCAGAAGACTCCCCAAGGGTGTAGGTGCTGGTGTGCACGATGGTGGCGTTCCCCTTGGCAGGAGCCGCAACAACAACAGTGCCGTCAGCAGTCAGGGCAAGCGTTGTCTTCTTGTTCTCGGTGTCTGTGGTGGGGATGGCCACGCCAAGCTCCACCCACTTCGATCCGGAGACTGGGAAGTGGCGCACATCGACAGAGCTGGAACCAGGCTTGATGTACGAGGCGACAGTCCCGAAGCTGTTGCTGTACACGATGTCAAGCGCGCTCCCCTCCCATGTCCCGCCGAGGGCCTCGAGGGTAGTTGAGTCGTTGAACACCTTGGCAACCCCACCCAGCACGTACCCCCCGACGAAGGAGTCGGCGTTCGCACCACGGATGAGCTTCACGTCTGTCACCTTCTTCTTGTCGGTCTGCTTGTCGACAGGTGTCTGGGGGCCGAAGGCGGGGCCTGAAGGGTAGCCGGTCCAACCTGATTCAGAGTACCTCTCGATGACAAGCTTGTTGTCCGTGCCAGGGTAGGAGGAGGTGGTGGGCTGGGTGGACACCCACAGCATCATCATGTTCCCCTTGCTGTCGATGTCGTAGTCAAAGAGGTCGTTGTGGAAGGCGTACGACCCACGCCACTCAACAGCACCATTGAGGACAGACCCGTAGCGGTAGTGGATCTTCAGGCCGATGTACTTGACGTAGTTGCGCACTTTGAAGTTGAATTCGTGGTAGCCTTGGGGGAACTGGCTGACTCTCCTGGTGTCCTGCTCCCACTCCACACCGTTCCAAGCCATCACAGGGATCACAGTGCCACCGCCAGTCTGGTTGAATCCAAAAGCAAAAGCAGGCAAGCCATCGGGGTCGAAGTCGAGGGAGACGGCGGTCACCCTCTCTTCAGGCATCGCCTTACCGATCTGCGCCCATTCACCGTGGCAGAAGCACAGGCTGCTTACGGCAGCCAGCGTTGCAAGCGTGGTACGCATCCTTTTTTTCTTTTCTTTTTTTCTATTGTAATTGTTGTTATTCTGTTATGTAAGGTTAGAATCTGGAGTGGAAAACAAAGAGGGGGTGGGGGGTGGGGGATCAAGATGTGATGCAGTGGGGACGTTGAAATGCAACCGGTGGGGGGGAAAGAGGGGTAGAAAGAAAGAAAGAAAGAAACACTTCACAACGGGAATACCCTGTTCGCCCTACTAGACAAAGGAAATTCCCAGCCGAGGGCGCTGACAGGGGTGATTGAGTTCTCCCTCGATAGCTTCGAAAAGCGATTGCCATTTCAAGCCTAGTGTCCAGTCATTTGTTTGTTTCAATGCAAGAATCAGACAGGTTTGTATAATCCCTTTTTTAACGAAAAAAGGAAGCCCTCATCGAAGCCGAGTTAAAAAAAAAAGAAGAAAAAAAGAGGTTTTCTTGTATGGTTCTTTCCCCGCAGAGGCTGTAAAGGTAGGATAATTGTTGAGCAAATCCCAAGCCACGCGTGAAGAAAAGAACCTGCAAAAAAGAAGGAAAAAAAAAGAGATACGGCTGAAGAACAAAAAGCGTCAGGAATTCATGCTAGAAAAGAACAAAAAGCGAACGGCAACCGGTAAATGAGGGGATGGGGGAAAATTAAACAAAAGTGAATAAAAAAAATGAAAGTCGGTGCTTTTTGTTTTACACAAGCTAGCAAAGACAATAGGTGTTATAAGAAAAAAAAAGGGGGGGGAATAAGGCTACACTGGCACCTGTATTGCTGCAATAGTTGCTGGCAACGAAAAGCAAAAAGTGGGAAACAATCTTAGAAATCAGACTTGACCACCCTGACGCCCTTACCGTCGTTCTCGCTGAGGACGATCCACACATTGAAGCCATTGGCACCCATGTCCCAGTGGGTCACGGGACCAGCTGCCTCGAACGAGTTGAGCTTCCACGCAGAAGACTCCCCAAGGGTGTAGGTGCTGGTGTGCACGATGGTGGCGTTCCCCTTGGCAGGAGCCGCAACAACAACAGTGCCGTCAGCAGTCAGGGCAAGCGTTGTCTTCTTGTTCTCGGTGTCTGTGGTGGGGATGGCCACGCCAAGCTCCACCCACTTCGATCCGGAGACTGGGAAGTGGCGCACATCGACAGAGCTGGAACCAGGCTTGATGTACGAGGCGACAGTCCCGAAGCTGTTGCTGTACACGATGTCAAGCGCGCTCCCCTCCCATGTCCCGCCGAGGGCCTCGAGGGTAGTTGAGTCGTTGAACACCTTGGCAACCCCACCCAGCACGTACCCCCCGACGAAGGAGTCGGCGTTCGCACCACGGATGAGCTTCACGTCTGTCACCTTCTTCTTGTCGGTCTGCTTGTCGACAGGTGTCTGGGGGCCGAAGGCGGGGCTAGCGGGGTAGGAGTTCCACCCAGAGGCAGAGTACCTCTCGATGACAAGCTTGTTGTCCGTGCCAGGGTAGGAGGAGGTGGTGGGCTGGGTGGACACCCACAGCATCATCATGTTCCCCTTGCTGTCGATGTCGTAGTCGTAGAGGTCGTTGTGGAAGGCGTAGCAGCCACGCCATTCAAAGGCACCATTGAGGACAGACCCGTAGCGGTAGTGGATCTTCAGGCCGATGTACTTGACGTAGTTGCGCACTTTGAAGTTGAATTCGTGGTAGCCTTGGGGGAACTGGCTGACTCTCCTGGTGTCCTGCTCCCACTCCACACCGTTCCAAGCCATCACAGGGATCACAGTGCCACCGCCAGTCTGGTTGAATCCAAAAGCAAAGGCAGGCAAGCCATCGGGGTCGAAGTCGAGGGAGACGGCGGTCACCCTCTCTTCAGGCATCGCCTTACCGATCTGCGCCCATTCACCGTGGCAGAAGCACAGGCTGCTTACGGCAGCCAGCGTTGCAAGCGTGGTACGCATCCTTTTTTTTTTCTTCTTATTTGTTATTTCCTGTGTGTTATTCAGCATTCTTGCAGAGCTCAAAAAGAAACTTAAGACAAGGACGGTCTGTGCGGCCCAGCATACGGTAGCTGTGGTAAGCACTTGAGACAGTTAAGACGAGTGCCCAACCTTCGAGGGTAAGGGGAGGTGGTGGTGGTGGGTGACAACAAAAGAAAGAAGAAACGGAAGAAAAAAAAGGGGGGGGGGAAAGTGCATTTAAGCGTTTTATGTTTGTATTTTTTAATTCTCTTGTTTACCCCGAAGGTTTCCTAGGCCTGCACATTGCTGCGGATATCCCCATCGACCGCCATGTTGCCTGGGGGGCCGTAGTTCACAACGACATACGCAGAGCTTCCAGAGACGGCGATTCCAAGACCCACCTTCGTACTACCCTTCCAGACAAGCTGTGTAAAGTGCCCTGCACCTGCATTGAGCCCTGCAAGCCCGCCACCTGCTTTTTTATAGTCGGATATCTCGTCGTACCACGCCTTTGCAGCCTGCGCAACAAGCGCATCGTGAGCGGGCGGGGATGAAAACCCTGAGAAGAAGCAATTCTGCCCCTCATTCGGGTTGTTCCCGTGCGAGAGCGTGTTGCTGGCAAGACAGGAGTCCGCCTGCGCCTGCGCATGCTTCGCCAGCCCGGAGTCGTACGCCACAGGCGGAGCACCATGCTGCTGGCGGAGCTTGTTGTGCTCCTCAACATTGACATTCTGTAGATCAGGTACAGAAGACCCCGGCTTGCTCGCTGCCGACGATGCCGGCTTGTTGCTTCCAACAGCCGAGGGGGGCTTGCTCCCAACGGCAGTGGGTGCCTGGCTTCCAACAGCTGAAGGGGGTTTACTCACTGCCAGTCCAACAGCAGTGGGTGCTTGGCTTCCAACAGCTGAAGGGGGCTTACTCGCTGCCGGTCCAACGGCAGTGGGTGCCTGGCTTCCAACAGCTGAAGGGGGTTTGCTTGCTGCCGGTCCAACGGCAGTGGGTGCTTGGCTTCCAACAGCCGAGGGAGGTTTCCCAGCAGACCCGGTGGCCGATGGTCGATGGCTTCCCACAGCAGACGGCGGTTTCACGATCGACGTGGGCGACTGGCTCCCAACACCACTTGGCGACCCCGCAACAGTCGCTGGCCTGCTTTCCGATGGGCTACTCGGCACCACCGACGGGGGTCTGCTTCCAGGAATCGACGACTGTTTCCCAACAAGGCTTGGAGGGTTGACGAGAGGCGGGGAGTAGTAGGCTGGGGTGCGTGGGGACGAGTAGCCCCGCCGCGGGCTGGGGGAGTACGCCTGCACCTGCCGGACACTGGAGATGATGGGTATACGTTCCATAACAAGATCCTCGTAAGAAGGATGGCGGGCACCGTTCGCACCACGATCAACCTCCACGGTGAGCACGTTGCTGCGGGAGGTGCGGAAGAGGTCGACGGCCTCCTTGATGTCCTGCACAGTTCTGATGGGGATGTGCCCCATGCGGGAAACAACACACCCAGGTGTCATACCTGCCCTGAAGGCAGGTGTGTCGGGCACTACAGACGCTACGATAACCTTCCCCGTGATGTTCTTGCAGGAGAGCCCAATGCCCTCACCAGGGTGGACGTGCAGGGAGTACGTTACCATAGGCGGTGGGGTGGAGGCGGGGACATCGAATGATGACAAAGCTTTACCCGCGTCTTGCTTAACTAGTTCGAGTTCGTTGCTGGCGTACCACCCCTCAGCGCCGCCAGGACCCTTTACTTTGAAAGGTGCCATGTGACCACCGTCAATGTGTGTCACAACCCCTATCTCTCCCTGGCGCAGGACACCGTTAAGTCTCCCTCTGTCACCAAGCTTTACCCACGCACCAGTAGACACATTTCGTTGCTGTTGCTGTTGTTTCACAGGAGATGAGAAAACAGGGCTTCCGCAGCCTTCTGGTGTGCATCTTTCGTACCCATATCTCACCGGGCTCCCGAATCTACCTCTCGATGGGGACGTCTGGCGGTTCTCTCTGTGGGCTACGCCAGGACCGTACATTTTTCTTTTTTTTTCTTTTTTTTTTTTCACCCCCCTGGTGGGTTTTTTTTTTTTTCCAACAAAGAATAATTTTTTTTGGTCGGGGAAAGGTGCTGAGAAAGTGAGAAAAAAAAAAAAGAAAGAAAATGAAGACGAAGAAAAAAAAGGGGGGGGGTGTGAATGTGTTGCGTTGGTCCCATTTTAGGGCAGGGGGAGGAGCGAGGGAGTTGGTTACTCTTTTCTTTCTGCCGGTTTCTGGTGGTCACGTGTTTGAGCATGGACAAATAAAACTTCCTTCATTTACCCCCTCCCTAACTTTTCGCACTTGCATAAAATACAATTCTCTGCATATTTAGCCGAGGTAGGGGGGCAAAAAATAAAAAGATGAGAAAAACAACGTGCATGGTAACCAAATAACTTTTTTCCACTCAAGTCTGTAAGCAGAGTTTCACCACTGTTTACAGAAGCGAAAAAATGGATAAAAAGGGGTGGAAAAGGATAAATACTGCATACGAAAACAAAGAGTCGAATAAAAAAGGAAAAAGGTGACTGACATCCTCAAGAGGAGCCTCCCACGTACCAGGAATTAAGCAGAGGTTGCTTCCATGTAACCTACAACTTTTTTTTCCACTCAAATGGTTTTTTTTGTAAAGATTTTCCACTCTCCACGGTAACCTATTTTTATTTCCACCCATGTAAGTAAGAACTTTTTTTCCACCGTCCACGGTGGAGGTGTGTGTGCACTTTGGAAAAACGTGTAGGCACAACCAGGGCTCGAAAAAGACACCAAGAATTTCTCCTGGAAGTTGGCAAGGGCGATTTCCAAAGACGATTTAAAGCCAAAGCCGAGGTCTGATCTGGCGTCTGATGTACTTCTCCACCCCTCGCCCTCAAGCCCCCTGTTGTAGTGGTTGCATAAAGGGAAATTGTTGGTGGTTACAGTAAAAAGTGGAAAAAAAGGTGCAGGTTACCGTGGATGGTGGAAAAAAAGTTGTAGGTTTAAGGCGACGGTGGAAAAAAGTTATTTGGTTACCGTGTACGCTGTTTTCCCCTAAAATAGCTATTTACTGCCAACAAGTAATGACTTTACCGTTACCTCGAGGTTCCGCATTAAAGATATAAAAATTACTTCATTATGGCTTTCATTTCTCTTTTTTTTTTTTTTTTTGTATGAAAAAAAAACCAATTTCTCTCTCCCCCCTTTTTTTTTTCTTCTTTTTTTAGAAAAAAAATTGAGGTAGGAAAAAAATCTTTTTTGGAAAAAAAAAAAAAAAAAAAAAAAAAAAAAAATGATTTCTTTTTTTTTTTGTTGCATTCTCTAGGGGGGGTATTTCTTTTTTTATTTTTGTTCAGAAAACAAAATGAAAAAATTATCTAAAATAAGTAAAAGGTTTTTTTTTTTTTTTTTTTTTTTTTCTTTCCCCCTCTTTTCTCTCTTTTCTTCTTCTTCCCCGCTCGTACAGCCGATGTACGTTTTAGTTGGTGGGCTTGTCATGCTCCAGACCTACTCAGAGATTTCATCTTTTTCTTTCGAATCCTCCCACCCCCATTAAAAAAAAAAAAACAAGTGTATGCCCTACAGCACCGTACTCCCACGATGAGCGGCTGTGGTTTTTTCCCTTCTTTTTTTTTTTTCTGGAAAAAAAAATACAAACCTTTTTTTTTTTTTCTTTTCTTTTCGGACAAAGCCGGCTATCCCACTTCACACCCGATTAGTGGGAGATCTGGCACCAAACCTACCGGGGGTATCGCCTTTAAAAAAATCTTTTTTTCTTTTTTTTTTTACCAATACCTTGCGTGATAGCTGTACTGAAGGCACCTGGCACTGTTCTTGATAAAGGAACTGCGTATTAATTTTTTTTTTGCTTTTTTTTTCCCCCCCTCCCTTTACCCTTGTATCAGTACCTCTAGGTCTGGGAGACGTGCGCCCCTCTCGTACGAAAGGTTTCGGACGGTGGATCGCCTTGGAATTCCTGTAAAAAAAAAAAAAAAAAAAAAAAAAAAAAAAAATCACACATATTGACACCCCCTTTCCATACGCTAATATGTTGCTGAAGTATTTCTCTCTCGGTGGGTCGGTCTGCGCAGGCCGTGGTTCCCGTGGTTCTCGTTCGCGCTTATCGCTCGAAACCAGCCGTGCTGTGACAGCCGAGTGCTGGAAGAAAGGCGTAGGCGAGGTGGACCGAGGAGCATGCGACGAACGGGAACGAGAAGAAGACAACACGCGCAGCCTGATGCTCAACTCACTATTCTCCTGTTGCAGACGCTTCACATTCTGCGTCTGCCGCTGCAGCTTGCGGTCCTGACATTCAATCTTCGCCTCAAGCGACTTAATAGGCCCACTGACCTTGCTCCCTTTAGAGTAAGTCGATGCATTCGACGCAATGCTACGATCTGGCGCAGGCGAGTTCGCTTGCAGCCTCCTCAGCACGGGCTTGCTGACAGGGACTGTACGTGAGTGTTGCGACACGGATGAAGTGGACGATGGTCTGGACAGCAGCCACGACTCCTCAGGGTCCTGTTCAAAGGACTGTGCCCCCGCTGCTCCCAAGGACTCAGATAGCACCTGGAACTGCTTTCTTAGCTCAGTTCGTTGCTGTTGAGTGAGATCTAGCATCTCGGCCTCCTTCTTCAGCCCAGGTAGTATGTGGTTTACAATACGCCCGTAAGCGTCTTCCTTCCCTGCCGTAGCGTCCCGTCCGAGGAGCTCCGACCACTCATCGCCGCCTGTTCCGTTCTGCTGCAGCGATTGAACCAGTCTTTCAATGTAGTCCAGGTACGCCACGTCCTCATCACCTGCAGACGGGGACCTCGACCTCCTGTTCAACGCAGGCGACAACACTACAACCGATTCTAGTGATGATTCCTTTACAGCGCTGCGTCCCGTCCGCATGGAGTCCGCGCCTGGCCCTTCAGGACGCGTCTTGTGTTCGGGTGACACGGTCCTCGTGGCGGGCTTGACGAGGCTGGGCTCCTCCTCCCTGCGTGTTGGTGCGTCTTGCCGTTGTGGTTGTTGGTGTGCTTTTTTTCTTTGCGCCTCGGTCTCCTCCGCCAGAACCGACTCAAGTTGCTTTTTTTCATCGGATTTCAATGAGGTGAACCTGATGGCCTGCGGAGGTGGTGTTGCCCTGACAGGTTTTACGCCTGTCAAGGACCCCACCCCGCCCAGCTTCGGACCACCCAACACGATGTTCTTCGGAATGGTGATAGACCTACAGGTGTCGTAGTTCCGCTTTGTGGTGACGGGAGGTGCGACGACTGCGGGTACGGGGCTGGCCTCGTGGGAGCCTGGCGAGGGTTCCCTCGAACCGAAGGCGAAGAGAGTTGGCGGCGACGACACCTTGGCGTCCTGGGGCGGTTGTTGTTGTTGCTGCTGCTCGGGGTTCCTCTTAGGTGTGAACATAGAGGGGCTGGGCTGTTGTTGCTGCTGTAGTTGTAGTTGTAGTTGTTGTTGCTGCTGCTTTTCTTTTTCCCTTTCTTTCTCTTCGATCTGCTCCACGACGACTGCTTTCTTAACGAGAGCAGGCCGTTTGAGCGACCGCGGGGTGGTGGTGGGAGTGCTCCTCGCTGACTTCACGACAGGTTTCGACGAGATGACCGGCACGACTTCCTTCCGCGGCCCTCTCGCCGACGCAAGGGCTAGCTCTGCTTCAAGACGCTCGAATTCATCTATTTCATCTTGCTCAGCCTGTCTGTCTGCTCTGGCATACCCCGACCCGCTTAGTGTGCTTAATGGCGTCCCAAAGGGAGCGGCCTCGTAGGTAGCCAGCGGTGTTCGTTGCGCGATGTCGAGTTCCCTCTCCATGGCCAAAAATTCGTCATCATCTTCAATACTTCTAGGCGTCTCCACCACCTGTTCTGTGTTGCTGTTTATCTTACCACCGCCGATCCTCCCCTTCGCCGACAGCCCTGCTACCAGAGTGTCCAGGTCCGTGTTCCTTATGCTGGTGCTGTCTTCCCCCTCTCCTGGCGATCGGCCTCTTACATGCCTGCTCGGCGGCATTTTTTTTTTTTTTTTTTTTTCCCCTTCTTTTCTTGTGTATTAAAAAATTGATATCAGTACTCATCGTATAAAAAAAAGGGTGGGGGGGGGGCTTCGAGGGAAAAGTAATTGGGGTACAAACAATATGGAATTAAATGGCCGCGGCTTAGGGCGAAGAAACAAACGAGAAGGGAGAAAAAAAAAAGAGAGAGAGAGAGAGAAAAGAGTCGGTTTAATTGTTTGTTTGTGCAACAATGCTACCACAACTCTTTTTTTTTTTTTTTTTCTTTTTTTTAGCAATAACAATTCATTAGCAATTGTTTTCTTGTTCAAAGCAAAGAAAAGAAAAAGAAAAAGAAACAGAAGAAAAAAAAAAAAACCCCCATAATGCCGGTTGCGCCGTAAACAAACAGTACATTTGTTTGAAAAAAGAGAGGGAAGGCAGAAAGAAAAAAGAAAAAAAAAAGGAAGGTAGAGGTTTTTTTTTTTCTTGAAGAAGAAAAAAAATATATGAGTTTAAGGAAGTCTTTGTGAGACGCCCTCTTGCTTTCTTCTTTTTTTTTTTTTTTTAAATTCCACTTCCTTTTCGACTTGCTAAGGCCGCACCCACTAGGTGGGTTGGAAGTGTCTCGAGACGCTCACCCGGTTGCCCGGGTACTCATGACCGTACTGGTGTTCTCATCCCACAAGCTTTGCTGGTTGTTTGGCACTTTACACTTTTTTTTTCCCCCTATTTATTCGTTCGTTAAGCTCTTGCGGGCTTGCACCTCCTCGAGGGAGTGTGCTATCACTCGGTTGACCTGTTTCATCCACACACCGCTGCTATTCTCATCATCCGATAAACTTGCACCACTCAGGGACATCGCACCTCGCCCTGCACTGCGCGTACCACTGGTTCTGCTGGTAACAGCGAGCGGGTGCCTCACAGCAGGAAGGAGAGTCAATACATCCTGCCCACTCCACTATGACAGGGCCGTTACAGATCCCTGCAGGAGGGGCATCTGTGGGAACCGGTGTGGGGACAGGGCTTGCAGCGGGGTGGGGAGGGGCGTCGGGACAGGGGTTGTGATACCACCATTGAAATCAAGATCGAGTGCATTGTAGAAGCTGGCCGCAGTGTCACCCACATCCCAAATGGCAAGGACCACATGGTAGTCGCTCCTTGTAGGGACCGTGCATGAGTGCGTCACCTTCATCGGCGGCTGAACCATCCCTCCGTCCACTGTGCAGAATGGGGTACTCCCCAATGTTTCCCTCCCCAGAGGGGTCGCCCCGTTCCACCCCTCTTTTGTGATGTAGTTCGCCGTGAACTGCCACGTGAAGTCCACAGGGCCGGATCTGATCGATGTTTTTGCCCACCTTGTCGCGGACTGTTCGTTCAGTGTTGCCCGTCGGCAGGGCCGCTGTCAGGGTACGTGTCCGCCCCTTCCACGTTCTGCGGCTCGTACTACACCCCACCGCAGTTGTGGTTGGCACCTTCCTTGCAGGCGTAGTTTCTTGACACAGGAGCCTTCACGTAACCGTGGCCGTGAGCAGGCGCGAACAGGGCAGTCACACATACTAAAGAGCGCAGCAACATTTTGTGTGTTTGTGTAGGGTGTAGGGTAACCTGTTTGTTTTCAAAGGAAAAAAAAAAAAAAAACCCCCGAAAAATCATATATAAAAAAAAAAAGAAATGAGGTGCGTCACAGAACCTGTTTTTGTGTCCCTTGTCGGCTTGTAGAATACATCCACACTGCCGGGCCAGGCACAGAGATAGAGTGCAACACAGGAACTGCTTTGAGAGTGGAGGAAGGAAAAGGATGGTGTCTCCTTTTTAAAAAAAAAAAAAAAAAAAAGAGAGAGAGAGAGAGAGAGAGAGAGAGAGAGAGGGATTAAAAGTGTTTAAAGGCTTTTTGCGATGACGGATGTGAACTTCCCGTCTTCAATCGTGAATGTTTCGATTGCCTTGATAGTGATGAGCCCGAAGGCCACCTTAGCCTTTATTTTGCGTGTGTACACCTTTCCATCGGCCGATGCCTCTGGGGTCGTTTGGCCGTAGAATTCAGGGGTCTCATTGCTCAGCATCTTCTTTTTGCAAGCGGCTTTTCCTTTCGCCTCCCACTTTGGGTTCTTGAAGTGCACATCTTCAGAACATAGAGCAAGGATGCCGTCTGTATCCTTTGCTGCCAAGAGCTTTGTGTACATTGCGATCATGTCAGACATTTTTTTTTTTTTTTTTTTTTTTTTTTTTTTTTTTTTTTGGGAGGAAATAAACTGCTCCTATGGGGGATGGGGATGTGTTATATTTGGAAAAAAAAAAAAAAAGAAAAAAAAAAAAAAAAAAAAAAACCGGAGCTAGAAAGAAAAAAAAGAGTGCGCAAAAAAAAAAAAAAAAAAAAAAAAAAAAAAAAAAAAAAAAAAGAAAAAAATAGGAAAAAAAAAGAAGGAAAAAAAAAAGGAAGTAGCCGGGGAGAAGGACCACAAGGCAAAACGGTGATGGGGAAAGGAGGAAGGGGAACGGGAAGGGTGTGTGCTGTGTGTTCCCCTCCTGCCTTTCAAGCCCTCACTTAGTTCTCTTGTGTTCGCTTCTGCCCTTTTCCCTCCCATCGGCCCACCTGTATTTCACTTTTCTTCTTTTTTTTGTGGCACCAGAAGAAGAAAAAAAAAGAAAAAAATAGAAGAAGAAAAAGTAAAGACGCAACTAATATGCAGAAAAGGGGATATGGGGGGAAGGGGAAAAGGTTAGAAAAAAAAAACAGTTTCTTTTTAAAAAAAGGTAGATAGAGATCGATAGTTGGGAGGATATAAAAGAAAAATTATTTTTTTATTTTCTTCTTCTTTTTTTCTACATTTTCTTCTTTTCAAATCAAATCCCGACGAGGGTCCTGAACCTCTGCAAGCAAGAGGGCTGCCTTGTGTTGAGGGATCTGAGGTTGTGTAGGCGTTGTCTCCTCTCGTCGGCCTCCTGGGTCATGGTCTCGATGCGGTCGGCGAGGGCGTCTGTGACGGACTCCCTGAAGGCACGCTGCACGTTGTCGGCTGTCTTGGCGCTGGCCTCGATGAGCTTCATGTTCATGGACCGGGCGAAGGCCTCTGCCTCTTCCTTGGGGACCTGCCTCTGGATGGCGAGGTCAGCCTTGTTCCCGATCAGAAGCATCGAGACGTCTGACTTGGCGTAGTTCTGCACCTCCTTCATCCACATCTTGATGTTGTCGAAGGACTCTCTGTTGGTGACGTCGTACACAAGCACAATGCAGTGCGCTCCCCTGTAGTAGGCCGCGCAGATTGTTTTGAACCTCTCCTGCCCTGCCGTGTCCCACATCTGCAGCTTCACCACCTTCCCGCTGGTCTCGAAGGTGTCGATCTTGAAGTCCACCCCGATCGTCGCGATGTACGTGGGGTTCCAGTCGTTCTCCGTGTACCTGTGCAGCAGCGAGGTCTTCCCAACACCGCTGTCCCCAATCACCACAGTCTTCATCAATACGTCGTACTCGGCCATGTTTTTTTTTTTTTTTTTTTTTTGTTTTTTGGGTGTGCTGTTGCTTTTTCTTTTTTCTTTTTGAAATTGTTGACAAAAAAAAAGGGGGTTGAGAGAAGTAAGAAGAAAAAAAGGAGGCACACAAAAGAGAAAGGGAAGGAACTTCTTTCTTTTGTCTGGACTTTTGTCACTTTCTTTTCCTTTTTTATTTGCGCGTAACGTGTGTAGAAGCAGTAATAAGGGGGGGGGCCGAATAATTCCCTCCCAAATAATGTGTTTTTTCCCAAATAATTCTTTTTTTTTTCGGGGATTTTTCCGCTCCAAATTTCCCAAATAATTCCCGATCTCCTTTTTTTTTTGAGGGGACGGGGGGGGGCTGTAGAGCTGTAGACGTGGCTGACGCCCGACCAAGAAGTGGAAGGCAGTTTATTTTATTCAGAATGTAATGCCAAGCCCAGGCACTGTTCATCAGACTATCAATCTTAAACCCCTTTAAAATGGCCTTCTTACCCCCTACGGATGAGGACTGGTACGTGTACGACGGGCAGTTGAACGCAAACCCGTTCGGAGACGGGTTGGCGGGCGAAGAGCCTGAGGAGCAGGAGCAGGAGCAAGAGCAGGAAGAAGTACATGAAAACAAGAGGAGACGCCGTGAGTACACCGTGGTGGAGAAGTTGTGGATAATTGCCTTGTGCAAGACGGCGGGTGCGGAGGCGGGTGCGGAGGCCTCTCAGACCCCCGCAACCTCCCAGCAACCACCTAACGCCAAAACCAGGCGGATTGTCTGCGACGTTTGTGGGTTCTCCACAGCCTGGGAGAAGAACTGGCAGGAACACAAGACCAAGAAGTCCTCCAAGCCCCGCTCCCTGTTATCCATGTGGCAGGCCCCCCAGCCCAAATAAGTACAACCCAAATAAGTGTATTCCAAATAATTCTTTTTTTTTTGGAGCCCAAACACCCCCCCTCCACTGCCCAAATAAAGGGATTATTCAGGGGGCCCCTTTATTCACTTTTTTTTTCTTTTTCATATTCCTTGGTAATATATATTTACATCTCGCGGGGAGGATATTTACATGTTATCGGAAGATAAGGTGTGTGCGGGCTTCTCACTGTTAGGTCCCAACCCCCTATTATTTTTGATCATATGCTATTCTGTGTCACGTCACACCGTCGCTGAGAGCCTTGTTCGCAGTAGCTTTACCTTCCGTGATGAGGACCTGCAATGCTTCGGTGTGTCCTTCTTCAGTCGCCACGTCACACGGGGTAATACCGTCGTTGTCGGCCTTGTTCACATCTGCTTTTCCTTCCGTGATGAGAATGCGCAATATGTCAACATGTCCCTCTTGAGCCGCCTTGTAACATGGGGTAGCACCGCCCTTGGTGGCCTTGTTCACATCTGCCTCTCCTTCAGTGATGAGGACGCGTAATGCGTCAACATGTCCTTTTTGAGCCGCCATGCAACACGGGGTACTACCGCCCTTGTGGTCCTTGTTCACATCTGCTTTTCCTTCCGTGATGAGGACGCGTAATGCGTTGGCGTGTCCGTTCTGAGCCGCCTTGTAACACGGGGTAATACCATTGCTGTCGGCCTTGTTCACATCTGCTTTTCCTTCAGTGATGAGGACGCGTAATGCGTCAGATTGTCCCTTTTGAGCTGCTTTGTAACATGGGGTACTACCGCCCTTGTGGGCTTTGTTCACATCTGCTTCTCCTTCAGTGATGAGGACGCGTAATGCGTTGGCTTGTCCGAAAAAAGCCGCCACGTTACACGGGGTAAAACCGTTGTTGTCGGCCTTGTTCACATCTGCTTTTCCTTCAGTGATGAGGATTCGTAATGAATCAACGTGTCCCTCTTGAGCCGCCATGTAACACGGGGTAGCACCATCGTCCTTTCCCTTGTTTACATCTGCCTCTCCTTCAGTGATGAGGATGCGTAATGCGTCAACATGTCCCTTCTGAGCCGCCTTGTAACACGGAGTAGCCCCGTCGTCCTTGGCCTTGTTCACATCTGCTCCTCCTTCAGTGATGAGGATGCGTAATACGTTGGCATGTCCGCCTTGAGCCGCCATGTAACACGGGGTAACGTCATCTGATGTGGCCTTGTTCACATCAGCCTTTGCTTTCGTGATGAGGATGCGCAATGTGTCAGCTTGTCCGACCAAAGCCGCCACGCAACACGGAGTAGTACCATTCTTGTTGGCCTTGTTCACATCTGCTTGTCCTTCAGTGATGAGGACGCCCAATGCATCGGTGTGTCCCCATTCAGCCGCCAGGTAACACGGGGTCTTTTCCAAGTCGTTGTCGGCCTTGTTCACATCGACTTCTCCTTCAGTGATGAGGACACGCAATGCTTCGGTGTGTCCATTGCGAGCCGCTTTCAAACACGGGGTAAGACCTTCCTTGTCAGCCTTGTTCGCATCTGCCTTTCCTTCAGTGATGAGGATCCGCAAAGCGTCCACGCAGTCGTGTTCAGCGGCGACAGAGCACGCAGTGCTGCCAAACGCATCCACCGTATCCACCGCCAGCCTCCCAGAGAGGAGGACATCCTTCAGAAGGTCAGCACGATTCCTTGCCGCCGCCGCATGAAGCACTGTCCACCCTTCCCGAGGTCCCTCTTCCTTGTGCACTACCCAGAACCTGTCGCCAAGTGCCTCCACCACCTTGTCGAACACAGCCCGCTTGCAAGCACACGCAAGAAGCCCGACACCTGCTGTCTGCAGCTCCTCTCCTACGCCTCTGAGGTCAGCTCCCTTGCTCAGCAGCACCGCCGCACTGTTGTCGTGGCTGCCGTTCTTGTTCACCCGCAACACTGCTGCGAGCGCAGCATTGAGGGCCTCAGAGTGACCTGCGGGTCCCAGGTTGGCACAGCACAGCGACACCACCTGCTCGTTGTGCTCCAACTCTGCAGCCACCTCCAGCAGTGTCTTCCCGTCCACAACAGGCATTTCCGTGCTGCGCGGGTAGGCTGCCCACTTCCTTCGCGTGTCACCGGATGGAGTTCAAAACGCATTCGATCTAATATAACCTTTTTATTTGTTATTGGGAAAAACATCGTACACGGTAACCAAATAACTTTTTTCCACCGTCGCCTTAAACCTCCAACTTCTTTTCCACCATCCACGGTAACCTGCAATTTTTTTTCCACCGTTCACGACGCTTACAGACTTGAGTGGTGGAAAAAAGTTATTTGGTTACCGTGTACGTTGTTATTCTCTTTATTATTATTCTTTTTTTTAATTTTTTTTACCTTCATTTTGATGGTATCGAGGAGCCGTGCATTGCGAACCTGCTCCACCTGTGTCATGACGTCGGCAAGCCTGCCCCAGTGATCGAAGTCCATTTCCTGAAGCTCCACCACCACCACGCGACGCAGGCTTGTGTCCAGCGCCACCTCCAGCAGACGCATCACACCAACATCAGGGCGCCCCACCACCCGGAACTGGGTGTTCGCTGCGATCAGAACCTCCTGTTCCTCGGGGAAGCGGCTGAACTGAGCGATGCTTCGACCCGTCTGCACTCGAAGAACGAGGATCGTCCCCTGAACCTCTTCGTCTCCACCATCACCCTTCCCAAGGAAGTCCTTCACCACCCCAGGATCCTCGCTTGCACTCGTGGGGTGAGGCATCGTCACCACCGCCCCCACAGAGTACAGCGACTCGCTCACCCGGAAGTCCATCGCACGGAACACGGTCCCCTCGTACTTCGGCTGCGACACCATTGCTCGGTGCAGGGAATAGGCGAAGTCCTTCATCGGCTCGTAGCGCTGTCGCTCCCCACGGAACGCCACCTCACGCATCGCCGCGTTCACCTCATAGCACAAGGGGCTCTCCAGCGTGTACAGCCGAAGGTACGGCTCAGACTTCCCTTCCACCTGCTGCACCGCCCACTCCGCAGTCATCTTCTGGAACACCCCACCAGCAGCCCGCTGAGCCGCCTCCAGCTTCTCGCACTTCGAGAGGTGCCGCTCCTTGCTCCCAGCGTTCAGAGCAGTCCCACACGCAGCGCACGTCACATACCCAGAGCACTCTACCCCCATCGCAGCCTCCACAGTCGCCAGCATCGGCTTCGCACACGACGCACCACCCTCGAAGAACTCGCTCCACCCTCGGTCCACGTCGATCTCGCCGAGCCCGTCGCTGTACCGGCTCACCCCTCCCTTCTTGCTCGCTAGCACCACCCCTCCAGCCACCTTGAACGCCTTCACAGCCTTCTGCAGCTCTTTCCGCCCCTCCGACACCAGCGATAACACGCAGTCCCCCACACCGCGTTCCTCGCTCCGTTTCAAGAGCTTTTGCATCACAGCAATCACGCTGTGGCACAGGGCGTCGTGCCACCTCCCCACCGCCGCCTCCAGCTCCCTTCGTCTTGTCTCCATGGGCGTGCCGGTGGTGGTGGTGGTTGTGTCTTTCGCACTGCTCTCCAACTGTCCACGCAGCTGCTCCACTGCTTCCCACGCTGTCTTCACAGCTCCCTCTCCTGCTGGAGGAGGCGACGACAGGGCCTTCGCAGCCTGCACACCAGATCCCGCTGTCGTTGTCATGGTTTTGTTTTCTTTGTAAATACTTTGTGTTAGCCTGTGTGGGTCTTCATCAATACTTTTCAGAAATTTCTTCACTCCAGAAGTCCATCGCAAATTAGCAGAAATTCCCTCATCCGGCCGGTCTGTGCAGCAGGTAGGCCATAAAAAAATTCAAGATTTCACTGCACATAATCTTGATACTATTATGGCCACTTGATAGCCCATAATCTGATTTTGGTGACTCAATTTCTGAAAAGTGAGATAAAATTACTTACTTGCCGCCAGATCCTTTCACTCTGTCGAACTTTTTGTTACCCCCGGCAAAAAAAAAAGTCCCGGTCCTCGAGTGACATATTATGGCATAATGTTGGCAATAAAATAGCTGTTGTGTACTGTTGCTTTTTTTTTTTTTTTCCTTTGACAATGAGAAAAAAAAAAAAAAAAAAGGTTTGAGAAGAGTAAGAAAGAGAACGGGGAAAAAAAAACACACACAAGGAGAAAGGGAAGGAATTTCTTTTTTTTTTCTTTTCTTTTCCCCCCCTCTCGTAATTTTCGTTTCTTTTTTTTTTTGTAGGGGGTTTTAAAAAAAGAAAAGAAAAGCTGAAAAGAAAAAAAAATAAAAGCGTGAAACCTACTTTGAAAAAGGGTTTTTATTACTAAAAAAAAAAAAAAAAAAAAAAAAAAAAAAAAATAAATAAATAAAGGAAAAAGAAAGAGAAAGGGGGATAGGGGATTTGTTGTCAAACGACAGTAGGGTAGGGGGTGTTCTTTCTTTGGCCGAAGCTAAATGTAATCCATGTAGAAAAAAAAAACTTTTTTTTGATCGGGCAAAATATTGAGGCATCTTTCACCAGATTCTTATCAATGCGCCACCAGTGTTTCTTTTTTTCTTTTTTCTTTTTTTTTTCCCCCGTTCTTTTTTTTTTTTTTTTTTTTTTTACTTACAATTAACCATTGTACGCCGGGTAATTGAAATTTTGATTTTCTCGGTTTGAAATAATAAAAAAAAAAAAAAAAAAAAAAAAAAAAAAATGGCAGCTTTCTAAAAGTTCTTTTTCCGGTGACAACAAAAGACGTAAGTAATAAAGAAATTTATAATTACCTTTTTTTTTTTTTTTTTTGTTTTCCTTTAATTTTCTTTTTTCCCACTATGGATTCATAGTTTCTTTCTTTCTTTTTTTTTTTTTTTTTTTCTTCTTTTTCCACTCTAAGAATTTTCACAATTTTCATTCAAAAAAAAAAAATAATAAATAAAACAAAATCGAATTCTTCTAAAATATCTTCTGTTAAGGTTTCAGATATTCCCCCCCCCCCCCCCCCTTTATTTTTGCCCCACTTTCATCCTCTAACTTGTATGTATTTTATAGGTAAAACCAACAAAGTTAATTTAATGAAGCAGGAAGTAAGTTGAAAACACCGAGAAAAAAAAGAGAAAAAAAAACGGGGTGATCTTTTTTTTCTTTTTACCTGGATCTTTCTTCTCTTTTCTCTCTGATCCGGCGGCTTCGCACATGTGAGTATTTCTTATTGCCCGTACTTTTCGACTGTTTGCTTCTCTTTATTTCTTTTCTTAGGAGAAGAAGACAAAAAAAAAAAAAAAAAAAAAAAAAAAAAAAAAAAAAAAAAGGAGTTTTTTTTTTTTTTTTTTTTTTTTTATTGGTGCCCGAAGGCTAATTACAGTATTAAAAAAAAAAAAAAAAAAAAAAAAAGGCAAGGTTAAAGAAGCTAGTGAATGTGGGAACAAGACAAAAAAAAAAAAAAAACACACAAAAAAAAAAAAAATAATAATAATAATTGGTCTATAACATAACTCAAATGGCGGCCGTTTAGCGAAGTGACGCCAGTGGGAGTCTGAGAGCATCGCTTCTACCTCTACCATGAGTAGAAGTTGTTCGTTTGTTTTTGTAAAGACTACGGTAGTTCCGCGGAAACGGGAATCGATAAAAAAAAAATAAATAAAATCGAAATCTACTTACCGTATTATAACGTGACTTTTTTTTTTTTTTTTTTTTTTTTTCTTATAGTGCATTTGCAAAACCTTCGATGTAAAGGGGGCGATGCCTACTGGCGCCACACGTAGCCCCCCCTGCTGTCACACACCGAGGCTTCCCGCGTGTACGTTCTGGAGAAAAAAATCACTCAAAAAATATGGCTTTTTTCTTTGTGTGGGTACTTTTTTTTTCCTCCGCCAAGAAATATCTCTTTGTTTAAAACGATGGCACGCCAAAAAAAAAAAAAAAAAAAAAAAAAAGCAGAAAAGAAAGATGCAGAGATGTTTTGTACAGTAAAATAGAGGTCGCTGGAGAATGCCGCGCTTTTTTTTTTTTTTTTCTGGGCTCTTTTTTTTTTTTTTTTTTTGTTCTTTTTTTTCTTTTTTTCTTCTTTCGGTTGACAAGCTCAACTAAAAAGAAAAAAAAAGATCTAAAGGGAGCACCTTTTTTTTTTTTTTTTCCTTTTTTTTTTTTTCTTTTTTTCCTTGGGAAAAAAAAAAAAGAAAAAAAGGAAAAAAAAAAAAAAGAAAAGAAAAAAAAGAAAAGGGGAAAAAAAAAAAAAATAAAAGGGGTTAGAGTAGCTCTGAGTAAGACAGCAGAAAGAAAGAAAAAAAAACATTAAGAAGTTAGTGGATTGAAAAAAAAAAAAAGGGAGGGGTGAGGGTCTTTCTCTCTCTCTCTTATATGATCCCCAGCAATAAATGGGGGAATTTGAAATAAAACCCTTGCTCCCCCCCCCTCCCCTTAATTTCTTCATTGCGCGAATGACAACACAAAAAAAAAAAAAAAAAAAAAAAAAAAAAAAAAAAAAAAAAAAAAAAAAACTTAGATAGACCCAAACCCTCGGTCCTCCCCATACTGGCGCGGCTGCGGCGACTGATATTGAACCTTAGGCGGCTCAAACTGTGTAAGAGGGTTTGGCTTGGTGCTAAACCCAGGCGACATCTCAGAGTAAAAGATCTTGTTCCCATCCTGAGACGTAGCGGGCAAGTCGACCGACGGCTGGCTGGAGGAATCCTGCGTTTTGTCAGACTTTCTTTGAAAGAACTTAAAATGCTTGGCAAGAAAAGGACGCAAACTGCAAAACTCATTCTGCGGCCCGAAGAACGACATCAATGGGAGGAAAAACATAACCGCCCAGGTATACGAGAAAACAACGGTCAACAAAAACACAACCCCGAACTTGTAAAAAAACTGCACCCAAGTACAGAACAAGATCAAGCTAGCACCGATCGACGTTGCCGCACCCCCCAACACGGTTCCCCCCATCTCCGCCACCGTTTTGTGAACACGCATTTGCCGCTCGGAAAACCCGTTCAATTCACGTTCTTCACGAACGTTAAACTTCACATTTGTATAATGAATTGCAAAATGCACCACATAATCCACAGAAAGACCCACCAAAATAGTAATTGACACACTCTCGATCATACCTAACTCCCAACCCATTAAATTGACAATTCCCAACACAGACCCGGCAACGCCAATCAGCTCAAGCAGTACAAAAACTGCAATAATTATGTTCATGGATGCGATCCACACAATGCAACCAGCGAGTACCAGTGATACAATGGTTCCCGTGACCGCTCCTGAAACGAGAAGCGCTTGTGTGTGCATCCAAATGTACACTTCGGACGACTGCATGAACGGTATGGGTGCTGTTTTTTGTTCCGTGTCCACCCAATTGTTGAAATCGTCAAAAACTTCACGTATGTCATCGTGGGGTGCGCCCCACTGTGGTAGGGTAGTGTTGAAGTGCAGCATCAACGCCTTGATGTCTGTCGGAGCCGCCATGTCGCCGTTTCCAAATTCGTACAGAATCTTACTGGTGTAGTCGTTGAACGGTTTGAACGCATCAGGGTTGGTTTCCTTGACCTCTTTTTGGTATTTTGTGTAGTCCCACATTGCAGAAACAAAATCTGGTGCCGGGTACGTCAGCTTGTTTCCCAATCGATATGCTTTGAAGCCTTTGAAAACGCAGTTTTGATCCTGTTCGCCGTTCAGCAGGCGTTGCATGGTAACACCTTCTTCTTTGGATCTTTCGAGGGTTCTGTCGCAGAAGCTTGCGCCCCAATCTTGGAACCCCGCTGTGTTCCACGCTGTTTTTTGGTACACAGCTTTTCCCTTGTCCTTCTGATCGTATTTGTCTGTTCCGCTGCGATCGACAGGATTGGGCGCGAAACCGAAAATAATGTCAACCACCTGCACGACGTCCTGGTTGTTGGAAGGGAAGTCCTGCTCAACAGACGTCATGTACTTTTGAAGAGGATGCCAATCGGGCAGCCATGCGTCGTTTTTTGTGGTGTGGTGGAGTTGAAAGGCCTCCACGATCATCCACACCCAAAAACACGTCAAGACTACACCCGGGATTATTCTGAAAAACCACGGCCGGGAGTCCGTTCCCGACAGGAACGGCGCCAGTACAGACGTCATTATAGTCTCGTTGGCACCCTCAACACCAAGCTCTTTTCCGATAACCTTTGTCCTGTGGTGCGCGGTCATTGCCCCTGTAAAGGCCACCAACCCCAACACAATCAACGCGATCCATTTTAAAAACGCGTTCGAGCCCGACGTGTGGTCGTTCTGCAACGCGAAGAACCCTATCAGGTAAAGAACGGCGGCGAGGACCAACAAACCGACTGTTACAATACGAGCTTTTTTGTACTCCGGGCTGGACATTGGGTTGACGTTCGTGTTTTTCGTGGTGGCGTCCGAAAACGACAGGGGCTTACCGTGGTCTAGATACTCACCAAGAGCAGCGCGGGCTTCTTCAAGAGATTCGTAAGTCCGCGGTTCTGTGAGTCTGGTTTGCATGCATGCGACTTCATCAGCAGCGGATACCTCGGTGGTGTAACATGTGCAACAGTCGCAGTACGCACCAGCAAGTGTTGACCCACAACAGCAACACCCTAATGTGTTTTCATATCCACGGTGGTACACTACCACTGCCGCTGCGAAGAATGTCATGACGAGCATGAAGTCGAAGAAAACGAGCAACGCTGCGAACAGACCGAACGTGCTGATCCCGAGCAACGGCGACGTCATCGTTGCGATGAACGCTGCCATTGTTGTTGCGGAGGTCACCGCCATGGCCTTCCCGGCTGCCTTCCACGACCGTGCGAGACGTCCTTTCAAATAAACGCAAGAATCGTGGCGGGGCTTAACATTTGTGTGCAACCACGCGTCCATGAACACGAATATATCATCAGCACCAATTGCAAGCACGATGTACAGAGTGAGCGCGGAAAGACCGTAAAAACCTTTGACTTGAAAAATTCCACGATACACGAAATACGCGAGGGGGAAGGGCATGAGGACTTGGATCATTCCGAGCGTTGCAAGCATGAAAGACCTCGTGTGGACTTGTAGGTAGAAGTACACGAAGGCGAACGACGCCAACGCGAGAAGAGCGTCACGCATGATGATTTCCAGGAACTTCTTCATGACGACACCGCTGGAGAAGTACAAGACCTCAACCGGGCCGTCCGCATTGTCGAAATCATCAGTAAACTGCGTTACAAAATCGGCGATTTTATCCCGCTGGTCGTCATTGATCGACGCGTCGTCAGCAGTCGACACCTCGTGGAATTGCTTGTAATTACAAGATGTCATGTTTCTGTAGAAACCCCCATAACCATTCCACTCGCATCCTTCTGTCGCATTGCAACTCGTCCCATCCATGATTGACTGGCAGGGTGTCTTGATGTCTTTTGGGTTAACATTTTCAATGGGCCCGCCTAAGGCGATGGTTGCTCGGGTTGCTTTTGAGTAGTACCTGGCTGGGTCTGATTCTGGAAGCGTCTTGTCGTTGAAGTCCTTGTGGAAAAACGGTGTCAGCCAGCTGTACTCTGGGGTGTCCCGAAGCCTCGCGAAGAGTTTGATGAAGACGTCCAGTTCTTGTTCCGTGGGCTCGACGCCCTCTGGCGGGGTCTGCACACCGTACGTCTTCCCGACGAGAAGCGAAATGTAGCTTAAAACCCCGTTTTGTATGCAATATTCAGGAGTTCCACTGACATCGCATTCAGTGTAAGTAGGTGGTACTGTGGAATTGTCTTTGATGGCCACACGTTGGTTGTACATAAGCCACACGAGCGACATGTACTGTGGCTTGCAGATTAATCGTGAACCATCCGCCATAGGATATTGTTTAGTGAAATTCCAGTTGTCTTGGTACCAAGGGCAGTCGTTTCCAGGGCATGAGGCGGTTGGTTGGACCCAGTCAACAATACAGTGCCCGGAGAAATCCTTGTGGTGTGTGATGGATTCTTCCATCTTCTTCATGAAGCGGAGGGCTTCTAGTGTGAAGACGGTGCGTCCGGATCGGAAAACAAAGGAAAACGACTCTACATTTTGCGATCGAAGGGGTTGCTTCGGGCGGTTGGGGTCGACAGGTTCGCCCGGGATGCCGGGCGGCATTTCTGCGATGTCCTCGTCTGTTAGTTTTACTGCGTCAGATCTCTTGGTTCGGTAGTCGTTTTTGTCTTGAAGCTCTGTTTGTGTGATCTTGAGTGTGAACACCGCTACGCATATGAAGAGCAGCACGGCGGATATCCCACCGCACCCGAACAGTACCGTGCACGGCCTGTTCGCGATGAAATTAGTGATTTTTAGCTCCCTTTGAAAAATCTGCTCGTCGGTGAGCATCGTCACTTTTCTCGGAGGCGTCGGTGGCTTGTCGTCCATCTGCGTCATTTGTATCCCCATTGGCGCGGATGGCTCGGGACGACCGAGATTCCCATGCCCTTGGGAATGCGGTATCATTTTTTTTTTTTTTTTTTTTTTTTTTTTTCCGTTCAACCTTTTTTTTTTTTTTTTTTTTCCCCACCAGGGAAAACACAAAAAAAAAAAATATATATATATATATGGATGAAAGATTTTTTTTTTTCACTCCGTGCTGGCGTTTGTTTTGGTATCATCCACCACACCCCATTTTTCCATGTCCTGGTCGCCTCTTAACGACAGTGTTTCCAACAGAAGGTCCCGCCTCGCGACATTTCCGTCCTTCTCGGCCTTTGAAAGCTCGGCACGGTACCATGACAAGCGAGACGGGGAAAGTTGCTTCTGCGGATCACGGTCCACGAACATGACTGATCTCCACGAGCTGCGGAGGGATGACAGGTGCGCAGAGAGGGTGTTAAGGGATATCCTGTCCGGGGCCCACACCCAGTAAGGAGGTTCCAAGCAGAGATCGTCAAGCAAGCGCCTTGCATCTGCCAAAAGTTCCGTTCTTGTTTCAGATTTTCTGGTTGCCTCAGATGTTTTGTGACCAGTCATGGCTTGCCTCTTGGTCTTGACGTGGGCCCTTCTATTCTCCTGTCTTGCCTTTTCCTGCTTCTCCCATATTTTTCGATTCTCCTGTTCAGTGTTGCTCTTTTCGGGTTTCTTCTCTTTTTTTTTTGTTTGGGTTTTTCTCGGCTGCTCGTGAGTACTTACGTGGGGGTCGTCGCTGGGCCATTCCACCCGTCCTTTAAGGAATATACCAAAGACCGCCTGAATCAAGTCCCTAGCAAGTCTCGCGATGTCCTTTGCCAGAGTGGGTGGAGAATGTGGAGAAGAAGATGATGGTGATGATGAGAGCCAGTTCGCCTGGCCCGCCTTCTTCAGCTCTTGGTACGCCCTGTTGATCTCTGCCATTCTCTCTGCGTCACCACCTAGGTCGGGGTGGTTGGCCTTTGCTAGCTCCTTGTATTTTTTGTTCACATCCTTCATGGTGACACCTTCCTTCAATTGTAAGCCGAGGACGCCCCAAGCGCTCTTGCTGTACCTCCGTATCTGGGACCGCATCTCTTTTTCATGTAAAAAAAAAAAAAAAAACTTTTTTTTGTGGGAGTCGAAGAAAAAAAAATAAAAATAAAAAATGGGAGGGAATAAAAAAGAATAAAAAAACATGAAATAAAAAGTTTTTTCCATGAAGGGGTGGAGGGGGGGGGGGGGGGGGGGGGGAGTGGTTGCAGCAACGACCCCCCCCCCCCCCCCCCCCCCCCCCCCCCCACAACACAGAACAGAAGGGGGATACAAAAAAGAAGGAATTTCGCTGAAAAACCCCGAGTGGGAGAAGAAGAAAAATGACGCCCCACCACCACCGTTGACCAACGTTCCCTTTTTTTTGTTTAAGACAAGTCAATGACTCGCTTGCTAGGAAAAGAAAAAAAATAATAATATATAAGAGAGAGGTAGAAAGGAAAGGAATCAAAAAAAAAAAAGAGAAAAGAAAGAAGGAAAGAAAAACTAAGTGCGGTACTTTGCTGTATGAGAATTACCATAAATGTTTCATACTTTTTTTTTTTTTTTTTTTTCCCCAAAAAAAAAAAAAAAAAAGACTTGATAAACTGGATTTCCTTCTGCCCTGGGGGAAGGAGAAAAAAAAAAAAAAAAAAAAAAAAAAAAAAAAAAAAAAAAAAAAAAAAGAAAGAAAGAAAACCAGGAAATAAAGCGTGGATGTGGGCAATAAGGAAATAAAAAAGGGGGGGAGGGAGTGGGGAGTTGTAACCCTTGTTGAAGGTCTGGGTGACAGCAGTCCGGGCTCTGTGGTAGTAAAATTAGCTGATGGCAGGTCTAGGCTTGCCCTGTCTTCTTGTCTCGGCCGAACACGCCCCCCTGGCACAGACTTCTCCGGAATGAGAATTAGAAAGATAAAAAGCTTAGAGTTTTGCATAAAAAAAGTGAACCGGGAAAAAAAAAAAGAAAGCAAGGCTCGCGAGATATTTATTGTCTATTCAAGAGGGGAGGTAAAGGCAGTTTTATTATTTTCTTTTTCTTTTTTTCTCTTTCCCTCATCTTTTGACCTCCAACACTCTAGAAAAACAAAAATATCTCAGCTGTAGCTGCTATTTTTTTTTTTTTTTTTTTCTTATAAATACCGTTGTTCCTTTTTTGCTTTTCACAGTTGCAGAAAATTCGTTTTATGAAAAAAAAAAAAAGAAAAAAAAAAAGGGAAAAAAAATAGGAAAAAGAAAGGCATGTGGTAAAAGCCACGGTCTTCTAGAATCAAAAAAAAAGAATAAAAAAAAAAATGCCTTTTTTTACCTCTCTTAATCATGGTTAAAGAAAAGAAAAAAAAAAACCTTGACAGAAAATACTTCCTGCCAATGCTTCAAACACATCAAAAAAAAAAAGAAATTAAAAAGATATAGGTGATGAGGGAAGGGGGGGGGGGGGGGGGGGGGGGTAGCTAAAGGCCTAACGTGGGGTTTCGGTTCCTTTTTATTTTGAATGAGGAAAGAAAACCAATTTCTTTTTTGTGGTTCCTCTTCAGAAATCTTTCTTTTTTTTTTCCTTCTTTGGAAGAGATACGCCTCACGTGCAACCTTTGCTGTTGTGGCCCTTTTCTTTTTTTGTTTTTGTTTTTGTTTTTCTTGTTTTTTTTTTTTTTTTCCCCTTCATAAGAAAAAAAAAGGGGAAAAAAAAAAAAAAAAAAAACAATCAACTTTCGTTTTCGATCGAACAATAGAGCAAAAGAAAAAAGAAAAAAAAAAGATTTCTGAAGGGTGTGGAAATGCTCATTTTGTTTTTTTTTTTTTTTTTTTTTTTTTTTTTTTTTTTTTTTTCCTAAAAAAAAATCTTTTCTGTTAAATATCACAGACAACTTTAAAAAAAAAGGGGGGGGGACTTCCTGGTAAACACTCTTTTACCTCCGAATTTTAAGTTTTCTAAATCCGAAAAAAGAATCACGGAAATACCCTTTGCTTGTTCTTAGGTCAGTAAAAAGTCCCTCAGGAAGGTTAGTAAACTAGAGCTGCAAAGTAAAAAAAGCGCTTTTTTTTTTTTTTTTTTTTTTTTTCTTAGAGAGAAAAGTGAAAGGGGAATTTGGATACCATTTTATGGAAAACAAAAAAAAAAGAGAAAAAAAAGTTTTTTTTTTTAATTCCACGGGAATCGGAGAGATAAGGGGAAGCATAAAAGAATTTTTCTTTTTTTTTTTTCTTATTTTTTATTTTTTTATTTTTTTTTTTTTTTTTTGCGTTTACAGTATTAACTAGACGGGAATAGAGACCACCTCACCCCCCTTTAAAAAAAGGGAGAAGGGAGGAGGGACAATCATCTACAATACCTTTTCATTTTTTTTTTTTTTTTTTTTTTTTTTTAAATTTTTTTCTCTTTTCTTTCTGTTGAACTAAAGTGGAGGAGTACCGTAAAAAAAGAACGGAAATGAAAGAAATTCTTTCTTCTTCTTCTTTTTTTTTTTTTTTTTTTTTTTTTTTTTTTTAAATTTAAATCACATCGTTTTAAATCCATCATTTCTTTCAGCAAAAATCAGCAAGTTCATCAATAAGCTGCGGCAAATCAGCAAAGTCCTCCACCTCACAACTTTCTTCCAAACAGTCCGAAATAAGCGAACCACTACTGCTCGAAGATTTCATAGACAAAGACCCGGGCATCCACGAGCGGCAAACGTGAATGTTATTGCAAAGGTGCCCGTGCACGCAACGCGCCTGCTGGAAATGCGTGCAAATTTTCACAACCGGAAAATCATTGTCGAGAAGCCTCGTCAGCCCTTTGGTCGTACTCACGTAACAAGAAGGAACGGGAACGGCACATCCTGCTTGGTTCAAAACAGTAACCCTTTCAGGTTTGTCCATCTCCCCCGTCATGTCAGAAACATGGAAAGGACAACACGGTGAAGCTTGGATTGATTTATACGCGGGTTTCACATGTACCGAACGGCATGACGACGCGTAACGACAGCCGACCGAAGAAAAATGAAATTTGCAGATTTCAACCAAACTTCCTTTAGACGCAAGCTGCCTGCCAACAGTTGCATGGGTAAGGTGATAGGGAAGGATCAGCTTCTCCCTCGTAGAATGGTCCAGTACTGTCAGCTCAGCTACGAAATGATCTTTCTTTTGAACGGTGTATGCGCCTTGAAGGGATGCAGCGTGGGAACGGACACCCTTCACGAAACCTTGGCTGATGTGCAGCTGGTTGCAGGAACCCTTCGCCCGGCAGCTTCCCTTCTGATATAACATGCAAAGAAAGGACTGTTTCTTGGTTTTGTAGTCCTTGTACCCCATTGTGTCTTCGCACACCTGCGGCTGGACAACGTACCTTGCTTTGTTTTCAGGATCGTGGACCAGAACGCAATCCTTGTCGTTGTGGGGCAGGCTTGCCAGCACCGCTCCCGCGTCTACCTGCCTGTGTAGCACGCCTACTCTCTTGCCGGCCACGCACTCCCAAACGATGGCTGTGTTCGTGGCGGGGATCATTTCTTTTTTTTTTTTTTTTTTTTTCCCTTAATTTTTTTTTTTAAAAAAAAAAACGGAGGTAAAAGAAAAAAAATAAAATAAAAAAAAAAAGGCCAAGGGAAAGAAGGAAAAAAAAAAAAAAGAAAACAAATCGAAAGAGAGGTAGAACAAGAAATAAAAAGAATAAGAAAGGGAGGGACAGCGGGGAGGGGGGGGAGAAAGAAGAACTTAAAAAAAAGGGGGGGGAGAAGAAAGAAGAAATGTGCAACTTATTTATTTATTACTATAATTTATCTTGGATATAAATCGGCGGTTGGGCGTTGGTATGGTTATTACTTTTATTGAAAAGACTAATCTTGTTTTTTTTTTTTCTTTTTCCTCGAATTCTTTGTGGATTGAGAAGGAGAAGAAACAGAAGCGGAATATAAAAATAAGAAAAGAAGAAAAAAAAAGAATTGATGAAAGAAGGCACTCTCTCATTAAATCTTTTCTTCTTCTTTTTTTTTTCATTTTTAATTTCGGCTTCTTTTCTCCCCTCATTTTTTTTTTTCTGCTCTCCTTTATTTTGACAAAAATTCTTTTTTTCTCGTTTACTTTTAAGATATACCTCCTGACTAAAATAATATTCTTTTCGAGATCCCGGTGGGGGAGGGGGGGAGAAATTATTTTTAAAATTTCTTTTTAAAATTTTTCCTTTTCATTTTTCATATTTTTCTTTTCACAATTAACGTGCAGGAACGCACCCTTTTTTTGTTATTTTCTTTTTGTTCTCTTTTCTCCCCCCTTTTTCGCCTCATTTTTTTTTCTTTTTTTTTTTGCACATTTATTTCCTTCCTTTCTCCCTCCCCCCCCTTTTTTCCCCCTTTCTTGCAGAGAAGTAACAGTCATGAAATCGACCCAAAATTCAAAAAAAAAAGAGGGGGGAGGGGGGGGAATTTTTTTTGTTTTTTGTTGTTTTGTTTTTTTTTTTAAAATTAAAAAAAAAACACAAACAACAAACTTAGTGGAAAGAAGAATAGACCCACAGAAGATGAAAACGGGTCCCAAGAAGAAAAAGTTAAGTAAAAAAGCTTTTTTTCCCCCTTTTCTTTTCCCCTCTTTTTTTTTTTTTTTTTTTATTTCACTCTTCGTCATTTTCTTCACTCACTAGGGGCCTCATTATTTAACGCGAAATGGCCATTATTTAACGCGAAACGGCCATTATTTAACGCGAAATCGCCATTATTTAACTAGTTAAATAATGAGATTTTGCAGTTAAATAATGGCCCTTCAGAGTGAAAAAATGGGTCTTGTCGTGGAAAAAAATGCACCCAACCCCTTGAAAAACTTTTTTGGGGTGGGGGTATTTTGACTATTTTTGGCCATCTGAGGCCATTCCAGCCCTTAAAAGTGGGAATAAGTGCCTTACTTCCCCTTTAAATGCCACGGCGAAATAGCTACCCTGTATTACCTTAGGAAAATCCCCAAAAAGCTGACCTGCGTGAAAAAAAACAGCAGTGAAAGCAGTGAAGAGTGAGTGACTCAAATGACGAAGAGTGAAATAAAACGACTTACTTGCCGCCAAATGAGCCATTATTTAACACTCGTTACCCGTTTTTTTGCACTCGCGCCCTGCGGGCCCTCGTGCAAAAAATTCGGGAACTCGAGTTAAATAATGACTCATTATTTGTTGGCAATAAATAGTTATTTTTTTTGTAGTGAAGAGCAGCGTGTGTACCAAGATACGCAAGAAGCCCGCAATCGCCAGGGAAAAAAAAAACTAGGTTAGTGGCTTTATTTGTTTTGTGCGCTTCGGGAAAAAAAAAAAAAAAAAAAAAAAAAAAAAAATAGCTCTTCGCGCTGGCCAGTAACTAGTATTAAATCTCGGCAATAATATATGTTTAAAAAAAAAAAAAAGAAACTCGAAAGAGAGAGGGGAAAAAAAAAGAAGTTCAATGTGAATAGCACAACGACACTCGGAGACACATAGAAAAAGAAAGAAAGAATAGATTTAAAAAAAAAAGAAGGAAAAAACAAAAAAAAAAACAAAATGGGTGCAACGGTTCCATGTAAGAACTCTCACCCACAGCATTTTTTTTTTCTCCCATTTTTCTTTTCCTTCTTTTTTTTAAAAAAAAGAACAGATTTAACCCCCCCCCCTTCCTGCTCCATTCCTCTTTTTTTTCTTTTTTTTTTCTTTTTTCCCCCCTTTTCCTCACACCTGGTTTCTCCAGAAGCACACGAAGTATAAAAAAAAAACACAATACATTAAGAAATGGAGAAGGTGAAAGAAAAAAGAAAGGAAAAAAAAATAACTATTTATTGCCAACAAATTATGAGTCATTATTTAACGCGAGTTCCCGAATTTTTTGCACGAGGGCCCGCAGGGCCCGAGTGCAAAAAAACGGGTAACGAGAGTTAAATAATGGCTCATTTGGCGGCAAGTAAGTCGTTTTATTTCACTCTTCGTCATTTGAGTCACTCACTCTTCACTGCTTTCACTGCTGTTTTTTTTCACGCAGGTCAGCCTTTTTGGGGAGTTTCCTAAGGTAATATGGGGTTGCTATTTCGCCATGGCATTTAAAGGGGAAGTAAGGCACTTATTCCCACTTTTAAGGGCTGGAATGGCCTCAGACAAAAATAGTCAAAATACCCCCACCCCAAAAAAGTTTTTCAAGGGGTTGGGTGCATTTTTTTCCACGGCGAGACTCATTTTCCCACTCTGAAGGGCCATTATTTAACTGCAAAATCTCATTATTTAACTAGTTAAATAATGGCGATTTCGCGTTAAATAATGGCCGTTTCGCGTTAAATAATGGCCATTTCGCGTTAAATAATGAGGCCCCTAGTGAGTGAAGAAAATGACGAAGAGTGAAATAAAGAAAAGAAAAAAGATTCGGTAGAGAAAGAAAGGAGGGAGTGTGCGGTAGTAAAAAAAAATAGTTAGGTAGTAAGTTTTTTTTTCATTCACGCAAGTACCTCCCAGTACGTCTGTTACCATCAACAACCCTCATTTGGTCAACGGAGCACGCGGTTTTGAAACCCTCACCCTGCCGTTTGCTCGCTTGCGAAGGAACCCCACCCGCTTTCTTCCGCAGGTCCCAAAATATTTTCGCCATGTTCATCTGAGCAGGGTAAGTGAACAAAGTAAGACAAGGCATGCAAACATAACCCCATCCAACCGAAAATAGGTCATTATACCCAATCAGAACAGACAAGTAAGCCAACAACAAAAGGTTGTACGCAACAACTACAAAAATGAACTCTGCAGTCATTATACGCTTGAGAAGCGCTCCTTTGGGGAGGAATCGGTAACACATTGTACCCAAACAGCAAAAGCCTTCAATACAAGATGCCATCAACGCCATCGACGTGATTGTCCTGCATGGCTCGATGACAGATTGCCATTCAAAGACAGCCCCCGCACCCATACAGGCGATCGCATGGTGAGCAATGTTAACAGGCTGCATTCCTCTGAACAGAATTTCCCATATGTACAGGGATGTCACACCATATATACACCAATAGGATGAAGTGTAAATTTCATCAGTCAGCTGAAGAGGATGCAAAGCTACTACCTTGGAAAAATCCCCGCTGAGCGCCCAAAACCCGAAACACGTCAGTTTGACTATAACTCGGACAACATTTGCCGCCTGCGCGTCCTGTTGTTCCACGGGAAGCCCAGACACGATTTTTTTCTTCGCCGCGTAGAAAACTGCCGTGTACACCGCGAATATCGCTAGGTAGTACGACAGCCTGTACTTTAATAAATGGTTTTCTGGGAACCTTGGGTCGGAATTTGATACTTTGCCCAAGTAGATCGCGGAAGATACGGCCATGATGATCCACAGAGCCGCCACGTCCTTCTTGGTGTGTTTAACCTGTAGAGGGTACTTTTCGCGTAGCGACTTGACATGTACTCTCAGGGTGGTGCTGATCACGCTGATTAAGAAACATGTCAGGAAGAACCACCCCAACCTGTGACGTGTGAAGGTGTAGGTGTCTTCTAAGATGATCGACCCGAGGGTCCCGAGGGGTGCCATGTTGCCGGGCATTTTTTTTTTTTTTTTGATTTAAGAATGTGTGTGTTTGTGTGGTTTGAACCTTTTTTTTTTTTTTTTTTTTTTTTTTTTTTTTTTTTTTTTTTTGTCTTGGGGTCTTGAGGTAAAAAAAAAAAAAAAATAAAAATAAAAAAAAATAAAGAGAAGTCAAAAAAGTTTCTTGGTCACAAAAAAAAAAAAAAAAAAAAAAAAAAGCAATGTCAATGTTAGGGGATTCTTTTTTTTTTTTTTTTTTTTTTTTTGCAACTCAGAGAAATAAAAAAAATCTTTTTGAAACACTTTTTTTGGGGAGAAGAGTAGGCTTGATGAAAGTGAACTTTTCTTTTTATTATTATTGCAATTCTTCAAATTACAAAGAGCTCTTCTCGGCGTTTAAAAGGGGGAGGGTGAACTTCAAGCCATCGTAGCCCATCTCCACGTCGATCCCGTCCGTGGCCTTCAGCTTTCTGAGCTCCTCGTTTGTCGTGTAGTAGTCCAACTCGTGCGACATCCCCACAAGGTACGCCTTTTTGGGCCCGTACCTCTTGACCGCCTCGAGGGCCTCGGGCAGGCTGAAGTGCGTGTTGTGCCTCCTCTTCAAGAAGAGAGCATCAATGACCAAAACGTCGATCGGAGCACCTGCTAGAATATGCTCGTCAGATTTTTTCGGAATTTCCGAAACATCAGAAATGTATACAAACCGAGCCTCAGGCGACGTGAAGTCATATCCCACTGATGTGCACGCGTTGCCATGGACCACTGGAAAGGTCGCGACATCAAGGCCCTTAAGCTTGAAACGGTCGAAGAAACTGTTATATTGCGTCCAAGATACATTTGACACAAAACGAACATCCTCTTTCTTCTTGGGCTCCGAGTTCCCAGCGCCTGCCATGAGATACGGGAAAACATTTTGAAGATGAGAGAATGTAGTCTTATCACAATACACAGGCGTGCATGCTAAGCGAGCTGGAATCTTCTTGTCCACGTCAGCCTTCACCACTACACGCTGGTAGTCTCGGAGGTCATCTAGGCCCAGTGTGGCGTCGGCGTGGAAATGTGTCAGCAGGACGGCGTCGATGTACTGTGCGCCGATGTCTTTGAACAGCCTCATCGAGGCTTCTCTGAAGGTTTTCCCCATGTCTACAATTATGTTTTCCTTGTCAGTGCGGTCGGCGTTGGGGACGCGCAGCATTATGCAGGGGTTTCCCCTCCAGTTCTTGTCGCCTTTGCCGGCGCCCGTGCAGACCTTGCAGTCTGTCTCGCTTAACAGGCATCTCATTTGAGGAACGCCCACGCTTGACCCTGTCCCCACTAGCACCACTTCCACGTCTTTGCTTCCTGAACTGCTGCACGCTGCCACGTTGTAGTTCGCTGCCATGCCTGTCACCAGCCCCCCCACACTTCCAGCCATTAGTCGCCGAAACATTTTTTTTTGTTTTTTTTTTTTTTTTTTTTTTTTTTTTTTCCTTTTTTTTATTGGGAGAGAAAAATTCCCGGGGGGGGGGGTTGTTCTCCGGCTAGTTCGGCTTATGGGATCGCCCACATCCTTCCTACGTTGGCTGGTTTTCCTGATGCGACCCTGGATGGAGTACCATGCAGGAGAAGTGCTCAAAAAACAAAAAGAAAATGAATGGCAGCAAAAAAAACGATATACGTATACGTCAAACCGAGTGGCACAATAGCTAAGTGGACATTCGTGTCCTCGAACAGCTTCAAGAAGGAGTCCGTTGCAAGAAGGGGTCCGTTGCAAGAAGGAGTCCGTTGCAAGAAGGGGTCCGTTGCAAGAAGGGGTCCGTTGTATGGCAGTTAAGGTCATCAACGATCAGCAGAAAGAAATTTACTATGATCGGAACGAAGTGGTTAGCAACGGCCCGCCGCTAAAGCGGGTTTCCACCTGCATGGGGAACGTCAGGAAAACTCGGAAATTGGCCGGAGGACCCGACGGGAAGACTTTCGTCTTTTTTTTTGTGGACCAGCAGAAAAAAGGAAAAAAAAAAAGAAATAGAAGAAGAAAAAGTAAAGGTGCAACTAATATGCAGAAAAGGGGATATGGGGGGAGGGGAAAGGTTAGAAAAAAAAACTATTTTTTTTAAAAAAAAAAGGTAGCTAGTTCGATAGTTGGGAGGATATAAAACTCAAAGTACAGGACAAGCCCCCCGCTAGAGGGCCGCCCTAAATAAAAAAACAACTTTTTTTTAAAGTATTTTCTTCTTCTTTTTTTCTACATTTTCTTCTTTTCAAATCAAATCCCGACGAGGGTCCTGAACCTCTGCAAGCAAGAGGGCTGCCTTGTGTTGAGGGATCTGAGGTTGTGTAGGCGTTGTCTCCTCTCGTCGGCCTCCTGGGTCATGGTCTCGATGCGGTCGGCGAGGGCGTCTGTGACGGACTCCCTGAAGGCACGCTGCACGTTGTCGGCTGTCTTGGCGCTGGCCTCGATGAGCTTCATGTTCATGGACCGGGCGAAGGCCTCTGCCTCTTCCTTGGGGACCTGCCTCTGGATGGCGAGGTCAGCCTTGTTCCCGATCAGAAGCATCGAGACGTCTGACTTGGCGTAGTTCTGCACCTCCTTCATCCACATCTTGATGTTGTCGAAGGACTCTCTGTTGGTGACGTCGTACACAAGCACAATGCAGTGCGCTCCCCTGTAGTAGGCCGCGCAGATTGTTTTGAACCTCTCCTGCCCTGCCGTGTCCCACATCTGCAGCTTCACCACCTTCCCGCTGGTCTCGAAGGTGTCGATCTTGAAGTCCACCCCGATCGTCGCGATGTACGTGGGGTTCCAGTCGTTCTCCGTGTACCTGTGCAGCAGCGAGGTCTTCCCAACACCGCTGTCCCCAATCACCACAGTCTTCATCAATACGTCGTACTCGGCCATGTTTTTTTTTTTTTTTTTTTTTTTTTTTTTTTTTTTTGGGGTGTGCTGTTGCTTTTTCTTTTTTCTTTTTGAAATTGTTGACAAAAAAAAAAGGGGGTTGAGAGAAGTAAGAAGAAAAAAAGGAGGCACACAAAAGAGAAAGGGAAGGAACTTCTTTCTTTGTCTGGACTTTTGTCACTTTCTTCTCTTTTTTATTCCCTTTTTCTTTTTCATATTCCTTTCCAATGGCCGTGAAGGATACTTCCTGTCGCAGGTATATATGGCATCGTTTCAAAAAAACCCCCCCAAAATGAGGCCAATTGACACTTTCAATATTTCTCTAAGTACTTTTTCCCAAAGAAAAAAAATTCTACAACTTTCCCGGCCCAGGTTAGGAAAGAAAACACCCCAGAAAATGGGAAAGTGAGTGCTACTAGTACCCAGAAAATTCAGTCCTAGGGGCAAAAATGGGTTTTTTCACTTTGCACAAATTCAGTAAAAGAGGGGGTGACAAAAACGGATGCTTTTAAACTTGCTGTTGAGAAGCTAGGGGTAAAAAAAAATGGTATTCGGACCGAGAAAGGGTAAATGGGAACACCACGGCGATCAGGACACCCGCCACAGAGGTTCTTGAGAAGCTCAGTGGCAACTACTGTGCTGCACTAGTTTGTGAAGTAGTGTGTAAAGGGGAACTTTTAGCGGCACTTCTGCTATCATTTTCTGGTTGGTTTAGTAGCCAACAAGACACCACACGGCGCCAATTGGTCAGAGGCATGAGGCTTGACCACATCACACATGACGAAATAAGGGCAGGGACAGCTTACCAAGCTCCCCAAAAAACTACGGCTGGGAGCAGGCCACAACCTTGACGAATGCTACCCAGATCTCGCGTACGTGGGACGTAAGGACCCCCGAAAGAGCACGGCTCTCCCCCGAAGCAGCGCAGATAACACAAGAGTCCACCTCCACCGAAACGAGCTCGCAGCAGGAACCACCACCACAACAGCCGCCCTCAACGGAGACGTCACTAATGGAGACACCCAACACGGAATACCCCACTTCGTTACACAAGGAAAGCGGCGAGGGACGGTAGGCCTCGAGTGTGGTTGGGCAGTGGTGAACTGGATCGCAGACCACGCAGATCTAGCATCCCGTTTGCCGAAATGCAATCCAACACCACCCCGTACCTCCGAGCGCACCCTGCACACGGAGGGACAAGCAAAGGAGTACAAGCTGAACGAGAAAGGCAACTTCTCCCAAGATACCCTGTCTCTTGCCTGCCAGAAGATCCTCGGCGAAGACGCCTCACTACAGAACGTGGTCAAAGGCAGACGATATCCAATTCTGATAATTGGCCCACCAAAAGGCTTCAAGACAGGCCACTGGACCATAGCAATCAAAAACGGCGGTACACCGTGAAGGACACAGACAAGGAAGAACACCGAGTCAACGGAATGAGGCAGGTCCTGCGTATGTACGACGAGCAGAACGTCCTGGGTATCACCGAGGAAGACTGGGCTAAGGCAAGGATGCTCAGAGAGCAAAACGGCGGCAAGCCAAAAGCGTTCGACATCCACGCTTGCGTCAAGGGAGCACTGTACGAGGTAGTGCCACCAGTTTCGGGCCCATGTTTGAATCCGGTCCCAGCAGCTGGTCCCACTCCCACCGATGACCCGGTCCCTACACCGAGCACGTCCCAGGCTCCAGCCCGGTCCCCATGGACCAGCCCCCGAATCTAGTCCGCTCAACACTGACCCTGACCCGACCCCCGTCGCTAACCCAGTACCTACATCTGACCCTGTCTCCATCACGGATCTAGTCCCTACGGCCGACCAGGTCGCAAACCCGGTCCACGTCACGGGCGCAATCCCCACAGCTGACCCGGTCGCTGTCTCGGTCCCCGTCACGAACTCGGTCCCCGCAGCTAGCCCGGTCGCTGTCCCGGTCCCCGTTAATGACCCAGTCACAGACCCGGTCCCCGTTACGAACTCGGTCCCCGCAGCTAGCCCGGTCGCTGTCCCGGTCCCCGTTAATGACCCGGTCGCAGCCAACCCGGTCACAGACCCGGTCCCCGCAACTAGCCTGGTCGCTGTCTCGGTCCCTATAACAGACCCAGTCGCAGACCCGGTCCCTGCTACGGACCCAGTCCCTGCAGGTAACCCGGTTACCTTGGTCCCCAGCATTGACCCGGTCCCCGCAGCTAACCCGGTCGCTCTCTCGATCCCCGTCACTGACCCGGCCCCCGCAGCCAATCCGATCTTTGTCTCGGTCCCCGTCATGGACCCAGCCCCTACAACTAGCCCGGTATCAGACCCGGTCCCTGCAGCTAACCCGGTTACCTTGGTCCCCATCATTGACCCGGTCCCCGCAACTAACCCGGTCGTTGTCTCGGTCCCTGTCACTGACCCGGCCCCCGCAGCCAACCAGGTCGTTGTCTCAGTCCCCGTCATGGACCAAATCCCTACAGCTAGCCCGGTTGCAGACCCGGTCCCCGTCACGGACGCAGTCCCCGCAGCTGACCCAGGCGATGTCGCGGTCCTCGTCGCAGACCCGGCCCCCGTCACGAACCCAGTCCCCGCGACTAACCCAATCCCCGCGACTAACCCGGTAGTTGTCTCAGTCCTCGTCACGGACCCTACATCCAACGCGGTCCCCGTCACGGAACCGGCCTCGATAGTCCCTGCCGACCCAGTCACCACAACTGGCCCAGACCCGATACCCGCAGCTGATCCGCTCCCCGTTACGGAGCCGGTCCCCCATGCAGGTGGACAGGCCTGAGCCTCTGGGACGGCACGGATCGACAACATGGATGCAGCCCACGCCTTCGACGGGAGCGGTCGCCCCTCCACCACCCCTCTTGACGACGATAGCCCTGGGTGCCGTTAGCTTTGACGACGATGTCGGAACGACAGGCGCAAAATAGTAGCAGGACTACATCAGGGCGGGGCACCTCGTTTTCTTGCACGCGAACGACAACAACTGTCCATCAAAGTCTGCTGTGGACCGATATCCAGGGACACCCGCGAGGTCGGGGGGGCATCACGAGAGGCCGCACGTCAAGCCCCGGGTCACCACCGAGGCGCGTACACAGCGCAACAAGTGCGTGTTTCCCTCGCACCCCGGAACGGTTCTCACCCCTGGCCGGTCTGTCGACTATTAACCCGGACGACATGTACATGCCAGAGTTGACGCGGCACAGCCACAGCCTCTACTCAACTGCAACGGAACCTCCCCCACAGGAAGCGGGTGACATGTACATGTTGGAACCACCACCCACGGAGTCAACACCTACAACGGACCTCCCTCACAGGAAGCGGGGGACATGTACATGTTGGAACCACCACCCACGGAGGTGACACAAGCAAACGACGACCCCTGTCCTCAATCAGCGGGACCTGCGCCACAGGGAACCAATGAGGCGCAAGGAAACGTGAGGGAGATCATAGACCTGACCGGCGACGACACCGAGGCCCCGATCTCGACCCCACAACGGCTTTGTAATAGACACACTTTCATCTCGTCTCTAGCATGTGAATTATTGCATTTGAGTTAGTGGATTTTAAAAAGAAGAGTAGGGTGTGCCACTCCTGGATGTTGTGCAGCTCCAGGGCAACACCTGTGGACAGACTCAGGTTGCCCTGAGCTACCTGCCACCCCCAACGACAAAAGATAAGTAATCTTCGATTACTGAAGGAATGTGCTCTGGGACGTGCGAAGAGGCGGGCGGATGACGCACTGTGAGCGTGCATCAGCACACTTTTGTTGTTTTTCACACTTTTAGTTTTCAAATCTTTATTAAGAACCAACTGGAATTGAACCCACTACGAGTTAGAAAAGTGTACTGAAGACACATGTGCCTGCTCTGTCCTGCAGAACATCCTTCCTGGTTCACGAGCTCAAGCACCAGTACCTTGCGTTGCTTGCTCTCCTTCATCACCTCGTAAGCAGCAGAAAGCCCAATTGGTCCCCCGCCCACGATCACAACGTCGCACTGCTGAGTGAGGGTCTTTCATGATTTTTTTTTTTTTTTCTTGGGAGTGTTGGTTTACCTTGTTGAGTGGGTGGTAAGAAGCTTGAGCTAAAAGTAGAGCGAGGTAAAATAAAGAAGAAAGTTGGAATCGTGCCGATCGATGAGTGTGGTTTTGTTCTTTTTCTTGTTCCATTGTCTCCCCTTTTTCTTTTTGGAGAAGTAGGAAAATATAAGAAAAAGAAAAAGAATAGAGGAGAAAAAAAAAGAAGAAAAAAAAAAAAGAAACCACAGCACATCACGAGGAAAGAAGAAAAAAAAAAGTAAAGACGTTGGAGGGTGTGTGTTAAAGAAAATAAAAGTAAAACAAGAAAAAGAACAAGGGATATAAATGGCACAACACTCTGGACGCTCTTCAAAACGGAAGAGCAACGACGAAAGGTGCTGAAGAAAGGAGATTAAGAAAGAAAAGCAAACGCGAACAAAAAGAGAGAAGGATTGCGAGTGAAACATAAGGGGGGGGAAAAAAAAGGGGGTTTGTGGTGTTTGCATCCTCTTTCTGTTGTTGTTGTCTCGAAAAAGTCGAAAAAGAAAAGAATTGGTCTGGTAGTGTTCCTACTTGCGGGCGGCGTTCTTGCAGGCGTTCTTCACAACGCCCAACATGAGGCCGAAGTCGGGTGTCCCGAGACCGGTGGCGGCGTCCCAACCCTTGGTGGCCTCCCAACCAGCAGCCCTGTTCTCCCCGATGGCGTTGGTGCCCTTCACGATGTCGGTGAACATCTTGGGGTTCTGGTAGAAGAGGGGGTTGGCGTAACCGAGGGTCTTCCCGCTCTCGGCGATGCAGGCCTCGTTCAGGAGGGTCACGAGACCGGCGAAGGAGGGGGAGCTGCAGGAAGTCCCGCCGACGGCGATGGCACTGCCGCCCTCCACAACGGTGAAGGACTCTCCGAGAGTCGACACGTCGGGGGAACCCCTCCCGGTGGCGTACTTCGCGTTCGGCTTCTTCACGTTGGAGAGGTAGCTCTGCACCTGCTGGGCCTGGAAGCTGGGGACGGGGAAGTCGTACGAGAAGCCACCGCCCGACCCGAACTGGGTGGTTGCCTGCTGCTCACCGGTAGTGCCCTCGAGCCAGTAGGTGGACCCCACAGCGATGCAGGTGGGGATGGAGGCGGGGAAGGAAGGGGAGAGCTTCCCACCGTTGCTGCCCTGCCTGGTCTCGCCACCACTGCCGTCGTCACCGGAGGAGATCATGACGGTGATCCCCATGGTCCCCATCTTCTGGATGTCGTCGGAGAGACGGGTCGTGATGGTCTTCGAGCAGTAGTCGATCTTCTGGCTCCCGTAGCTGATGCTGATGCTGTACGGGAAGGTCGACTCGCCGGTCACGTCCGACCCGAAGGTACCGAGGTCCGCGCAGAAGTCGAAGTTGGGGTAGGAGTACACCCAGGTCTCGGCGGTGTTGCTGAGGGACATGATGTACTCGGTGTCGAGCATGGACTCGATCCCAGGCTGCTGCTCGTTCTTCCCGATGTACTTGCTGATCTTGCAGTCGGAGCCCGCGTCGTACTTGGTGCAGAACTCGGCGAGGTCCTTGTCGTCCACGTACTGGCCCTGGAACTGCGCGATGGCCTGGATGTTCTGCTTCCCGGTCTTGGGGACGGCTGTCACGTTGTAGGTCTTCCTGAAGACAGCGGGGTCGACCTTGCCGGCCGCCTGGAGCTTCTCCTTCAGCTTCTTGTCGACGACGATCGGGTTGAGGGGGAAGCCGTGGAAGCCAGCGAAGGTGTCGATGGCAGCGGCCACCTCGGCAGCCACGCGGACACCGCTGGTGAGACGCCAGATCTTGGCACCGCTGGTGTGCTCGTAGGTCAGGAACTCACCGTTCGCCATCTTCTGGAGCTGGGCAACAGTCGCCTCGGCGTGGATGTAGTCCCCGTGGGGGTGCACCCTCGTCACCTCCACACCGTTGGAGCTGAGCCACTCTTTCACGATCCTGGTGTGCTCCGCAGAGGGCCTCACGATGTCGCCGATCTCCTCGTACGAGGGGTACTGCAGGTAGTTCTCGCTCTGAGGGTTCGACACCTCCTCGAAGATCCTGTCCAGGACTGCCTTGTTCGACCTCTTCACCCCCACCGTCACGGGGAACCTTCCCTCCGCACTCACCTTCTCAGAGGTCGCCCTCCACCCGTTCGGGATCATCGAAGGCTCGTGAACCTGCACGAGGGACCCGGCGGACGCTGCCACCAGGGCCATGAAGACGGCCGATCTCATCTTAATTTTTAAAGGTTCCCTGTGAATATGAAAGCTAAGTTGTTGTTTTTTTTAGAAAGAAAAAAAAAAAAGAATGGAAGCAAAGTGTCGAAGTGCGGGAGAAGGGGGGGGGGGGGGGGGGGGGGGAGAGAGAGAGGAGAAGTGTGCTTTTTTTAGATAACCGACAACAAACAAAAAAAAAAGGAGTCCAATCCTAAAAAAATCCTCGAAAACAACCCCAAACATATTAAAGGTTGCAAGGTATGGTGTATTCTACTCTCCCCCCCCCCCCCCCCCCCCCTCTTTTTCTTTTCTTACATTCAAAATCAAATCCCGACGAGGTATATAAATATATTTACATTATTTACATGTTATCGGAAGATAAGGTGTATGCGGGTTTCTCACTGTTATGTCCCTGCCTGTGGTGTGGCTGCCTCGGGAATGAGGTCTCGCAAACAATCAGACGACTCGTTCTTTATCGGGGTTATTGGGGACATGCTTGGGGGGCTTTCTTCTCTGTTGCTCTGTGAAAAAGAGACACTTATGCGGCAGCTGAAATGATATTGTAAGTGGGAATAAAAAGCGAAAGGACGCCTGAAGAGCCTCACAGCCTACCTCTTGATCGAACATTCTGTTGTGGTGTGGCCTTCGGCCCTTCGCTTATTTTGTTTTGATCACTTTATCCTATGGGTTCGCTTGGGGGGCTTTATTCTCCGCCGTTCCGTGTCACGTCACCCCGTCGTCCTCGGCCTTGTTCGCATTAGCTTTACCTCCGTGATGAGGACCTGCAATGCTTCGGTATGTCCTTCTTCAGTCGCCACGTCACACGGGGTAATACCGTCGTTGTCGGCCTTGTTCACATCTGCTTTCCCCTCAGTGATGAGGATACGTAATGCGTCGGTGTGTCCCTCTTGAGCCGCCACGGAACACGGGGTACAACCGTCGTTGTCGGCCTTGTTCACATCTGCTCCTCCTTCAGTGATGAGGATGTGTAATGTGTTGGCGTGTCCCTTCTGAGCTGCCTTGTAACACGGGGTAATACCGTCGTTGTTGGCCTTGTTCACATCTGCTCCTCCTTCAGTGATGAGGATGCGTAATACGTTGGCATGTCCGCCTTGAGCCGCCATGTAACACGGGGTAATGCCATCAGTTTTGGCCTTGTTCACATCAGCCTTTCCTTTCGTGATGAGGATGCGTAACGTGTCGGCTTGTCCGATCAAAGCCGCCACGGAACACGGGGTAGTACCATTCTTGTTGGCCTTGTTCACATCGGCTTTTCCTTCAGTGATGAGGATGCCCAATGCATCGGTGTGTCCCCATTTAGCCGCCAGGTAACACGGGGTATTTCCCCAGTCGTTGTCGGCCTTGTTCACATCGACTTCTCCTTCAGTGATGAGGACACGCAATGCTTCGGTGTGTCCATTGCGAGCCGCTTTCAAACACGGGGTAAGACCTTCCTTGTCAGCCTTGTTCGCATCTGCCTTTCCTTCAGTGATGAGGATCCGCAAAGCGTCCACGCAGTCGTGTTCAGCGGCGACAGAGCACGCAGTGCTGCCAAACGCATCCACCGTATCCACCGCCAGCCTCCCAGAGAGGAGGACATCCTTCAGAAGGTCAGCACGATTCCTTGCCGCCGCCGCATGAAGCACTGTCCACCCTTCCCGAGGTCCCTCTTCCTTGTGCACTCCCCAGAACCTGTCGCCAAGTGCCTCCACCACCTTGTCGAACACAGCCCGCTTGCAAGCACACGCAAGAAGCCCGACACCTGCTGTCCGCAGCTCCTCTCCTACGCCTCTGAGGTCAGCTCCCTTGCTCAGCAGCACCGCCGCACTGTTGTCGTGGCTGCCGTTCTTGTTCACCCGCAACACTGCTGCGAGTGCGGCGTTGAGGATCTCAGAGTGACCTGTGGGTCCCAGGTTGGCACAGCACAGCGACACCACCTGCTCGTTGTGCTCCAACTCTGCAGCCACCTCCAGCAGTGTCTTCCCGTCCACAACAGGCATTCTCGTGCTGGGTGGGTAGTCTACCCACCTTCCTTCGCGTGTCACCGGATGGAGTTCAAAACGATTCTTAGCTAACATGACCATCGTCTTGATCGTGTCGAGGAGCCGTGCATTGCGAACCTGCTCCACCTGTGTCATGACGTCGGCAAGCCTGCCCCAGTGATCGAAGTCCATTTCCTGAAGCTCCACCACCACCACGCGACGCAGGCTTGTGTCCAGCGCCACCTCCAGCAGACGCATCACACCAACATCAGGGCGCCCCACCACCCGGAACTGGGTGTTCGCTGCGATCAGAACCTCCTGTTCCTCGGGGAAGCGGCTGAACTGAGCGATGCTCCGACCCGTCTGCACCCGAAGAACGAGGATCGTCCCCTGAACCTCTTCGTCTCCACCATCACCCTTCCCAAGGAAGTCTTTCACCACCCCAGGATCCTCGCTTGCACTCGTGGGGTGAGGCATCGTCACCACCGCCCCCACAGAGTACAGCGACTCGCTCACCCGGAAGTCCATCGCACGGAACACGGTCCCCTCGTACTTCGGCTGCGACACCATTGCTCGGTGCAGGGAATAGGCGAAGTCCTTCATCGGCTCGTAGCGCTGTCGCTCCCCACGGAACGCCACCTCACGCATCGCCGCGTTCACCTCATAGCACAAGGGGCTCTCCAGCGTGTACAGCCGAAGGTACGGCTCAGACTTCCCTTCCACATGCTGCACCGCCCACTCCGCAGTCATCTTCTGGAACACCCCACCAGCAGCCCGCTGAGCCGCCTCCAGCTTCTCGCACTTCGAGAGGTGCCGCTCCTTGCTCCCAGCGTTCAGAGCAGTCCCACACGCAGCGCACGTCACATACCTCTCGCACTCCGCCCCCATCGCAGCCTCCACAGTCGCCAGCATCGGCCTCGCACACGACGCACCACCCTCGAAGAACTCGCTCCACCCTCGGTCCACGTCGATCTCGCCGAGCCCGTCGCTGTACCGGCTCACCCCTCCCTTCTTGCTCGCCGGTACCACCCCTCCAGCCACCTTGAACGCCTTCACAGCCTTCTGCAGCTCTTTCCGCCCCTCCGACACCAGCGATAACACGCAGTCCCCCACACCGCGCTCCTCGCTCCGTTTCAGGAGCTTCTGCATCACAGCAATCACGCTGTGGCACAGGGCGTCGTGCCACCTCCCCACCGCCGCCTCCAGCTCCCTGCGTGTTGTCTCCATGGGCGTGCCGGCGGCGGCGGTACTGGGCGTGGCGGTGGTGGTTGTGGTGGTAGTCGCACTGCTCTCCAACTGTCCACGCAGCTGCTCCACCGCTTCCCACGCTGTCTTCACAGCTCCCTCTCCTGCTGGAGGAGGCGACGACAGGGCCTTCGCAGCCTGCACACCAGATCCCGCTGTCGTTGTCATGGTTTTGTTTTCCTTTTTGTGTTGTTCTGTGTGGGTGTGACTGAATTGTAAACAGAAAAGCAAAAGAAAAAAAGAAAAAAAAAAAAGAAAAAAAAAAAGAGATGAGATAAAGGAGGTTCCTGTTTTGGAACGTCCCCCTTGTCTCTACTTATCTACCCCTTTCTCCCTTCTGGGGCCTCGGCCTTTCTTTCTTTTTTGGCTGTGTTGCCTTCCTCAAAGTATCCTCCCTTTCTTCTTGCCACTTTCTGCCCAGTTTCTTAAGGTCCTTGGTTTTCTCTGATGCAAAAACTGGCCTTCTGTTCCATCCCAGACTCTTCTTCGCACCTATGGTTCTAAGCGCGTGGTTCTTCTTGCTCTCCGCTGGGAAGATCCGCTTGCCTCTGACCTTCTTCTGTGTGCGTGCTGTGTCCCACCTTTCTTGGATTCTTTCCAGGAGGCCGTGGAAACTCCGCGCTTTCTTCTGTATCATGTCTAGATCACCCTTCTTCCCCGTGATCGGCTCGACGCCCAGCGTGTTCTCGAAGTCTAGTACGAGTTCCATTGTGGTGACTGTCGTCTTCCTCGGTCCATCGTACCACTTCAGCTTTTTGAGCCACTTGACGATGTCTTCACCGTGCTTCATCATCAGGCTCCCGCTCACATGCTTCCTCAGCTCCTTCCATTCAGGTGGCGCATGAGCGTTTCCTTCCGTTATCTGTTCCCAGGAGTGCGTCGTGTACGTTTCTAGCTTTCTCTTGTCCCGGAGAAGCTGGTCCCGTTTTGCCACCACTTCCAGCAGGTAGTATTGCGTCTTCCTCAGCCGGTGTTGGTGTGTTCGGTGACCACGCGGGAGCGTTCCATGTAGCTGCATGCAGATTGGCATTTCCGTCTTGTTGGCCACTACTTCTGCATGTACTTCCTTCTGTTGCACCTCCTTCGCCACACTGCATTCCCATAATGCGTGTCGCAGCATGTTGCTCTCGTCCTCCTCCGCATCGCACGCGTCGCATGTGACCTCGTCTGTTGTTGGTCTCTTGTTCACACGCTCGTGTGTCTCGTCCCCTTCCTCTTCCGAGCTGTCCTCGCTTTCGCTCTGCTCGCCCTCTGGGGGTGGTACCCGTCTGGTGATTTTGTCCTGGTACCACGCCTTTGGGTGGGTGTAGAAAACCCCTCCCGCCACGATCCTCCGGAGGTCTCTCGCTGCCATTGCTCCTTGTGGTCCGAGTCTCATCAGCTCTCGCCACAGGTCGTTCGTGCGTGGGTCTGCGCCCCGGTCTAACCCCTCCATCGAGCGTCTTCTGTCCTGTATGTGTTCCGCACGTCCCGACCTTAGCTTTTCTCGCACTACATGTGCGAATTTGTCCTTGTTCTCAGCTAGCATTTCGGTGAACTGCCCCCAGTTTGTGCTGATCTTCGGGAGCCACCGCTTCATCGCGTTGCCTATCGGGCCCAAAGGTGTCGTTCTTGTCGGGTCTTGGTACCCTTTGGCAAGTCTCTGGCACCGCTCCCACACCTCTCCCAATTTTCGTCTCGTTCTGTATATGGCTGCTAGTGCTCTGTAGGGCGCTGCTACCTCTGGGTCGTGTGTGTCCGCTGAACAGGTTTGACAGCACCGCCGCTGGTGATCTTGTTCTGTACCTCGGTCCCCACAAGGCGTATGTCGCGGTTGATGTGAGCGATTTGAGGTATCCTTCCGACGGCGGCGCGAATGCAACATCATACAGACAGCTGGGTAGCATCGTTGTTCGCAGGACTTCCGCTTTCTGCCAGAAAGAGAGCTGAGTGGTCGCGAGCCTCCGTAGCGTGTCGCCCGCCGCCCTGGCCCTGGTGTTGTCCGTCTGTGTCTGACCATCCGTGCGTATCCTCGCCCCCAGGATCTTGATCTTGTTCGTGGACCGCAGCTGCCTTCCTGCTACCTCTATCCCTGGTGCCTTCGCTCCTGCTGCGAACACTTCGGACTTCTTCGTGTTGAGCTCCATGCCAACTATGTCGCAGAATGCGGATGCACTGTCCGTGGCTTTTTGTAGTACTTCTGCTAGTTTCGCCAACAGGTATGCGTCGTCCGCATACGACAGAGTTTCCGCTCCCGTTCGTTCCTCCACACTCCTCATCAAGACCGCTAGTAGAGCGTTGATCATGATGATGGAGATCGGGCACCCTTGCAGGATTCCGTTTGTGGTTGTGAACTCCTCGCCTACTCCTGTCGCGTATCTGAATCTCCTTCTGAGACCCTTGTACATCCCTTCTAACGCTCTCAGGATACCTTTGTCCATTCCCATCCGTTCCATCAGCTTCAGCACCAGTTGTTGTGGAACTGTGTCAAAACACTTGGCGAAGTCTAGTGCGACACCCAACAACGGTGTCTTGTCCATCGCTGCTTCCTCTATCCTGGTGCAGATGTCCATGAGAACGTCCTCTGTCCCATGTCTGGCCCTAAACCCGTGTTGAGTTTTGTGGATCCAGGATTCTTGCCATTCGAGAATATCACCAAGCCTTGTGCACGCCCCTAATCTGTACACTGCCGACGTGACTGTTATGGGCCGATGCTCGAGTGGTCCTGCGTTCTTGGTCTTCGGGATAAGGGTCACCAGAGCTGTCAACGCCGACTCCGGCCATTTTCCTGTCTCCTCTACCTCATTGAGGAAAACAGCCCTTGGTAAACGTTCTTCTTCTTTCAATCGATTGTTATATGTACTTATAAAATATAAAATATAGCGCGCATTCGACGACACTGATCAAGCGACTGGCACCTTCCGAAGAAGGGCCTCCCACGTCCGCCGGGTTGAGCAGAGGATGCCCCGGGGCGGCCGTTCCAGTCTGATCATGTCGCACTATAATATATGCTCTCATCTCCAAGGAGAAAAGAGGTTTTTTGCCCTCGTAGCTCGCCGGGCCAGCACTCTTACTTGCGTAAGGTCTTGGTGGTTCTTGGGGGGTGGCGCTGTCCCACATTATGCCACTGCAGCGTGGTGAAGAACAGCCAGTTAGTGGCCACGAAGTAGTGATCCTTCAAGGCTCTCATATCTCCGTGCCGCGTGAACTGCTGCCGTCTCGACGTCCCCCTTCGCCTTCCAGCCTTCCGAGTCATACCTGGCCATGATCCACGTCTTGTCAAAGTCCAGGATGAGGGCGAACCGGACAAACTTCATGTGAATCCCGAGTTCCTTCGCGGTTTTAGGCTCTTCGCCGAGCACGTGTTTGCAGACCCGTATCATGGCTTCTGGCGTCCACTCCCCTTCCGCTTCGACGATCCCGGCCGTCGCCATGAGGAAAACAGCCCATGCGTCCAATATGGATACTGGTAGCCTTCGTAGCTCTGCCATCCGCCAGCCGTCTACCCCCGCTGCGCTTCTGGCCGTCTTTTTCTTCAGCACCTGCTTCAGGCGCATCCCAGTGATCGGTGTCCACACCATGTCTCTTTTTTCGATGTACGCACCGTACTCCTTCTCGAATGTTGCGTACGCGGGCTGGGGCTTGTCTCTGTATTTCGCAAAGACATGTTCCCAATGTTCCCTCATTGTCCTGTCCAATTCCTGCGGGTTTGCAATCGTGTCCTTTTCCATCTCCACAGTTGCTGTCCCCCGCTTGTCCTCGATTCCTTTCGCGCTGTCCACGAGCTCCTTCGTCTCTTTTCCTTGTTCGACTGAGTCAAGGTAGCTCCTGTGCCTTGCCGTGCGCTGTTCCTTCACCATCTCCCGTTCGCGTCTCTCCACCGCCTCTGACATGATCTCTGCATCCGCCACCATGTCCTCGATGTTGGCCTGCGTCGGGTCAATGGGTAGGCACTTCACGCGCGTGTGTTCGAGCTCCCCGTTCAGATTGTGGATTGTGTTCACCGTAACCTTACTGAGCTGCCCTCCTCCTCTTTCTGCAACATGTTGAGCTGCGTCTGAATGGCTCTCAGCCTGCCTCGCATTTTCTCCAGCCGTACTTGCATGATCGACGCTGCCCCACACGAGCCAGTTGTTGTTGGTGCACATAGTTGTCTCTGTTGCGGTTGTCTCACCTTGCCGCGGCCCCTATAAGGTGCCGTGCCGACGGTCTCGTCCCCCAGAAGTATCTTCTCGCTCGCCTCAGCTAGCGCGAGGTAGGCCGCCTCCGGGTCTTTTCGCATGTGTTCCCTGAAATTGCTCTCCTGGAGTGCCTTACTCCCCTCTTCTTCTGCTGGTTCCACGCCTCCTGGGATTTCTCGGGGTATCATGTATCTCTTCACAGTCTGCTGGAATCTCGCAAGTCTCAGCTCTACCGTCAGAGTCATATGGTCCGCCCCCTTTACATCCCTGCTTGTTCTGCAGCCCTGTAGCGCCTGTGCTGCGAAAGCGTTCAGGAGGATGTAGTCGATCCTCGATGCACAGTTCTTCCGAGTGAAGGTTGGCATCGGGTCTTCTCCTTTTCCCGCTGCGCATGCTCCTGCCGCATCAGTCCATCCGTTCATCAGCGCGTGACGAAGCTCATACGATCTTTTCTCGTCCGTGTTGAGGTCGCCTGCCACAATCACGGGGACGTTCCCGAGCTCCATCGCCTTCTTCCTGAGGACGTGCTGCAAGAGTCGTTCTCGTTGCCTCCTTGGTTCCTCTCCCTCCCCTGCTGGGCAGTACACGGTGATGATGTGCAGCCACATATTTTCCCCGTCTATGCTGACCCTTGTGTGTTGCCACCTACTGTTGATGTCTTGCTTAGCGTCATCCCTCTCGAGTGATGTTCCCAGAGCTGTTCGTGGCTCGCGTACAAAAGTCGCCAGGCCTCCATAGATATCAGACCTTCCTTGATCCTTCCCTGTTGCGGGTCTGCCCACATAGGTCTGTATTTTCGCTTCTTGTTCTTCTCTGTCGCGGATTTCATTGCGTGTGCCACCTCTTTCTGTCCTGCTGCCGTAAGTGCAGTCTCTTGTAGGCAGATCACGTCGACGTCGAGCTGCATGACGCTTTCCAGCCTGTTCCTCAGAGACGCTACATTTGCAGTTGCGAGATGGAAAACCTGTGTCGGTGGCTTCTTGGTACTGCCTGTTTGTTCACCCTCACTACTTAGGACTTTAAGTGTGCGGTTACCAGCCTTCTCATAGGGGGTATGGCGCCCCTGACTCGCCCCCGTCCCAGTGGTCAGGACACCCCTTCATTCAGGGCCGGGTAGATTTCCCCGTTGTTGTAGAGTCGAAGTCTGGCCAGGTGCTGTAGCCTTCTTGTTCCGAGTACCAAGTGCCACCTTCAGCAGGTCCTCCATCTGCACTACCGTGGCCTCCGTCTTGCCCAACCAATCCATCATGTGTAGCGGCGCGAGTACAGCGTCGTAGTGCTGGGAATCGTAAGCAACTATAATCGTCTGCTTCGCCCCGTCTGGCTTCGTGGCTCGCACCATTCTCTTTTTGTGGAGGATCCAGATACATGTCTGGGTTGCCCATCCTGCCGCTCCGAGGGTGTAGTAGTCCCCCCACTCTCCGTCATGCTCAATCCTTCTGAGAGAAAGGGAGTGTTTCCTTGCTTCTTTGTAAAACTCCGGGTTCGTCGCGATGTACTCTGCTGCCTGTGCGCGTACTGTGCTGGCGTTCCCTGCTCCTCGCGCCCTAGCAATTGCAGCGAACTGGCAATTTCCGTCCCCTTCCACTGGCATGTATCTCATGAGCAGCTGTTCGGCTGTGCTTCGCAGGAGTTGCCTCTCCGTTCCCTCTGTCCTCCCGCCGCCCCTCCATGCTCCTGCGTTTCATCGCCTCACGCACGCGCGGCATACCTTGCGGCTGCATCCGTCAACCTGGCACCTAAGCTGGTACCGCTTCTTCGGCTGCTGCTTCTCGCAGCCGTCGCACCACCACCTCCCCTGCTTCTTCTCGCCCTCGTCGCGGTCTGGGTAGATGTGGGCGTGCCTGTCCGTGTCCCTCTCCCTCCGCCTTCGCTCGGTGTCCCTCGCTAGGCTCCGGCTCTTCGACTTCGACGACGCGCTCGACTTCGTCTTGGCCCTCGAGGTCGTCGTCTCCGCCGCGTATCCTGCCGTGGCCTGTTCCTCGGGCTCCACCGACATCCTCACCCCAGACGGGGATCTCATCCTCGGCTTCGGTGATGGTGATCGTGATGCCGATTGTGTGGGGGGTGTCGTCTCCCTTGTTGACTTCCCTCCAACCTTCCGTTTCTTCTCTGTTGGCTTCCCAGAGAGCTTCTCCAGCATTGCCTTCAGTTCTTGCACTTCCTTTCTGAGAGCTACCACCTCCTGTTCGAGCATCTCTTCTTTTTTCGTAGGGCCTTGCAGTTGCTGCTGCTCCTTCTGTTGTTGTTCCCGCGTGTGCTGCTTTCCTTGTTGCTGTTGTTTTTCTTGCTGCGGGTGCTGTTGCTCAGGTGCTACCTTCCCAGCTTCGACCCACGCCTTCTGCCCGTGTGTCTTCCCGTATAGCGCCAGGAACTGGCGCTTCGTGTACGTGCGCCCCGCGTACTCTTCCGGGTCTGCGGGGTCCGTCCTCTTCTCCTCCTCCTGCTTTCGCACTGCCTTCGGCGGCGGCTTCCCTGCCTCCCACACCTCCGCCGTTCCTCCCTGCCATTTTATCTCCCCGAAACTTGGGGGTGCCTCCGCCTGCAACACAGCCACTGTGCCCCCCTGCTTCGGGATGGTGCGGATGACCACCGCTTTCCACCCTGCTTCTTTGACAACCTCCTCGATGGTGGTTGTGTCCGCGCCCTTCGGGAGACCTCGGATGTCGTAGGTGGTCTTTCTGACAACCCCGAGGCCTTCCTTCAGGAGGTACTCCTGCACTTCCTCCCTTCTCTCGCTGACCTGCAGGCCCTATCCCTTGCCGTTCAGCGTCAGTGTCGCCGAGGGGGTGATCCGTGTCATCACTGCCCCAAGTACGTTTTGTGCCAGCCAGTGCTGCCTTGTGGACATCCACAAGGCCCCCCTTTCCCTCCTCTCGATCTTCCAGGGACCGTCCTCGTTCCCTAGCGCGGTCCCCTCCTGTTCCGGTGCCATCCAGATTAGGAAATCCATGACAGATTCCCCCTTCTTGCCTTCCCTCTCCATGTGTGGCCCTACGTGCACTCCCGTCAGGCCCGCCTTGCCGAGAAAAGCCATCACACTCTTTCTCGGGTCTTCCTTCGCCGCTTTCCATGCCTCGTCTCCTGCCGCCCACTCAGCCATGATGGCCCTGCAGGCGACCTCCTCCTTTGCGCCCTTCACCGGCGCCTTCTTCCTTTCCCCTCCTTTCCCGCTGGCCGCCTCCCTTGGCGCCACCAGCCGCTGCACCGTCACCGTCCCGCCACTCACCTTCTTCCCCACCCTCTCCGCCCAGTTTGGGCCCTGCCCGTCCCGGCGCGTCTGCACCGAGCTTTGCTCGGTCCCAGGGGCACCGCTTGGAGGTGCGCCGGGTTTGCTTGCTGATTGCTCTGATTGATGTTCGCTCATGTTAGTTCCGCCCCCTGAAAAAAAAAAAAAAAAAAAAAAGAGGGAGAACGTTAGCAAGGGAAGGAGGATAGTATATATTTCTTTTGAAGGCCATCCTCTTCCGCTCATTCATGCGATCTTTTTTTTCTTTGGGGAGAAAAAAAGAAAATGAAGAGAGGGGAGAGAGAGAGAACCGTTATCGATACGACAGTGTGCGGGGGTGTTCACTGTTCATGAAGAAGTCCACGCTGCGGGGGCTGTTTGTTGCAAGGAAATGACATGGCATAAGAGACGTACTAGGGTAGAAAAAGAAAATTATTTTTTGTGCAATACCTTCCCCTTCAAGAAAACAAAAGAGAGCGGGGTGGGGGCTGGCATATTCTCGCAAAATCAGCGCCATAGTCGCCTTCCCGCTCCTCACCCCGTCTTTCTAAAAAGATGGGGAGAAGCAGAAGGGGGAGCGAAGAAATTGAAGGGAAAAATAAAAGTTCATGCTATTCCTTTTTTTTTTCCTTCTCTTTTTTCCTGTTCTTTGAAACTTGAACGCAGATTGTAGTTGAAAGGAAGGGAGGGAAGGGTGTAAGATGAATTTCTTTGTTTTCCGGTCAGCACCTTGTAAGTAAGAGCATGAAGGGGTTACTGAGCGGGGGGGGGAAGAAGAAGAAGAAAAAGAAAACAAAGTAGTTTTTCTCTCACCATAAGGTCGTCGGTGGTGACCCCCTGTTTTGAAAGGTCTAACTGTGCCATGCTTCACGTTCCCCAGGAAGTTAATAGGTGGACACAGCTCCTGACGATGGTCTCGTCTGCAAGCACACGCTGCACACCGGCGCATTCGCCATTGCTGACCTTCACAGTAACCTTGCGGGGTGCCGTCCCAAAGTCGTGCTCAGCACAAGCTAAGCCCCCTGTAGGTTTCCTTACAATAGTGTCCGGACCCCACACACATGAAGGTGTAAATGAGCTCCTCGGTAACCTCAGAAGCGGCCATGGTGCAGAAAGTCTCAGTGTACTAGGGTACGGCAACAGAGACTCTGGGAGTAGCTATATTAATTGTTCAATCTCGTGCCTCTGGGAGACCCCACGCCCATTGGCTATCATTAGAGCACACGTGGGGGACTATGAGAGACTCTGGGAAGATCGCTCTGGCGTGAAATGGGGACTGAAGCAAAGCGGGGTATAAAAGAGAAACGAAAAAAAGGGGGAATAAAAGTAGCAAGTAAAAACGAGTTAACCCCCGTTCACAACTGTGTGGCGGATGCCGCCCAGCCGGACTGCGCTGTGATCACTGTTTCCAGCAGCAGAAAATCAGCTGCATAGAGAAGTTGCGCCACCTTCCCCGCAGAGTGATGGTGTGAAGACGGTTATGGAGCTGCTAGAACAAAAAAGAATATATGAGTTAAAGGAGGCCGGTGTTGGCGGCGCCCTGCACAAGAACTGTCTACTTGATTACAGGGGGCGCGCCGCGGCCGAGTTGTAGCTTCTTCTGCGTTCCGCGTCGTGTCCTTAATGCGTGCGGTGTACAGCTCAACCCCAGCCGGTACGTCCCGGGTAACCAAGATTCTGCGCTCGTGCAGTTTGCATGATGATGTTCATGCCGGTTTAAGTAAGAAAGGTACAGGTTGACCTCGTCACCCTGAATCCTTCGGAGCCATGGGCGCTTAGTCTGAACATGGTTTTCATGACGGTGCTGCGTTCGCCATCGCCGCATCCGAAGTTGAAAAAAGTTGGCGGTTCGTCGGGTCTGAGGGGTCTGAACACCTTCCAGAGAAGGATGGAACCAAGCTTGTTTTTGTTTTGGAGAAAATACGATAGAATGAGCAGGATCGGTGCAAGCATGGCGTTCAGGATGAAACCTGCCAGCAAACCTTCGGATTTGAAACCCATTTTCTTTTTTTTTTTTTTTTTGCTGTTAATGAGGGTCGGAAGGTTGTTTTTTTTATAAAAAAAAAAAAAAAAAAAAAAAAAAAAATATTCTGAACATGTTTTTCGGAATGGAACGCTTTCTTGATGGATGCTACCAGGTCCAGGGCTGTCTGTGCCATGTCGTCAGCGGCTGCTTTTGTCGCGTGTTGTTTCTTCTTGAAGCGTTTGTCGATTTTGGCGGCTTCTTCTTCGGCGAGTTTTTTCTCCTCTTTTTCTTTTTTTTTTTTCGTTTCTTTAAAGCGGGCGACGCTGAACTGTTCCAGCAGCAACGTCCACCCAACAGCCTCTTCGTCCACAACACGAAGGCGGGAGACCCTTTCGGTTTCAAGGAACTCTTTTGTGGTTTCACCCAGATAGCCGCCTAGGTACAGGTGGCGAAGCAGCATTTTCGAATGAAATTTTTTAATGAGGGTACGGTGCTCCATAGTGAATGAACCTGACGGCTTGACCCGTTTCCGTTTCGCTTGTTCTTCATGGCAAATCTTGGTACACGGGGGGAAGCAACAACTTGCTGCTCTGCCGCAACAGTGCTGTCCAGTTCAGTCACCACAGGGCGAAGGTACACAGGCTCGGAGGGGTCCATTGCCTGAGGGGAAGACCCATCACCGAAGTAGAAGTACCACTTGTCCACACCTTTGACGAATTCTGTGTCAATTTTCATCTTCCAGTTGTCATTTGTGGGCAGCCCGTCGATGGCACCGCTGTCGGTGTTTTTGGCGAAGTTCCAGTTCCCACCGAGGTAGGGACCGGTGCCGGTGAGCTTGCCGAGGGTCGTGCTGCTGGTCCACTCCCACTCGCCAGCCGGGTGGTCGTCCCTCTGCACGATGGTGACACCGCTTGGAACACCTGTCACGAGGCCATCCTTGACCGTTGCAGCCCTGTGCTCTTGACTCGACACCTGTCACGAGTGCGAGACAGGTGTGTGGCCGTCGTCTACTTATCTGCAGGTTGCGTCCCCTCCACAGCAGGGACAGTCCGGTGTACCTTGCGGCGGTTCTTCCCGTTCTCCTACTCCACCACGAACTGCTTCACGTCCCCCACGAAGCTCAAGGGACAAACCCCTGCACCCACCGTTCCAGCAATCGCACATAAAATAAAAATGTGGTTTTTCATTTTTTTTTTTTTTTTATATAAAACATAGTGTGAGGCGGACGCGACGCATCTCTCCGAACTTGGCGTCGATCGAGGAGAACACCGCGTCCACGGCTGTTACCAGGCTGCGTGTACAGCAGCGACAAGGCCCTGTCATGCAAAACAGGGAGAGCAGCTTTCTGAGCCAGCCACCACGCTTCGATATCGAATGAGGTCGTCTCAAGGCTGTATTTGGGCTATGGCCGAGTAGGACAGCCATCCCCCCTCAGACACGTCTGCAGAGGTAGGCTGTCGCGTACCGTTGCGAAGCCGCGCTAGAAAAACTAGTTGATGGCAGCGTCATGAGCTATTTTTATTAGGTAAAATTCCGCTCGTGCATAAACAGACCCTGACCCGGTATATAATAACAAGTCTGAAAAACCAGTTTTTTTCAAAACTGCATTTAAAGCCTTAAATAAGGCTCTATTTTGGGTTTTAATGGTTGGAATGGGCTCAGATCGTCAAAATAGGGTTTTTGAAGTGTCAGTCTTGGCATTTTTTGCCAGAAATATGGGTTTTGGACCGATCAAACCGATCCAAAATTTAAAAAAAACCGATCCGAAATTACAAAAAAACCCATCGTTAACCCGACTATGATCGAAAATCCAAAATTGCTCGGGTCGGGTTTCAAAACCCGAAGGTGATCGGTTAACCCTGGATACTATGATAAAAACCAGGAAATGAAACGGAGGAAAAAAAAAAAAAAAAAAAGAGAGGAAAGAAAAAGGAAAAAGAAAAAAAAAAGAAAATGGGGAATTAAGTCCCCCATCACGAAGTGACAAGAAAAAAAAAAAAAAAAAAGTGGGGTAAAAGGTAAAGTGAGAGGACCAGAAGAGAGGTAGGAATAAAGAGGGGGTCAAAAGAAAGAAGCACCAAGTCCTTTGCAGAAGAGAATAAAGACTTTTTTTGGTTGTTGCTATTTTCTTTGGGACGTATCGAGGGGAGTGGGGAAATTCTGTAGAGTGCCCACGAGCATCAGAGGACCTAAGAGCAAAGGAAGAAAAAAGAAAGGAGAATAGGGACAGGGAGGTAGGGAAAAAAAAGGAGATTAAAACACCCGGATAAGGGCCAAGGGTGGCCTTTCCTTTGGGTGATGTGCTCCTTTTGATGCTTTTATTCTCCCTCCCTTCCCCCATTCTCGTTCTCTCTCTTTCTCGTCTTCATTTCTCTTTTTAACCTCACTTTCATTATGTATATATATTTACGTCTGTTGATATTTCTTTTAAAAAAAAGAAGAAAAAAAATAGAGAATAACAGCGTACATGGTAACCAAATAACTTTTTTCCACTCAAGTCTGTAAGCAGAATTTCCACCACTGTTTACGGTAACCCACAACTTTTTTTCCAAAGGGTGAAAAAAAGGTGTGGTTACCGTGGACGGTGGAAAAAAAGTTGGAGGTTTAAGGCGACGGTGGAAAAAAGTTATTTGGTTACCGTGTACGATGTTTTTCCCAAAAAAAAATATTAAAAAAAAAAAAAAAAAAAGAGAACATAATTTTATTTTTTCTTCAGTATTTTTTTTTTTATTTCACTCTTCGTCATTTTCTTCACTCACTAGGGGCCTCATTATTTAACGCGAAATGGCCATTATTTAACGCGAAATCGCCATTATTTAACTAGTTAAATAATGAGATTTTGCAGTTAAATAATGGCCCTTTAGAGTGGAAAAATGAGTCTCGCCGTGGAAAAAAATGCACCCAACAACCCCTTGAAAAATCTTTTTGGGGTGGGCGTATTTTGACTATTTTTGGCCATCTGAGGCCATTCCAGCCCTTAAAAGTGGGAATAAGTGCCTTACTTCCCCTTTAAATGCCATGGCGAAATAGCAACCCCATATTACCTTAGGAAACTCCCCAAAAAGGCTGACCTGCGTGAAAAAAAACAGCAGTGAAAGCAGTGAAGAGTGAGTGACTCAAATGACGAAGAGTGAAATAAAACGACTTACTTGCCGCCAAATGAGCCATTATTTAACTCTCGTTACCCGTTTTTTTGCACTCGGGCCCTGCGGGCCCTCGTGCAAAAAATTCGGGAACTCGAGTTAAATAATGACTCATAATTTGTTGGCAATAAATAGTTATTTTTTTCCCGTCCCCTTCCCATCATATTGCTAACAAGTAAAATAAAAAAAAAAAAGAAAAAAAAAATTAACCACTAAAGGACCGGGGGTTTTGGCGAAAAAAAGTGCCACCGAATGTGATGTGGCATACACCTTCGAACAGCTGCTCAGCAAGCTGTTTGTGATAAACAAACAGAAAAGTTGTAGCCTATCCATGTTGCTGTTCGATGTTGCTGGACCCCTGTACCCATGTCACTTCCTGGCCGGTATACGGTTTATATTTGTCCCCCAGCGCACACCACCCTCATCTGAGGTGGTGCTGGGGTTGGAAGAAGCACTTCAGAAGGTCCTGAGGAGCTGCTCTCAAATAATAAGTACAAAAGGACATCAAGCAACCCCCTTGGGGACGGGTTTTTGTGTTTATTCTTCGCGCAAAAGGGTATTTCAAATAAAAAAAATCGAGGAACAATGGGTCTTAGTAAAGTCCAGGGGCTGTGGGGCACAAAAAGTGTCACATTGAAAAGATAATTTTTCTTAAGGACACATATGTCCTCATGGTCCTTTAGTGGTTAAGCATATCCAAAAGAGAATATTTTCAGCTTCAGTGCTTATTTCGTCTTCGCTTGTACAATGGGGAGGGGGAAAAGAATAGAAAGAAATAAAAAATTGGTTCTCTTTTTTCTTTTTTTTTTTTTTCAATTTTTTTTTTATTTTTTTTTTTTTTTCCCATTATCCTATTTTTCTTACAATAAAAGAAAAAAAAAGCACCCCTTTTGTTCCCTTTTTTTATTTCCCCGCTTACTTTGTTTCGCCCCGAGAGGGGAAAAAAGAAAACAGTACGGGGGAGGAAAAAGAAAGGAAAGCAAAGAAGGACTCTGGATGGAAAGTAAAATAGAATCAGAAAGATATTTAGAAGAAAAAAAAAAAGCACACATAGACTGAATCGGTTCGAGTGGGAATCTTCATTTCTTGTCTTTTATTTTCTTTATTGTATTTCTGCTTCACAAAAAAAAAATAAGATTTTCTTTTTTTTTTTTGTGAAACAAAAAAGATTTTTTTTTGTTCTTCGTTCTCCAGATTTGAAACAAATCCCATTTCAAAAGAGAAAAAAGAGGGGGGGGGGGGAATTCACTATGATAGGAGATTAGTGGTTAGCAACGGCCCACCGCGGTGGCGTCCCTACCAAAAAAATGCAACAGGAGAGAGCGCATGTGGGAAAGAACAATAATTCAAAATAAAACATAAAATAGATGAGTTAAAAAAAAGGTTGAAAGGATATCTTTGTGCGCGACCCTCTCTTGTTCTCATCCACCAAAAAAAAAAAAAAAAAAGGATCTTTTGCTTTGATAAGAAACAATCACTGCTATAGAATTCAAAGGTTCAATTTACATTATCATATTGCTGTCACACTCTTTTTTTTTGTTTTGTATCTTTTCTTTTTGTAGCCCCTAACAAGTGCACTTAGAAGGAGGACAGGGACCGCCACACCCAAACTTCTTAGCTTTCTGGCACCACGGGTCCGCCAGCTCACCAATCTTGCTGAAGATGACGAAGGATGTGGCCTCCTCGGTGGTCTCGGGAAGGACCAGAGAGGCCCCCGCATCCACCTGAACCCTGTACGACACCATCTTCTGCTCTGCCAACCCCCACTTGGGAGCGCAGGAGGCCGACTCGAACCCAGCCAGAGGGAGCAGGGCGGGGAAGCCACCGTTCACCTTCCCCGAGCACGGAGGGCAGTGGTAGTGCGACACGATGAACTCGCAGACCTCAGTCCCGCAGCATGTGAGGGTGATGGCGGTGTCCTTGGGAATGGCAGCAGGGGTGTGCACCTGCATCTCCCTCATGTTCTCGGGGATCATCGTCAGCACCGCCTCGCTGTTGCTGAACTCCATCTCCCCGTTCACATCGTTCCCCGGAACGGTGGCCCCCTCGATGCTCACCTTCACGCCCTCGTGGTTCCCGCAGGTCACATCGTCCACCTTCTCGTCCGCAAGGATCCTGTCCATCTCCACGCAGCCCGTCTTCTTCACGAACACACGCACCTTGCGGGGGGCCGTCCCACCACAGGTCTGCGAGATGGCTCCGCAGAAGTTGTGCGTCGCACAGGCAAGGCTCCCAGCAGGTCCAGTCACAACGGTGTCGGGGGTGTTGTCGCCCCACTTGAAGGTGTAGGTCAGCTGCTCCTGTGTCGTGGACTCCACGAGGGTGCAGAAGGTCTCAGGACCGGCCACAGTCGGGTAGGGGGCCACCCCAAGATCCACAGAGGTCACCACAGGGCGAAGGTACACAGGCTCGCTCATGTCCATGTCCTGCTGCAGGGACCCGTCGCCGAAGTGGAAGGACCAGGTGTCGATCCCCCTGATGAAGTTCGCTTGGATCTTGATCTCCCAGTTCAGGTTCGTGGGGAAGCCGTCAAGAGCACCACCGTCGGTGTTCTGGTGGAACCACCAATGCCCGCCGATGTTCCCGCCGTTGTGGGTGATGTCCCCGAGCTTGTTGCTGCTGGTCCAGTCCCACTCGGCCGTCCTGTCGTCGCTCTGCGCAATGGAGACACCTCCCGGGATCCCAGTGATGAGGGCGTCGACGTCGGACTCAGGCTGGTTCCCCTGGGGGCTGTCGATACCGTGGATCCAGAAGAAGGACAGGTGGTGGGGGTTCGTGAGGTCCCTGTACAGGAACATGTTCGAGGTCCCAGCCTTCTCAAACCCGGTGTGCGCGCTCCAAGAGTCGAAGTCGTAGAACTGCTTCGCTGTCATCGCCCTCTCCACAGCAGGGACAGTCCGGCGGTTCTTCCCGTTCTCCTGCTCCACCACGAACTGCTTCACGTCCCCCACGAAGTTCAGCGGCGGGCAGGTGTCGATCTCCTCATCTGCAAGGATCTTGTGAACTGGGGTGCAACCGGACCCCTTCGCAAACACACGCACCTTGCGGGGGGCCGTCCCACCACAGGTAGCCGACACAGGACCGCAGAAGTCGTGCTCGGCACAGGCAAGGTTTCCTTCCGTCTTCGTCACAACAGTGTCGGGGGTCTCGTCGCCCCAGCTGAAGGTGTAGGTCAGCTGCTCCCCATCGTTGTCCGACTTCACAAGGGTGCAGAAGGTCTCCTTCCCTGCCGTCTTGGGGTAGGGGGCAACACCAGTGTCCACAGTCGTCACCACAGGGCGAAGGTACACAGGCTCGGAGGGGTCCATTTCTTGTTCCGTGGACCCGTCGCCGAAGTGGAACTGCCAGCTGTTGATCCCGAAGCGGAACTTGGTCTCCACCTTCAGCTCCCAGTTCAGGTTCGTGGGAAGCCCTTCGATGGCACCACCGTCGGTGTTCTCCTTGAACCACCAGTCCCCACCAATGCTCCTGGTCCCAGAGGTGTGCTGCTGGTGGTTGATGTTGCCAAGCTTACCGGTGGTGGTCCAGTCAAACTCAGAAGACCTGTCGTCCATTTCAGCAATGGTGACCCCATCGGGGATGCCGCTGATGAGACCGTCGACTTCTGCTTCGGGCTGGTTGCCGTGGGGGTGGTCGATACCGTGGGTCCAGAAGAAGGACAGGTGGTCGGGGTGGTTCAGGTCCCTGTACAGGAACATGTTCGAGACCCCAGCCTTCTCAAACCCGGTGTGGCTGCTGTATGAGTTGAAGTCGTAGAACTCCTTCGCTGTCATCGCCCTCTCCACAGCAGGGACAGTCCGGCGGTTCTTCCCGTTCTCCTGCTCCACCACGAACTGCTTCACGTTCCCCACGAAGTTGAGGGGGCATGTTTGAAGAGCAGTTGCCGTCCCGAGGGACAGCACGCACAAGAGCGCACCCGACATTATATTTATGTTTTTTTTTCTCTTTCTTTTTGTAAAAATACTAGAATCTGTGTTTTTTCCCCCCATTTTTTTTTTTTTTTGTGGCGAAGCGAGAATAAAAAAAAATAAAAAGGTCATCGGAGGAAACTGAAATGATATTGCAAGTGGGAATAAAATGTGAAAAAGTAAAAAAACAGGTGAAGAAGGAATAATACTGCATACGAAACAGAGACTTGAATTATAAAGTGATTGACATCCTCAAGAGGAGCCTCCCACGTACCAGGAATTAATCAGAGGTTGCTTCCATGGCCCGTATCAGTCATCGGAGGTAAATTTCTCCAAATGTGTATAACTTACACAAGCTGGTGAAAGGGACATGCAAGAGACAACATGTGGGTTATCATCTTCGTTGTGTCCTTCCAACACAGGGCAGGGTCGCCGCCTAAGAGGAAAGGGGGTCTTGTGAGGAATCCTCGACCACAGACGAGAGGGCACCGTTGGAGGATCGCGAAAGGGAGCTGCAGAGCTCTGTAACGCCGAGGCTAGAACAAAATGGCGGCCCGTCTGCAGAAACAAGAGGAGATGGGAGAACAAACAGATGTGACAAAACCACACTAGCTCTTCACTGCCTTTCATCGCGGTTCTTCGTACTTCCTTTTCACGCCCCTCCTTTCGGGAGAAGTCTCCTTGCGCCTTGACAGAAGAAGTCCCCGAATGGACTCAACGTTGCCCCCCTCAGCCGCGTAGAACAGTGGGGTGAGTCCCTCCCCGTCCCTCACACATGGGTCTTGCTCGTAGGACTCCAGCAGCAGCTGCATCGCCTCAGTACATTTTGCAGCAGCAATGTGCAAAGGAGTAAGCCCCCGATTGTCCTTCACACAAGGGTCTTGCTTGTACTCATCGACGAGGACCTTCACCATCTCCAAGCCTCCCCTTGCTGCATAGTGCAAGGGTGTCTCGCCATTGTTGTTCCTCATGCTAGAGTCCACTCTGCATTCATCTAGGAGGTACCTCATCACTTCTATGCACCCCTCACTTGCTGCATCGTGGATGGCGGTGTTTCCAATGTCTGACACGGTGCAAGGGTCAACTTTGCACTCTTCGACAATGAACTTCACCACATCAACTTTGTTCTTCATTGCCGCCCTGTGCAGAGGTGTGATGCCCATCCCATCCTTCATCCCAGGGTCAACCTTGCAAATTTCAGTAAGATACCTTACCACCTGTAGCTCTCCACTCTGTGCTGCTACGTCCATGGGTGTGAAGCCGCCTGTGGTCCTTGAGCCAGGGTTTTGCTTGTGAACTTCAACAAGGTGCTTCACTGCCTCCAGCTGACCATCTCTCGCTGCAAACATAATCGGCGTGAATACCTTGTCCTCGACTGTCAGCTCCTGCTTGTAAACATTGATGAGACAGTCCATTGCCGCAATCTTGCCTGCTTGTGCAGCGAGGTGGAGAGGTGTGGTGCCATTTTTGTTCCTTGCCCCAGGGTCCACCTTGTACTCGTCGATGAGGAGCCTCATGGCCTCCACGTGACCACCCAGTGCCGCCCTGTGAATGTGAGCATAGCCCTCATCATCCTCACCGCTCGGGTCTTGCTTGCAAACTTCGACAAAATACCTCATCACATCAACTTGGTTGTTCATTGCTGCCCTGCGCAGGGGTGTGGTGCCTCTCCCATCCTTCATCCCAGGGTCAACCTTGCAGACTTCAGTGAGATACTTGACCACCTGCAGCTGTCCCTTCTCTGCTGCAACGTCCATTGGTGTGAAGCCGCCTGTGGTCCTTGAGCCAGGGTTTTGCTTGTGAACTTCAACAAGGTGCCTCACTGCCTCCAGCTGACCATATTGTGCAGCACACATAATCGGCGTGAATACCTTGTCCTCGACTGTCAGCTCCTGCTTGTAAACATTGATGAGACAGTCCATTGCCGCAAGCTTGCCTGCTTGTGCAGCGAAGTGTAGAGGTGTGGTGCCGTCCTTGTCCCTTGCCCCAGGGTCCACCTTGTACTCGTCGATGAGGAGCCTCATGGCCTCCACGTGACCATTACTTGCTGCCATATGAAGGAAGGAGGTTCCGTTTCCATCCACAAGGCTGGGGTCAAGCTTGCACTCTTCGATGAAATACCTCATCACATCAACATTGTTCGCTACCGCCAAGAACAAGCCTCTTCTGTTCTTCATCCCACCAAGGTCAACCTTGCAGACTTCAGTAAGATACTTGACCACATGCAAGTGATTGCAACACACAGCAAGGTCTAGAGGTGCCATGCCACTATTGTTTAGCAAACTGGGATCCAACTTAAACTTACTCACGAGCCACTCCAGTGATTGAAGCCTTCCCGCTTCCGCTGCGTGGTGGACGAGAGTTGCACCGCAGGGTTCCACAAACGCAGGGTCTTGCTTGCACTCCTCAATGAGATACTTCATAGCCTCGAACTGGCCTCTTGTGAGAAGGACCGCAACAAGGCCATCAGCAGTCGGGGTCGCAGGGTCTATCTTGCACACCTCAATGAGGTACCTCAAGGCCTCCACGTGACCTCTCACTGCCGCCCTGTGAATGTGAGCATAGCCCTCATCATCCTCACCGCTCGGGTCTTGCTTGCAAACTTCGACAAAATACCTCATCACATCAACTTGGTTCTTCATTGCCGCCCTGCGCAGGGGTGTGGTGCCTGTCCCATCCTTCATCCCAGGGTCAACCTTGCAGACTTCAGTGAGATACTTGACCACCTGCAGCTGTCCACTCTGTGCTGCTACGTCAATGGGTGTGAAGCCGCCTGTGGTCCTTGAGCCAGGGTTTTGCTTGTGAACTTCAACAAGGTGCCTCACTGCCTCCAGCTGACCATCTTGTGCAGCACACATAATCGGCGTGAATTCCCTGTCCTCGACCGTCAGCTCCTGCTTGTAAACATTGATGAGACAGTCCATTGCCGCAAGCTTGCCTTTTTGTGCAGCGAGGTGGAGAGGTGTGATGCCCCTCTTGTCCCTTGCCCCAGGGTCCAGTTTGAACTCGTCGATGAGGAACCTCATGGCAGCGAGCTGACCGTGCCATGCTGCAGTGTGCAAAGCTGTCTCACCACTCGGACCAGTCACACTTCTGTGAACTCCGTACTTCTGAATGACTGCCTTCATGTGTTGGAGGTTGCCTGTCGCAGCAGCGGACGCCACCTCGCCAAACACTTTATAGTCTTCATCCATGTTGCCAATAAAGCACAGAATTGTTAAAAAAAAAGGGGGGGGGGCTTTTGGGTTGGGTTTGTAATGGATAATCAAGTCTGACAAAAAAAAAGAATATTTTAAAGGCCCCCCCGAATAATTCCATCCCAAAATAATAATGTGGTTTCCCCAAATACCGTAAAGCGAAAAAATCCCAGGAGAAAAATGCCGGAAGGGAAAAAAAGCCGGATATTTTTTTTCTCCAGCCGGCATTTTTCGGCTTGGGGGAAGGGGTGGGGGGGGACCCTGGAGTATTTCGCCAATCTTCCTTGGGACCTTTCTTGGGACAAAGCTCGCCTCCCATCTGAACAACAGTGCCCACGTGCTGTCCCATGGAACCTTACAGCTTCCAGGACATAACTGATGAACCCATCCAAAAAGGTAGGTGCTGAAATGGTTTTAAGTTAGGATGAAGAAGCGAAGAAATAGATAAAAAGGGGTGGGAAAGAATAAATACTGCATACGAAAACAGAGAGTCGAGTAAAAAAGGGAAAAGGTGACTGACATCCTCAAGAGGAGCCTCCCACGTACCAGGAATTAAGCAGAGGTTGCTTCCATGGCCCGTATCAGTCTATCGCCAGAAAGAATAATGAAAATAACATAACAAAGAGAAGGGGAGAAGAAACGGAAAAAGACGGCTTGGTCATCAGAGAATGTTGACCCAAATGCGTCGGCGGACGCAGTTTAACGTCATACCCGGGACGGAAACCATGTTGGGAAAGCAGAAGGGAAGTTAAAAGTCAAGAAGTGGAAAAGGAAAAGGTGGAAACTAAAATCATAGGGTGCGAGGTCTGTGAGACCCTGCATAGCCTATCGCCCTCGTAGCACGCCGGGCCGGCACTCCTACATTGCGTAGGGTCGTCTCCAGTAGTTCCTAGTTGTAGGAGTTCAGCACAGTCGACCACTGTGACTCGCTGTAGTAGAGGGTCCCTGCCCCCACGAAGTCAGCGAGTAGGGCTGCCACAGTCGGATACGACTTGTCCTTGAACCCTTGGGTCTGCAACCGAAAGCCCTGTTCCTGGCGGGAAGCGTAGAGCCACGTCGAGTCATAACAGACCAGCAGACACGGGATCGCGACGCGTGTGTCGAGGGGGACCGTGACCATGGGGGTCTCACCCAGGAAGTGTGTGCAAGCCCTGGACATGCAGCTGAGGTCAAAGACGGCCTCGCCCTGGGAAAGGAAGCCCAGGTGTCGAAGCTCATCCAGGTCCTCAGGGCCGTCGACGTCTGCTTCCCTGGTGAGCCTCTTAAGGGCGACAAGTCCAGTGACTCTGGTGTTCGGCCTCGTCGCGGCGAGATCCCGTTTGGCCGCGGGAAGGGCGGGGCCGTCTTCGGGTTCCGGGCGTTTGTTCCTCTGCCCGTTGTAGGTGAGCAGGAGAGGGGTCCTCCCTGGAGTCCTAGTCTCGTCACCTCTTGGGGCCTCGGAACCGAAGAGTGGGTGTTTCCAGCCGCCTTGGGCGAAGAACTCCGACCACCACTGTTGCTGTACCGCGGTGTTCAGCCCCGAGTGCCATTCGTGAGACAACCGAAGACGTTCGGTGGTAGGCAACGCCTTGTGCGCAATCAGAAGAAGCTGTTCCTGGTTGGCGACGGTTGCCTGTTGGTCGGCAGTTCTATCCGTGTCACGGGCCTCGAGCAGCAGTTGATGTGGAGAGGTGTCCAGGTGCATCGGGAGGGGACCGACCGACAGGAGCTGACGCTGGTGTTCGTCCAAGAGCTCCGGGTGTCGCCGGAAGTAGACCAAGAGACTGAGGTATCGATCCATCCGTCTCTGGAGGGCCCTTCGGTTGAGGGCTTCCTGATCAAAACCCTGTGACTGCTCGCGCAGGATGAGAAGATCCCCATCGCCTGTGGAGGAACTCTTACCACGACGGCTTTCGTGCTCGTAAGCAGTACCGTCGTGCTTCTTCTTGCGCGAGGGTCTGTCCGGGGAGTCCTGCGTGAGGTCGATCATTTCTAAACCACCATCCGCCTGGTGAGGGTCTAGGGGAGCGTCTGCCTCGGCTCGGGCCACGGGCGGCTCCAGGGTCAGCGTCGTGTCTCTCTGGGCGTTGACCACCGGTTGAAGCGTCGCGTGTCCCATGGCGGGAGCCATCGGCGTATCCATCCCGAGTCCGATGTTCTCATGGACGGACTGGATGCAAGGAGTGAGCTGTACCTGGCGGGCGCCGAGGGGCGTCTGCCAGAACGGGCGTTGTCACGGCTCGGGCGAGCGATGACTCCACAGCCGACGTTGTCACAATCTGGGAGCCGACCACTGGTTGGAGTGTCGCGTGTCCCATGGTAGACGACGGCATCGGTGTGTCACTCCCGTGTCCGGTGTCCCGACGGGTGGACTGAGTGCAGGCCGCGAGCTGGGTGGATGACACGTCCGTTGGCGGTGGAAGGCATGGTGTCAACCGAGGCTCAGTAACCAGCCGCTTCGACAGGGTCGCGCGGGGCGTCGGAATTTCGACAGACTTCGTAAGTCTGAGTCCGGCGTCCATCGGGGGCAGTCTACTGCTGGGAGGATCCGTCTGGAGCGTCGATGATATCGAGAACAGTACAGGTGCTGTGACACGGTCCGTCTGACAGGTTGCGACTGCTGTCTGTGGTGTAGACTTGTGCAGACTCGAGACCTTCAGGAAGAGCGGGACAGTTCCGACCACGTTAGTCTGGCTTGCCGTAGACGTGGTGGTGACAGAGCATCCGGTGTGCACGGCTCGCGCGGCCACGGCGGCAGCTAGGGCTATGATGGCGGTGGCGACGGGCCGCCCGAAGTGAGCGGTGTGCGCATCCACACCTGATGCGGCGACTCCTGTGTCGAGCCGTCGGGTGCGTGCGGCATATGTAGCTATAGCTGCAGCTAGGGTGACATAAGTTAGGAGGGTGCGATCTTCCGGGGTGTTGAGAGCGGTCTCAGTCTTTCGCGCGCTCGAGTCGCTTACCTGGGGTGCCGCCGGGGTGATGACCGGCTCAAACTGGCGAAACTCAGCCTCAGGGTCTAGAACACGTGTGTTGTGTTTCCTGCCTGGGGTTGTCCTGGCCCACACATCGTCTGGGATGCAGAGGATGTTGTGTTCGGAGTATGTCGCGCAGATGTGTTTGAAGCTCTGGAGCCTTAGCCGTACGTCGGTGTCTTTGACCATGTACCTTCCCTTCTTCCTGAGAGCGATGAACCAGTGGCCGCTGAGACTTCGTTTCAAGGGACCAACGATCAAGCAGGGGCTTTCTTTCATGCCCGCACGGAAGACCTCCAAGTTTGCACCAACGACCATGAGGCAAGCACGTGACAAGGTCGAGCGGGAAAAGTTGCCAAGAGGATCGGGCGCTTCATCAGTGCTGGAAGGGGAGATGAGTCGTGAGAAGCCGTGGTACATCTCCTGGATCTCCTGCATTGTAGAGAAGGGGATGCGGTCCACACCAGCATAGTCCCAGCCGCATTCCAGGCCCAGGCGACCTTCCCCGCTGTTGGTGTGCAGGTTGATGGGGGGCGAAAAAACCTGGTCCGTGACACCAGATGGTGAGACCACGGAGGCTGCTCGGGGTTGTGACGGTTCGACAAGACCTGAAGAGCTGTCCGAGGAACTGTCCGAGGGCTCGTCTGAGGGGCCCCCCGAGAAGGCGACTGAGGAGACGACTGAGGAGTCAGCTGAGGAGTCGTCCGAGGAGTCGTCCGTGGGAAGCGCACGGGGTTTCTTGGGGCCTATGTACGTTTTTTCCGGCAACCAAGAATCTACCGGGGCTTTGGCGTCGTATCGGTGGAGGACTTGCGTGAAGAAGGCCAGCAGGTTGCTTTTCTCCATGGCGAAGCGTCGATCCACGCGTTCGATAAGGAAGGCGTTGTACGCTTTCCGCAGGCCGCCCTTGTCGTGACCGCGATCTAGGAGCAGGTAGATCACTGAAGCGATCTCCCGTTTGAGGTCCGCGATGTTGTTGGTCAGGGCGCAGGCACGGATGACCATGCCCTTGAAGATGCCTGGTCCCTGGGTGGTGGGCGCCGCGGTGTGCCCGTGGGTGAACCGCGTAGGCCGGAAGCGCCAGTTCTGCGCCTTATCGTTAATGCTAAGTCTAATATAGTTGTGCTTAGCTTGTTCGTGGCGCTCTATCCGGATGCGAATCCCGATAAAGGGGACGTCGCATGGGTCTGAAGAGGTCTTTACATAAGCCATGCCATAAAGCTCCTCCGGGGGTGGCGCAGTGCTCCACAACAGGAAGTCGTCGATGTAGCGACACGCGTTGCAGTAGCGTTTCAAGGTCTCCCAGTCCTCTTCGGCGAGGAGCTTGTCGATGTATGCGGCCTCCACGGCGTAGCAGAACAGGTTCGCCAGGTCGGGGGAGGCGTTCCCACCCATGGGGATACCCTTTACTTGACGAACGGCGCGGCCACCCTGCACAACATAGGTGTTGTCAACGACGAGGTCCAGGAGCTTATGGACTTGGATCCGTTCCGGGGTGTAGACATCGTCCTCGTCGGCATCTGTGAAGGAGCTCCCGTCCTTGCCACGGGTGAGGTTCTTGCCGGTGAAGTCGAACGCTTCTTGGACTGCTTTACGAACCCCCTCTTTCAGACGCTCTTGGTCGAGGTTGGTGTACATGTCCCGGAAGTCGTACGTGGCAGGGGACAGGCTTTTGTAAGCCGTGTACTGCTGCTTGATATCCGCAGCTACGTTCTCGGCCGAGTCGACGATCCAGTACCGCTTTAGTCGGATACCGTCGGGACCGTGGGTCTTGGACCTGCCCTCCAGATCCTTGTCCAGCAGCGCGCGTTGGACAGCCTTCAGGAGGGAAGACAGTTCTAGATGGAGGGCCGTGGTGGCAGCTGTGGGTTTCTTAGCTTTATTGCCCGTTGTATCGCCGCCTGCTGCGACCAAGTTCTCCATAATTTCCTGCGTGCTGACCGCTGCTGGTTGGTCCACAGGGGGTGCATCAGTGGAGGAGACACCAGAGATCCACCTGACGCCCACTTTGTCTTTGTGTAGCTTCAGGGTACCGTACAGGTATGGCATGCGACGTGTGGAATCGAGGTTGAAGGTCTTGGCTTGATCAGCTATTTCGGAGAAGATCGAGTCCAAGGGCTTCGAGACCGGCTCGAAAGCTTGGCTATCAAGCTGTTGGTGCAGGATCCTGAGGTAGTGATCCTTGCAACAGACGCCAATGTCGTGGGTGCTTTTGTCTATGGGGAGGAAAACGTAGACCTCCTGAAGTTTCCGGAGCTTTGTCTTGATGAACTCCGGGACTGAGGGGTCGAAGACCGGAGACTGAGTGTGGGGGTGGAGAAGGTTCTGTGCCTTGGCGAGGAGGACCTTCCGGAAGGAATCCTTTTTCACTGCAGGGGATCTCCGAAAGTCTGAGTGATGAACCCGTTGATGTCCTCCTCGAGACTTTGGGAAGAGAGGAGGGCGTGTGTTGAGAGGCGGAACTTCATGCCTCTGTTCAGAACCTCCTTCACTTCGTCGTCATCGATGACCTCTGCTGCTAGTCCGCAGGCGTGTCCCTCATGTGTGTGTGAGGTCTTGCGCTTCGAGCAAGGGCAGTTTGTTGTAGGCTCGGCCGCTTCTGGACGCGGGGTCTCGATGCTGAGCTTCGTCACATTGCACACTGTGGCCTTGAGGGTTTGACCAAGCTTGTTGCACATGTGTACTCTGCGAAGGAGGGCTGGCTTGGGGCATGCCGCAATTACCTCCTTGTCCTCGAAGACCTTACGCCAGAGGATCATCTCCTTGGCCTTGTGGTCAAAACTCGTTTTGAACCACACGAAGCCTTCGTCTCGGCGGACCACCTTTTTCAAGAGGGCAGGGCTGAGGCGGTTGGTGAGGCCTCGTTCGATAGCCGCGATCTTGGCGGTGAAGAAGTTCCCGACGAAGTAACGTCTCAGGAAGTTCAGGTACCTGAAGACGGTCTTGGGGGCCCAGGTAGTGAAGTCGTAGTTCAGCACATCGGGGTGTGCACACATCGCGGTGATCTTCATACACAGGGACTTGTAGTTGGACCCAGTAGCCTGGATCGACAGCTCCCCGTCGTCGTTCAGCCGTATCGAGGGAGCAGTAGATCTGGTGGGGGTGTTGTTGGGGTTCGAAGGGGACGTAGTAGTGTTGCTGCTGGGGTCCTGTTTGGCATTCGAGCGCCCCTGGTGTTGGTGTCGCTGCTGTTGCTGCTCGCGTACCGTCTTAGGTTTACGTCTCGTGTTGCGGCGGCGACGGGTCTGCGTCTTAGCAAACCTACCACGCATGTTAAGGGAGCAAGCCAGCCTATTGATGTACTGGTTCTCCCTGGGGATCGCAACACGACGGAAGGACTTGGCGTCGTCGAAGAACTTGGGGTTGATCGATTCGACGGGGAAAGCGAATAACGGGCCCCCGTTTTCCCTGAGGGCCTTGTGAAAGCGGGTGTCGTTGCTTTCAGCGTTCTCTCTGTGCGATCTGGCGCTGCTCCAGTGGCCCTGCATACGACGACGTAAGGTGTTAAACGTCTGCCCTGCGTACACAGGTTCACCGTGTTTGTCGACAGCGAGGTAGATGATACCTGCTGCGTCCTGTTCGGGGGCCTTTCCTTGGCGCATGTTCTTTACGATGCGGCTGTACTTGGCCATGAACTTGGCGGCTGCGTCCTGGCTGAGAGACTCCCAGAGGGCCCAGTCAATGCTGCCGTTGTTTCGTTTGCAGCTGACCGGGCTAGGCGGAGATGTCCCGCGACTTCTTGACTTGGTCCTTTGCCATTGTGCTAAGGAAGAAGTCCTTGCGGATCTCGTACCTGTTTTGATCTTTGCCCCAGCGGTTATCGTAGGCAGCTTGGTATCCGTGACGATAGGCGGGCTGGGGGCCAGACCGGTGGTTCGGCCGGTGGGCCGGTTGAGGAGTAGTAGGCGTTTTCCGTAAGGTCTTGACGGGACGCGTCGGTGCTACACCTTCGGTGAAACAGGCACGGACTCCATGGTGGTGTAGGAGTGCCTGCGTGAAGAGTGCATAGGGAATATGTGTGTCCCTGGTGGCGATCTCCAGGTGGACTTTTAGCACGTTGCCGTTTTGTACGACATCACGTACGAAGAGGGCCTTTCGGACACCCGCACCATAGGCGTCACAGATGGTGCGGATGACTTCCTCTCTGGAGGGCGACCTGTTGATTGCACGGTAGTTGAAGGGGTGGGAGTTATATATGCGCGACTGACTATACTTCTTATAAGTGTTTGTTTTATTCGTTGTTGACGGAAAGGTATTGATCTTTAGGGGTGCATTTCCTGCGGCACGCCGCACCTGTGATGCGCGCGTGTCATAACGAGTTGGAAAGCGGCCGTAGGCGGGTCTCTTCATCGCTATGAAAATGCTTGATGCTTTAGAAAAACGGAGGGTTTCTACAAAGGTGGATTGGTTACCTGACTCCTAGCAGCAGTTTTATTTAGGACAGCTTTTAGAATGACAGTCACAAGTTGGTCAAAGCACTAGACGGGTTAGAGGACCGGGGACAAGGAGGTCTAGACATGTCATAATGAGCTGATGGTGGGTATGAACTGCACCCGTTGCCGTAACGGGGTCCGACCGGAGTATTTCAACATGAGCCGAGTTGCCTACTGAGGGCTTTTTTTCCACCACTTTCCTGAGCGTGCAGGATGGTCCTGTGAGAGGGACGTAGCCTGTGCGGGCAGCAAAGCTAACGAAGGGTTCTCCTTGTCTAGGTAAGAACGGGGGGGAAAAGGAATAGTTGGGTGCATAGAATGGATATAGGGCACTATATGTATGTGCAAATATACGTTCAGTCATATAGCGCGGCTCACCTCATCAAAAAAACGTGCATGCCTTGCCTGTATGTTCACCCGTGCAGTCAGGACTATCACTGCACGGTCGAGAGCTCCCCAGGGCCAGTTTACGAAACCTATCATCGCCCAACTAACGCCGTGTCTCGCATGGACCCCCTCTTTGACGTACAAGGGGCTGAGCGGATTTCTCAGGATGTTGGATGTAGAGGTGGGGAGTCTCTAGTTGTGCGGTCAAAAGGCATTTTATCAAAAACGGGCTTTTTTCGGAAGAAAGCCCTCGAAAACTTCGGCTTTCAACGACGAACGGGAGGAGATCAGTTTCGTATTTGGGTCTACATAAATGCGACCCTGCAGAGTGACCTACGGTGAAGTAAGTCCCCATTGTTGGTCGCTGGGGTTGGTACAGCAAAGCTGTGAGAAGTCTTAAAAACTAATCTTAAGAGTTAAAAACCTGCAGAGCCTCTGGTTGCGTCTAAACGGCGCCCACAAGGTAGTGCAGTTAGAGGCAACTGAAATGGTTTTAAGTTAGGATGAAGAAGCGAAGAAATAGATAAAAAGGGGTGGGAAAGAATAAATACTGCATACGAAAACAGAGAGTCGAGTAAAAAAAGGAAAAGGTGACTGACATCCTCAAGAGGAGCCTCCCACGTACCAGGAATTAAGCAGAGGTTGCTTCCATGGCCCGTATCAGTCTATCGCCAGAAAGAATAATGAAAATAACATAACAAAGAGAAGGGGAGAAGAAACGGAAAAAGACGGCTTGGTCATCAGAGAATGTTGACCCAAATGCGTCGGCGGACGCAGTTTAACGTCATACCCGGGACGGAAACCATGTTGGGAAAGCAGAAGGGAAGTTAAAAGACAAGAAGTGGAAAAGGAAAAGGTGGAAACTAAAATCATAGGGTGCGAGGTCTGTGATCATCCAAAAAGGTAGGTGCCTTTCACTCACCGTTTTTTTATTTCTTCATTTTTTTTTTTTTTTTTAATTCCACCAGACCAGACCGACCCCACCCAGCTGGGCTGTGTGGAGCCAACGGAAGTGTGTTAAGACGTTCGTGCTTACGTGTCGGCCTGAGTTATTGTTCTAGCACCTTTTATGACATGGGTATTCTCTTTCCACAGTTAGCTAATGGGTTTTTTTTTTTTTTTTTTTTGTTCCCCTCCTTTGGTTGCCAGTCCTCAGGATTTTTCTTTTTTTTTTTTTTTATATTGGCAGGCCGACCTAGTGCGACGTCCTTGGATGACACAGAGATAAATTCTGATCATCTAGCAGCCAGCCAGCCAACATCGCGGGTCCTCCGGCGTCTCACACGCGAACGCCACAGGATGACTACCGTAAGGACCACTCGAGGTGTCATATCAAGATGTTTTTCAGTCATCCACCCTTATGAATAAGATTTCCTATTCAACATTCCGAAGGAGGAGAGGGAAGGAATTTATGCAGTGTGCCAAACCCACGGATATGTGCGAGTACTGTACAAAAGCACAACGGATGCGTCTTTCGCTAACGATGCCATCGCGTGGGGTCAAATGGGACCTGCAGTTCAGTGTTTCGGACATGCAAGAGACCCTAAATTGTATTGATGCGATTCGATGGAAGTACCCAAAGAAAAAGGTACGTGAACTTGTTGCAAACTTGAAGCCTTGGGAGCAACATGTTGAAAGGTTGTACAATGAGCACAGGACTTCTCCCCACCGAATGCATTAGTTCTTGACATCGACTTCAAGTCCAAGGGGTCCCTACCAATGGGTCCTGTATCAAACAAGCTACGATTTTTACCATTCGCAATCGTTCGGTGTTTTGGGAATCGGGGTGTACTGGATTGACGGGCATGGTGTCCGTAGGCGCTGCATGTTGATTGTGTGCTTTCAAGTCTGAATACTGACGTGAAATGCGTTATCGAGTGCCTGAAAACTGTCCTGGCTAGTGGGTTTGCGATCCCCCAAAAAAATGGAGTGGATTCTCTGGACTGACAGTGGGCGTCACTTTCGTGCAAAGGAATTTTGCTATTTTCTTCTTTTTCGTCTTCGTGACGTCTATAAGTGACTGACATCCTCAAGAGGAGCCTCCCACGTACCAGGAATTAATCAGAGGTTGCTTCCATGGCCCGTATCAGTCATCGGAGGTAAATTTCTCCAAATGTGTATAACTTACACAAGCTGGTGAAAGGGACATGCAAGAGACAACATGTGGGTTATCATCTTCGTTGTGTCCTTCCAACACAGGGCAGGGTCGCCGCCTAAGAGGAAAGGGGGTCTTGTGAGGAATCCTCGACCACAGACGAGAGGGCACCGCTGGAGGATTGCGAAAGGGAGCTGCAGAGCTCTGTAACGCCGAGGCTAGAACATGGCGGCCCGTCTGTAGAAACAAGAGGAGGTGGCTGAAACGATTGTAGAATAAAAGTGGGAGAACAAACAGAAGAGAAAATACCACACTAGCTCTTCACTGCCTTTCATCGCGGTTCTTCGTACTTCCTTTTCACGCCCCTCCTTTCGGGAGAAGTCTCCTTGCGCCTTGACAGAAGAAGTCCCCGAATGGACTCAACGTTGCCCCCCTCAGCCGCGTAGAACAGTGGGGTGAGTCCCTCCCCGTCCCTCACACATGGGTCTTGCTCGTAGGACTCCAGCAGCAGCTGCATCGCCTCAGTACATTTTGCAGCAGCAATGTGCAAAGGAGTAAGCCCCCGATTGTCCTTCACACAAGGGTCTTGCTTGTACTCATCGACGAGGACCTTCACCATCTCCAAGCCTCCCCTTGCTGCATAGTGCAAGGGTGTCTCGCCATTGTTGTTCCTCATGCTAGAGTCCACTCTGCATTCATCTAGGAGGTACCTCATCACTTCTATGCACCCCTCACTTGCTGCATCGTGGATGGCGGTGTTTCCAATGTCTGACACGGTGCAAGGGTCAACTTTGCACTCTTCGACAATGAACTTCACCACATCAACTTTGTTCTTCATTGCCGCCCTGTGCAGGGGTGTGGTGCCTCTCCCATCCTTCATCGCAGGGTCAACCTTGCAGACTTCAGTGAGATACCCTACCACCTGCAGCTGTCCCTTCTCTGCTGCAACGTCCATGGGTGTGAAGCCAGCTGTGGTCCTTGAGCCAGGGTTTTGCTTGTGAACTTCAACAAGGTGCTTCACTGCCTCCAGCTGACCATCTCTCGCTGCAAACATAATCGGCGTGAATACCTTGTCCTCGACTGTCAGCTCCTGCTTGTAAACATTGATGAGACAGTCCATTGCCGCAAGCTTGCCTGCTTGTGCAGCGAAGTGTAGAGGTGTGGTGCCGTCCTTGTCCCTTGCCCCAGGGTCCACCTTGTACTCGTCGATGAGGAGCCTCATGGCCTCCACGTGACCATTAATTGCTGCCACATGAAGGAAGGAGGTTCCGTTTCCATCCACAAGGCTGGGGTCAAGCTTGCACTCTTCGATGAAATACCTCATCACATCAACATGGTTCGTCGCTACCGCCAAGAACAAGCCTCTTCTGTTCTTCATCCCACCAAGGTCAACCTTGCAGACTTCAGTAAGATACTTGACCACATGCAAGTGATTGCAACACACAGCAAGGTCTAGAGGTGCCATGCCACTATTGTTTAGCAAACTGGGATCCAACTTAAACTTACTCACGAGCCACTCCAGTGATTGAAGCCTTCCCGCTTCCGCTGCGTGGTGGACGAGAGTTGCACCGCAGGGTTCCACAAACGCAGGGTCTTGCTTGCACTCCTCAATGAGATACTTCATAGCCTCGAACTGGCCTCTTGTGAGAAGGACCGCAACAAGGCCATCAGCAGTCGGGGTCGCAGGGTCTATCTTGCACACCTCAATGAGGTACCTCAAGGCCTCCACGTGACCTCTCACTGCCGCCCTGTGAATGTGAGCATAGCCCTCATCATCCTCACCGCTCGGGTCTTGCTTGCAAACTTCGACAAAATACCTCATCACATCAACTTGGTTCTTCATTGCCGCCCTGCGCAGGGGTGTGGTGCCTGTCCCATCCTTCATCCCAGGGTCAACCTTGCAGACTTCAGTGAGATACTTGACCACCTGCAGCTGTCCCTTCTCTGCTGCAACGTCCATTGGTGTGAAGCCGCCTGTGGTCCTTGAGCCAGGGTTTTGCTTGTGAACTTCAACAAGGTGCCTCACTGCCTCCAGCTGACCATCTTGTGCAGCACACATAATCGGCGTGAATTCCCTGTCCTCGACCGTCAGCTCCTGCTTGTAAACATTGATGAGACAGTCCATTGCCGCAAGCTTGCCATTCTCCGCAGCGAGGTGGAGAGGTGTGGTGCCGTCCTTGTCCCTTGCCCCAGGGTCTACTTTGTACTCGTCGATGAGGAGCCTCATGGCCTCCACGTGACCACCCAGTGCCGCCCTGTGAATGTGAGCATAGCCCTCATCATCCTCACCGCTCGGGTCTTGCTTGCAAACTTCGACAAAATACCTCATCACATCAACTTGGTTCTTCATTGCCGCCCTGCGCAGGGGTGTGGTGCCTCTCCCATCCTTCATCCCAGGGTCAACCTTGCAGACTTCAGTGAGATACTTGACCACCTGCAGCTGTCCCTTCTCTGCTGCAACGTCCATTGGTGTGAAGCCGCCTGTGGTCCTTGAGCCAGGGTTTTGCTTGTGAACTTCAACAAGGTGCCTCACTGCCTCCAGCTGACCATCTTGTGCAGCACACATAATCGGCGTGAATTCCCTGTCCTCGACCGTCAGCTCCTGCTTGTAAACATTGATGAGACAGTCCATTGCCGCAAGCTTGCCATTCTCCGCAGCGAAGTGGAGAGGTGTGGTGCCGTCCTTGTCCCTTGCCCCAGGGTCTACCTTGTACTCGTCGATGAGGAGCCTCATGGCAGCGAGCTGACCGTGCCATGCTGCAGTGTGCAAAGCTGTCTCACCACTCGGACCAGACACACTTCTGTGAACCCCGTACTTCTGAATGACTGCCTTCATGTGTTGGAGGTTGCCTGTCGCAGCAGCGGATGTCACCTCGCCAAACACTTTACTGTCTTCATTCATGTTGCCAATAAAGCACAGAATTGTTAAAAGAAAAAAAAGGGGGGGGGGAGCCTTTTGGGTTGGGTTTGTATTGGACAAGCAAGTGGAAAAAAGCCCGGATATTTTTTTCTCCAGCCGGCATTTTTCGGCTTGGGGGAGGGGTTGGGGGGGGGGGGGGGGACCTTTCTTGGGATAAAGCTCGCCTCCGCATCTAATATACCAAAAGGTAGGACTGAGCCCCCCATCTGAACAACAGTGCCCACGTGCTGTCCCATGGAACCTTACAGCTTCCAGGACATAACTGTTATAACTGTTATCCAAAAAGGTAGGGATCCGCTTTCACCAATTCTGTCCAGAAACCCTCGTATCTTCCACAACACATCACCGTTTGACCCTTTTGTGTGAGTGAAGTGGAGGCTACTTTTAATTTCCTGGTAGCGTTTCCTGGGCATCGTGTTACTGAAAAGGGAGATTTTCATGGGTCCTGCACGCCGTAAACCCATCGCAACGCTCAATCCGAGTAAGCGGCGGAGTCCTGGGTCGAAATTTTATCAATCTCAGCGTCCTTTTGCTTGTTTGTCACTTCTTGGATGACGTCTGTGAGCTTCTGATCAAAAAACCGAAAGGGATAACCATTTTGCGTCGTCACAGCTTTTTTTTTTTCTCCCCCACCGGCCTATTTTATGTGTCTCTATGTACCAACTCCCTTACCCATGAAGGTTAGGACCTCGTCCGTAGCTGTTTTGACTATACCTTTGCGCTATCTACTCGGATTTGGGACCCACTTGGTGGGTAGATAGCAAGGTAAAGTGATGCAGCGCAGCATGAAATGGCAGTTGAAAATACCGGTTTCGCTGGTGTTCTGGTTGTGGTTGCTGTTGGGGAAACACAGAAGGCGGACGATGACTGGGGTGAACGGTTTTTTTTTTTTTGGATTGGGATGAGGGCTACGACCTGTATAACAGCCCTTGCTCAAACTCTTGAAATGGGCATCTACGGACACGAGCACGGTTGCAGCTGATTCTCGTTCGTGTGGGATGAAGCAAAAAATAAAAAATAAAAAAATCAATCAAAAAAAAAAAAGGAGAAAGAAAAAAAAAAAAGAAAGAAAGAGGGAAGAGGATGGAAAATAGGGAAACAATTAAAATCTTTTTTTCATGTTCACGATGGACCAGGGGTTTAAAAGCACCACATTTGCCAGGGTAGACAAAAAATATATATATATAAAAAAAAGACTTCTTTTTTCCCCATTGAATAAAGAAGAAGAACAATAATAACTATTTATTGCCAACAAATAATGAGTCATTATTTAACTCGAGTTCCCGAATTTTTTGCACGAGGGCCCGCAGGGCCCGAGTGCAAAAAAACGGGTAACGAGTGTTAAATAATGGCTCATTTGGCGGCAAGTAAGTCGTTTTATTTCACTTTTCGTCATTTGAGTCACTCACTCTTCGCTGCTTTCACTGCTGTTTTTTTTCACGCAGGTCAGCTTTTTGGGGATTTTCCTAAGGTAATACAGGGTAGCTATTTCGCCGTGGCATTTAAAGGGGAAGTAAGGCACTTATTCCCACTTTTAAGGGCTGGAATGGCCTCAGATGGCCAAAAATAGTCAAAATACCCCCACCCCAAAAAAAATTTTCAAGGGGTTGGGTGCATTTTTTTCCACGACAAGACCCATTTTTTCACTCTGAAGGGCCATTATTTAACTGCAAAATCTCATTATTTAACTAGTTAAATAATGGCGATTTCGCGTTAAATAATGGCCGTTTCGCGTTAAATAATGGCCATTTCGCGTTAAATAATGAGGCCCCTAGTGAGTGAAGAAAATGACGAAGAGTGAAATAAAACAAATGAAAGATAGGGATGAAAATGGAGAAAACAAACCATTCACTCTGTTTTGTAGAGCCACTAGATATCTTTCGTGCAAAAACTTTCATTTCTTTCAAATTTCTTTTTTTTAAAAAAAAAAAAAGACCTTCGCGGAAAAGGAAGTTGGAACGCACGATTAAAAATTCTTTGCAGCAAAGACAATTATCAAAGTATAAATGTTTATAAACTCCAAAAAACAAAACAAAAAAAAAAAACAAGAAAAAAAAAAGGGACCGCGTGTGTTCTTTGGTCCTGAGAGGGAAGGCAAATGGAGAGAGTAAAATATTTTTAACACACAGAAAAGGCGGATTCTCATAAATATCTTTGGGGGATGGGTGGGGGGGATTTTCTTCCCCTTCTTCTTCGCTTTTACGCTCCTCATTTCATTCCCAGAGTCAAAAACACCTAGTTCAGCAATAAATAAAAGTGAAAGAAAATGAAACGAGGAGGGAGGGGGGGGGGGGGGGGGGCGGGAAGAAGAAGAAGAAAGAGAGAAAGGTTCCTGTAATTCTCTTAGTGCCACCTAGCGATCCAAAAGATCAGTATTCTCTTTTTTATCGAAAAACCATTGTTTTGATTTGTCCATAAATCAACCCCCGGAAAAAAACACGGGAGCCGAATTGTTCTTCTTTTTTTTTTCTCTTTTTTTTTTTCTCCATTCATTCTGGATAAGGTTAAGAGGATTTACAGTATTCTTTTTTCTTTTTTCCTATTTCTTGTTTATGTGTCACTAATATTCCTGATCCCTACTTAACCCCTTCAGATGCTGCCTTCGCACACGATGCATTTGATAGGGGGGAGTGGGCAGAGACCTTCTTCGCTTTCTTACATATCCTGCAACAGAATAGAGAATCCCTTTCTGTTCAGACACCCTGTTTAAAAAAAAAAAAAAAAAAAAAAAAAAAAAAACACCAATCTATGGAGAGCAATTAAAAAAAAAAAAAATGTCTTTGAAGGGAACCTGCAGTATGTGACAGGATCGCCTAAAAAAGAAAGAGAGAGAGAGAGGTAAAAATAATACAAACCAATCACTTTGTCTTCTTTTTTGTTTATTTTCTCTTTTTTCTCTTCTTTTTGTAGCCCCTAACAAGTGCACTTAGAAGGAGGACAGGGACCGCCACACCCAAACTTCTTAGCTTTCTGGCACCACGGGTCCGCCAGCTCACCAATCTTGCTGAAGATGACGAAGGATGTGGCCTCCTCGGTGGTCTCGGGAAGGACCAGAGAGGTCCCCGCATCCACCTGAACCCTGTACGACACCATCTTCTGCTCTGCCAACCCCCACTTGGGAGCGCAGGAGGCCGACTCGAACCCAGCCAGAGGGAGCAGGGCGGGGAAGCCACCGTTCACCTTCCCCGAGCACGGAGGGCAGTGGTAGTGCGACACGATGAACTCGCAGACCTCAGTCCCGCAGCATGTGAGGGTGATGGCGGTGTCCTTGGGAATGGCAGCAGGGGTGTGCACCCTCATCTCCCTCATGTTCTCGGGGATCATCGTCAGCACCGCCTCGCTGTTGCTGAACTCCATCTCCCCGTTCACATCGTTGGCGGGAACGGCGGCGCCACCGACAATCACCTTGGCGTCGGCAGTGGTGCAGCTCACATCGTCCACCTCCTCGTCAGCGAGGATCTTGTCAACTGCGGTGCACCCTGCAGACGCGACGAGCACACGGACATTACGGGGAACAGTCCCACCACAGGTAGCCGACACAGGACCGCAGAAGTCGTGCTCGGCACAGGCAAGGCTCCCAGCCGCCTTCGTCACAACAGTGTCGGGGGTCTCGTCGCCCCACTTGAAGGTGTAGGTCAGCTGCTCCCCATCGTTGTCCGACTTCACAAGGGTGCAGAAGGTCTCCTTCCCTGCCGTCTTGGGGTAGGGGGCAACACCGGTGTCCACAGAGGTCACCACAGGGCGAAGGTACACAGGCTCCGAGGGGTCCATGTCCTGTGCGGTGGACCCGTCGCCGAAGTGGAAGGACCAGGTGTCGATCCCGTAGTGGAACTTCGTGGTCATCTTCATCTCCCAGTTCAGGTTCGTGGGAAGCCCTTCGATGGCACCACCGTCGGTGTTCTGGGCGAATCTCCAACGGCAACCGATGTTCCTGGTCCCAGAGGTGATCTGCTTGTGGTCGATGACACCCATTGTGCTGCTGGTGGTCCAGTCAAACTCAGAAGACCTGTCGTCCATTTCAGCAATGGTGACCCCATCGGGGATGCCGCTGATGAGACCGTCGACAGAAGCGGAGGGCTGGTTGCCGTGGGGGTGGTCGATCCCGCTGGTCCAGAAGAAGGACAGGTGGTCGGGGTTGTTCAGGTCCCTGTACAGGAACATGTTCGAGACGCCTGCCTTCTCAAACCCGGTGTGGCTGCTCCAAGAGTTGAAGTCGTAGAACTTCTTCGCTGTCATCGCCCTCTCCACAGCAGGGACAGTCCGGCGGTTCTTCCCGTTCTCCTGCTCCACCACGAACTGCTTCACGTTCCCCACGAAGTTGAGCGGCGCGCAGGTGCCGACCTCCTCGTCCGCAAGGATCTTGTGGACGGTGCTGCAACCGGACTTCGAGACGAACACACGCACCTTGCGGGGGGCCGTCCCACCACAGGTAGCCGATACAGGACCGCAGAAGTCATGCGACGCACAGGTAACATGGCCAGCAGGTCCAGTCACAACGGTGTCGGGGGTCTCGTCGCCCCACTTGAAGGTGTAGGTCAGCTGCTTCTGTGTGATGGACTCCACGAGGGTGCAGAAGGTCTCGGCACCAGCCACCTGAGGGTAAGGGGCCACCCCAAGATCCACAGAGGTCACCACAGGGCGAAGGTACACAGGCTCGCTCATGTCCATGTCCTGCTGCAGGGACCCGTCGCCGAAGTGGAAGGACCAGGTGTCGATCCCCCTGATGAAGTTCGCTTGGATCTTGATCTCCCAGTTCAGGTTCGTGGGGAAGCCGTCAAGAGCACCGCCGTCGGTGTTCTGGTTGAACCACCAATGCCCGCCGATGTTCCCGCCGTTGTGGGTGATGTCCCCGAGCTTGTTGCTGCTGGTCCAGTCCCACTCGGCCGTCCTGTCGTCGCTCTGCGCAATGGTGACACCACTCGGGATCCCGGTGATGAGGGCGTCGACGTCGGACTCAGGCTGGTTCCCCTGGGGGCTGTCGATACCGTGGATCCAGAAGAAGGACAGGTGGTGGGGGTTCGTGAGGTCCCTGTACAGGAACATGTTCGAGGTCCCAGCCTTCTCAAACCCGGTGTGCGCGCTCACAGAGTTGAAGTCGTAGAACTGCTTCGCTGTCATCGCCCTCTCCACAGCAGGGACAGTCCGGCGGTTCTTCCCGTTCTCCTGCTCCACCACGAACTGCTTCACGTCCCCCACGAAGTTCAGCGGCGGGCAGGTGTCGATCTCCTCGTCCGCAAGGATCTTGTGGATGGCGCTGCAACCGGACCCCTTCGCAAACACACGCACCTTGCGGGGTGCCGTCCCACCACAGGTAGCCGACACAGGACCGCAGAAGTCGTGCTCGGCACAGGCAAGGTTTCCTTCCGTCTTCGTCACAACAGTGTCGGGGGTATCGTCGCCCCAGCTGAAGGTGAAGGTCAGCTGCTCCCCATCGTTGTCCGACTTCACAAGGGTGCAGAAGGTCTCCTTCCCTGCCGTCTTGGGGTAGGGGGCAACACCGGTGTCCACAGAGGTCACCACAGGGCGAAGGTACACAGGCTCCGAGGGGTCCATGTCCTGTGCGGTGGACCCGTCGCCGAAGTGGAAGGACCAGGTGTCGATCCCGTAGTGGAACTTCGTGGTCATCTTCATCTCCCAGTTCAGGTTCGTGGGAAGCCCTTCGATGGCACCACCGTCGGTGTTCTGGGCGAATCTCCAACGGCAACCGATGTTCCTGGTCCCAGAGGTGATCTGCTTGTGGTCGATGACACCCATTGTGCTGCTGGTGGTCCAGTCAAACTCAGAAGACCTGTCGTCCATTTCAGCAATGGTGACCCCATCGGGGATGCCGCTGATGAGACCGTCGACAGAAGCGGAGGGCTGGTTGCCGTGGGGGTGGTCGATCCCGCTGGTCCAGAAGAAGGACAGGTGGTCGGGGTTGTTCAGGTCCCTGTACAGGAACATGTTCGAGACGCCTGCCTTCTCAAACCCGGTGTGGCTGCTCCAAGAGTTGAAGTCGTAGAACTTCTTCGCTGTCATCGCCCTCTCCACAGCAGGGACAGTCCGGCGGTTCTTCCCGTTCTCCTGCTCCACCACGAACTGCTTCACGTTCCCCACGAAGTTGAGGGGGCATGTTTGAAGAGCAGCTGCCGTCCCGAGGGACAGCACGCACAAGAGCGCGCGCGACATTTCTTTTTTTAGTAAAAAAAAAAAAAAAAAACGGAAACCTGCGAGGACGTGTCATACGGAAAGCTGGTGGTATAAGGAAAGAATCCCTTCGTTAGTGACATGTGAGCACAGAAGAAGTAACGTCCGACGTGATGCCACCAGAGGGATAAGCAAGGAGAAGCCCAGTTCAACAGAGTCGAGTCAGGCAGACTCAGAGGGCGAAGATGAAATACCACGCAGGTATAGAACTGCAAACTCAATGCAAAACAAAAAGAGCGAGAAAATGGGGGGAGGGGGGAAATAGTGTAAACTGGGGGGGGGGGGGGGATATCAAAAAAAGAGAGGGAAATAATGTAGTGTAGCAGGAAGGGAACGAAAAGAAAAAAAGAAAAAAGAGAGAGGGGCGGTTTGTAGGTAGAAGCAAAGTGCTCATAACGCGAGTATTATATACATGGGCTTTTTGCAAACAATTCTGTAAACGGAAAAAAAAAAAAAAAAAAAAAAAAAAAACAAAAACAAATAGCAAAAAAAAAAGTAAATAGACCGGTGGTTCGATAAAGGTGGCTTCTTAGTTAGCTACCAAATGAAGAAGAAAAAAAGCAAGAAATATGGGGGAGGAGAGCGAAGGGTTTTTGTACAATAATTGTGACTGCGGTCTGACTATCTTCCTTTTTTTTTGTTTTGTTTTTGTTCCTATTATTATTCTACTCCCTACTTCTCACACGTGCAGACGGTAGGGGGGCAGGGACCGCCACACCCACTCCTAGTCGGCTTCGGGCACCAAGGATCATCCAGCTCACCAAACTTGCTGAAGATGACGAAGGAGGAGGCCTCCTCGGTGGTCTCGGGAAGGACCAGAGAGGCCCCCGCATCCAATCGAATCCTGTACGACACCATCCTCTGCTCTGTCGATCCCCACCTGGGAGCGCAGGAGGCCGACTCGAACCCAGACAGAGGGAGCAGAGCGGGGAAGCCACCGTTCTCCTTCTTCGAGCACGGAGGGCAGTGGTAGTGCGACACGATGAACTCGCAGTTCTTGCTCCCGCAGCATGTGAGGGTCATGGCGGTGCCCTTCGGTATGGTCCCAGGGGTGTGAACCTGCATGTCCCTCATGTTCTCGGGGATCCTCGTCAGCACCGCGTTGTTGTTGCTGAAGTCCATCCCGTTCACGTTGTGCCCAGTAAGAAGGTTCTTGTCGATGCTCACCTTCACGCCCTCGTGGTTCCCGCAGGTCACATCGTCCACCCTCTCATCCGCAAGCAGCCACCCGACTTCGTTGCAGCCCGTCTTCTTCACGAACACACGAACCTTGCGGGGCACCGTTCCACCACAGGTCGCCGAGGCGACTCCACAGAAGTTGTGCGACGCACAGGTAACATGGCCAGCAGGTCCAGTCACAACAGTGTCGGGGGTGTTGTCGCCCCACTTGAAGGTGTAGGTCAGCTGCTGCTGTGTGATGGACTCCACGAGGGTGCAGAAGGTCTCAGGACCGGCCACCTGAGGGTAAGGAGCCACCCCAAGATCCACAGAGGTCACCACAGGGCGAAGGTACACAGGCTCGCTCATGTCCATGTCCTGCTGCAGGGACCCGTCGCCGAAGTGGAAGGACCAGGTGTCGATCCCCCTGATGAAGTTCGCTTGGATCTTGATCTCCCAGTTCAGGTTCGTGGGGAAGCCGTCAAGAGCACCACCGTCGGTGTTCTGGTGGAACCACCAGTGCCCTCCCACGCTCAATGGTGGCGAGGCCGCCTTCTGGTGGTTGATGACACCCACTGTGTTACTGGTGGTCCAGTCCCACTCGGCCGTCCTGTCGTCGCTCTGCGCAATGGAGACACCTCCCGGGATCCCAGTGATGAGGGCGTCAACGTCGGACACTGGCTGGCTGCCCGGGGGGCTGTCGATACCGTGGATCCAGAAGAAGGACAGGTGCGTGGGGTTCGTGAGGTCCCTGTACAGGAACATGTTCGAGGTCTTAGCCTTCTCAAACCCGGTGTGCGCGCTCACAGAGCGGAAGTCGTAGAACTGCTTCGCTGTCATCGCCTGCTCCACAGCAGGGACAGTCCGGCGGTTCTTCCCGTTCTCCTGCTCCACCACGAACTGCTTCACGTCCCCCACGAAGTTCAGCGGCGGGCAGGTGTCGATCTCCTCATCTGCAAGGATCTTGTGAACTGGGGTGCAACCGGACCCCTTCGCAAACACACGCACCTTGCGGGGGGCCGTCCCACCACAGGTAGCCGACACAGGACCGCAGAAGTCGTGCTCGGCACAGGCAAGGTTTCCTTCCGTCTTCGTCACAACAGTGTCGGGGGTATCATCGCCCCAGCTGAAGGTGAAGGTCAGCTGCTCCCCATCGATGTCCGACTTCACAAGGGTGCAGAAGGTCTCCTTCCCTGGTGTTTGGGGGTAGGGGGCAACACCGGTGTCCACAGAGGTCAACACAGGGCGAAGGTACACAGGCTCCGAGGGGTCCATGTCCTGTGCCACAGACCCGTCGCCGAAGTGGAACTGCCACGTGTCGATTCCGTAGTTGAACCTTGTCTGCACCTTCAGCTCCCAGTTCAGGTTCGTGGGAAGCCCTTCGATGGCACCACCGTCGGTGTTCTTGGCGAATCTCCAACGGCCACCGACGTTGAACGGGGCTCCGATCCCCTTGTTGTGGTTGATGCTGCCGAGAGAGGAGCTGGTGGTCCAGTCCCACTCAGCGGCCCTGTCGTCTCTCTCGGCGATGGTGACCCCATCAGGGACACCAGACACAAGACCATCGACAGAAGCGGAGGGCTGGTTGCCGTGGGGGTGGTCGATACCATGGGTCCAGAAGAAGGACAGGTGCGTGGGGTTGTTCAGGTCCCTGTACAGGAACATGTTGGAGACGCGTGCCTTCTCAAACCCGGTGTGGCTGCTCCAAGAGTTGAAGTCGTAGAACTCTTTCGGGGTTTTATTGCTCTCCACGGCCGGTACCTTGCGGCGGTTCTTCCCGTTCTCCTGCTCCACCACGAACTGCTTCACGGTCCCCACGAAGGTGAGGGGGCATGTTTGGACAGCAGCTGCCGTCCCGAGGGACAGCAAGATGCACGCGAAAGCACGCGACATATTGAGGTAGGTAAACCTTTGATAATGGTGTGGGAGAAGAAAAAAAGAAACATTGACCCATAACACTCGGGGTGTATCTACCGAGGGGTCCCTTTTTTGTTCCTTTCATAATTTGAGGGGGGAAATGGCAGCATTTAACCCCCGTTGCAGGTAAAACGGGTTTTTTGGACCAGGAAAATTTAAAAGAAAAGTTCAAAAATTTATAAAAATACAAAGAGTTGAATGGCCGTAGGGTGCTCAAAAACGACCATGTCAATGGGTTGTGCACAGGGGGGGGGGGGGGGGGGGGGGGTGGTGGTGGTGCAGATTGAGCATCTTGGGGGAAAAAAAAAGGCAGCATCAGGACCCCTCAAATTTCTCAGACCGAGAGAAGTGCTGTGAAAACGCGAAAGATAACCCGTGCTCGTGAAGTTTACCATATCTTTTACGCTTGAGAGTAAACAGTAGACCCGAAGCCCCAATTGCCCCGTGACGGTACGAGTGTCTCGTCAATGCTTAAATATTTTCCTGGCACTGCTGCTTTTGCCCACTTGTCACCAATTCTGTCCAGAAACCCTCGTATCTTCCACAACACATCACCGTTTGACCCTTTTGTGTGAGTGAAGTGGAGGCTACTTTTAATTTCCTGGTAGCGTTTCCTGGGCATCGTGTTACTGAAAAGGGAGATTTTCATGGGTCCTGCACGCCGTAAACCCATCGCAACGCTCAATCCGAGTAAGCGGCGGAGTCCTGGGTCGAAATTTTATCAATCTCAGCGTCCTTTTGCTTGTTTGTCACTTCTTGGATGACGTCTGTGAGCTTCTGATCAAAAAACCGAAAGGGATAACCATTTTGCGTCGTCACAGCTTTTTTTTTTTCTCCCCCACCGGCCTATTTTATGTGTCTCTATGTACCAACTCCCTTACCCATGAAGGTTAGGACCTCGTCCGTAGCTGTTTTGACTATACCTTTGCGCTATCTACTCGGATTTGGGACCCACTTGGTGGGTAGATAGCAAGGTAAAGTGATGCAGCGCAGCATGAAATGGCAGTTGAAAATACCGGTTTCGCTGGTGTTCTGGTTGTGGTTGCTGTTGGGGAAACACAGAAGGCGGACGATGACTGGGGTGAACGGTTTTTTTTTTTTTGGATTGGGATGAGGGCTACGACCTGTATAACAGCCCTTGCTCAAACTCTTGAAATGGGCATCTACGGACACGAGCACGGTTGCAGCTGATTCTCGTTCGTGTGGGATGAAGCAAAAAATAAAAAATAAAAAAATCAATCAAAAAAAAAAAAGGAGAAAGAAAAAAAAAAAAGAAAGAAAGAGGGAAGAGGATGGAAAATAGGGAAACAATTAAAATCTTTTTTTCATGTTCACGATGGACCAGGGGTTTAAAAGCACCACATTTGCCAGGGTAGACAAAAAATATATATATATAAAAAAAAGACTTCTTTTTTCCCCATTGAATAAAGAAGAAGAACAATAATAACTATTTATTGCCAACAAATAATGAGTCATTATTTAACTCGAGTTCCCGAATTTTTTGCACGAGGGCCCGCAGGGCCCGAGTGCAAAAAAACGGGTAACGAGTGTTAAATAATGGCTCATTTGGCGGCAAGTAAGTCGTTTTATTTCACTTTTCGTCATTTGAGTCACTCACTCTTCGCTGCTTTCACTGCTGTTTTTTTTCACGCAGGTCAGCTTTTTGGGGATTTTCCTAAGGTAATACAGGGTAGCTATTTCGCCGTGGCATTTAAAGGGGAAGTAAGGCACTTATTCCCACTTTTAAGGGCTGGAATGGCCTCAGATGGCCAAAAATAGTCAAAATACCCCCACCCCAAAAAAAATTTTCAAGGGGTTGGGTGCATTTTTTTCCACGACAAGACCCATTTTTTCACTCTGAAGGGCCATTATTTAACTGCAAAATCTCATTATTTAACTAGTTAAATAATGGCGATTTCGCGTTAAATAATGGCCGTTTCGCGTTAAATAATGGCCATTTCGCGTTAAATAATGAGGCCCCTAGTGAGTGAAGAAAATGACGAAGAGTGAAATAAAACAAATGAAAGATAGGGATGAAAATGGAGAAAACAAACCATTCACTCTGTTTTGTAGAGCCACTAGATATCTTTCGTGCAAAAACTTTCATTTCTTTCAAATTTCTTTTTTTTAAAAAAAAAAAAAGACCTTCGCGGAAAAGGAAGTTGGAACGCACGATTAAAAATTCTTTGCAGCAAAGACAATTATCAAAGTATAAATGTTTATAAACTCCAAAAAACAAAACAAAAAAAAAAAACAAGAAAAAAAAAAGGGACCGCGTGTGTTCTTTGGTCCTGAGAGGGAAGGCAAATGGAGAGAGTAAAATATTTTTAACACACAGAAAAGGCGGATTCTCATAAATATCTTTGGGGGATGGGTGGGGGGGATTTTCTTCCCCTTCTTCTTCGCTTTTACGCTCCTCATTTCATTCCCAGAGTCAAAAACACCTAGTTCAGCAATAAATAAAAGTGAAAGAAAATGAAACGAGGAGGGAGGGGGGGGGGGGGGGGGGCGGGAAGAAGAAGAAGAAAGAGAGAAAGGTTCCTGTAATTCTCTTAGTGCCACCTAGCGATCCAAAAGATCAGTATTCTCTTTTTTATCGAAAAACCATTGTTTTGATTTGTCCATAAATCAACCCCCGGAAAAAAACACGGGAGCCGAATTGTTCTTCTTTTTTTTTTCTCTTTTTTTTTTTCTCCATTCATTCTGGATAAGGTTAAGAGGATTTACAGTATTCTTTTTTCTTTTTTCCTATTTCTTGTTTATGTGTCACTAATATTCCTGATCCCTACTTAACCCCTTCAGATGCTGCCTTCGCACACGATGCATTTGATAGGGGGGAGTGGGCAGAGACCTTCTTCGCTTTCTTACATATCCTGCAACAGAATAGAGAATCCCTTTCTGTTCAGACACCCTGTTTAAAAAAAAAAAAAAAAAAAAAAAAAAAAAAACACCAATCTATGGAGAGCAATTAAAAAAAAAAAAAATGTCTTTGAAGGGAACCTGCAGTATGTGACAGGATCGCCTAAAAAAGAAAGAGAGAGAGAGAGGTAAAAATAATACAAACCAATCACTTTGTCTTCTTTTTTGTTTATTTTCTCTTTTTTCTCTTCTTTTTGTAGCCCCTAACAAGTGCACTTAGAAGGAGGACAGGGACCGCCACACCCAAACTTCTTAGCTTTCTGGCACCACGGGTCCGCCAGCTCACCAATCTTGCTGAAGATGACGAAGGATGTGGCCTCCTCGGTGGTCTCGGGAAGGACCAGAGAGGTCCCCGCATCCACCTGAACCCTGTACGACACCATCTTCTGCTCTGCCAACCCCCACTTGGGAGCGCAGGAGGCCGACTCGAACCCAGCCAGAGGGAGCAGGGCGGGGAAGCCACCGTTCACCTTCCCCGAGCACGGAGGGCAGTGGTAGTGCGACACGATGAACTCGCAGACCTCAGTCCCGCAGCATGTGAGGGTGATGGCGGTGTCCTTGGGAATGGCAGCAGGGGTGTGCACCCTCATCTCCCTCATGTTCTCGGGGATCATCGTCAGCACCGCCTCGCTGTTGCTGAACTCCATCTCCCCGTTCACATCGTTGGCGGGAACGGCGGCGCCACCGACAATCACCTTGGCGTCGGCAGTGGTGCAGCTCACATCGTCCACCTCCTCGTCAGCGAGGATCTTGTCAACTGCGGTGCACCCTGCAGACGCGACGAGCACACGGACATTACGGGGAACAGTCCCACCACAGGTAGCCGACACAGGACCGCAGAAGTCGTGCTCGGCACAGGCAAGGCTCCCAGCCGCCTTCGTCACAACAGTGTCGGGGGTCTCGTCGCCCCACTTGAAGGTGTAGGTCAGCTGCTCCCCATCGTTGTCCGACTTCACAAGGGTGCAGAAGGTCTCCTTCCCTGCCGTCTTGGGGTAGGGGGCAACACCGGTGTCCACAGAGGTCACCACAGGGCGAAGGTACACAGGCTCCGAGGGGTCCATGTCCTGTGCGGTGGACCCGTCGCCGAAGTGGAAGGACCAGGTGTCGATCCCGTAGTGGAACTTCGTGGTCATCTTCATCTCCCAGTTCAGGTTCGTGGGAAGCCCTTCGATGGCACCACCGTCGGTGTTCTGGGCGAATCTCCAACGGCAACCGATGTTCCTGGTCCCAGAGGTGATCTGCTTGTGGTCGATGACACCCATTGTGCTGCTGGTGGTCCAGTCAAACTCAGAAGACCTGTCGTCCATTTCAGCAATGGTGACCCCATCGGGGATGCCGCTGATGAGACCGTCGACAGAAGCGGAGGGCTGGTTGCCGTGGGGGTGGTCGATCCCGCTGGTCCAGAAGAAGGACAGGTGGTCGGGGTTGTTCAGGTCCCTGTACAGGAACATGTTCGAGACGCCTGCCTTCTCAAACCCGGTGTGGCTGCTCCAAGAGTTGAAGTCGTAGAACTTCTTCGCTGTCATCGCCCTCTCCACAGCAGGGACAGTCCGGCGGTTCTTCCCGTTCTCCTGCTCCACCACGAACTGCTTCACGTTCCCCACGAAGTTGAGCGGCGCGCAGGTGCCGACCTCCTCGTCCGCAAGGATCTTGTGGACGGTGCTGCAACCGGACTTCGAGACGAACACACGCACCTTGCGGGGGGCCGTCCCACCACAGGTAGCCGATACAGGACCGCAGAAGTCATGCGACGCACAGGTAACATGGCCAGCAGGTCCAGTCACAACGGTGTCGGGGGTCTCGTCGCCCCACTTGAAGGTGTAGGTCAGCTGCTTCTGTGTGATGGACTCCACGAGGGTGCAGAAGGTCTCGGCACCAGCCACCTGAGGGTAAGGGGCCACCCCAAGATCCACAGAGGTCACCACAGGGCGAAGGTACACAGGCTCGCTCATGTCCATGTCCTGCTGCAGGGACCCGTCGCCGAAGTGGAAGGACCAGGTGTCGATCCCCCTGATGAAGTTCGCTTGGATCTTGATCTCCCAGTTCAGGTTCGTGGGGAAGCCGTCAAGAGCACCGCCGTCGGTGTTCTGGTTGAACCACCAATGCCCGCCGATGTTCCCGCCGTTGTGGGTGATGTCCCCGAGCTTGTTGCTGCTGGTCCAGTCCCACTCGGCCGTCCTGTCGTCGCTCTGCGCAATGGTGACACCACTCGGGATCCCGGTGATGAGGGCGTCGACGTCGGACTCAGGCTGGTTCCCCTGGGGGCTGTCGATACCGTGGATCCAGAAGAAGGACAGGTGGTGGGGGTTCGTGAGGTCCCTGTACAGGAACATGTTCGAGGTCCCAGCCTTCTCAAACCCGGTGTGCGCGCTCACAGAGTTGAAGTCGTAGAACTGCTTCGCTGTCATCGCCCTCTCCACAGCAGGGACAGTCCGGCGGTTCTTCCCGTTCTCCTGCTCCACCACGAACTGCTTCACGTCCCCCACGAAGTTCAGCGGCGGGCAGGTGTCGATCTCCTCGTCCGCAAGGATCTTGTGGATGGCGCTGCAACCGGACCCCTTCGCAAACACACGCACCTTGCGGGGTGCCGTCCCACCACAGGTAGCCGACACAGGACCGCAGAAGTCGTGCTCGGCACAGGCAAGGTTTCCTTCCGTCTTCGTCACAACAGTGTCGGGGGTATCGTCGCCCCAGCTGAAGGTGAAGGTCAGCTGCTCCCCATCGTTGTCCGACTTCACAAGGGTGCAGAAGGTCTCCTTCCCTGCCGTCTTGGGGTAGGGGGCAACACCGGTGTCCACAGAGGTCACCACAGGGCGAAGGTACACAGGCTCCGAGGGGTCCATGTCCTGTGCGGTGGACCCGTCGCCGAAGTGGAAGGACCAGGTGTCGATCCCGTAGTGGAACTTCGTGGTCATCTTCATCTCCCAGTTCAGGTTCGTGGGAAGCCCTTCGATGGCACCACCGTCGGTGTTCTGGGCGAATCTCCAACGGCAACCGATGTTCCTGGTCCCAGAGGTGATCTGCTTGTGGTCGATGACACCCATTGTGCTGCTGGTGGTCCAGTCAAACTCAGAAGACCTGTCGTCCATTTCAGCAATGGTGACCCCATCGGGGATGCCGCTGATGAGACCGTCGACAGAAGCGGAGGGCTGGTTGCCGTGGGGGTGGTCGATCCCGCTGGTCCAGAAGAAGGACAGGTGGTCGGGGTTGTTCAGGTCCCTGTACAGGAACATGTTCGAGACGCCTGCCTTCTCAAACCCGGTGTGGCTGCTCCAAGAGTTGAAGTCGTAGAACTTCTTCGCTGTCATCGCCCTCTCCACAGCAGGGACAGTCCGGCGGTTCTTCCCGTTCTCCTGCTCCACCACGAACTGCTTCACGTTCCCCACGAAGTTGAGGGGGCATGTTTGAAGAGCAGCTGCCGTCCCGAGGGACAGCACGCACAAGAGCGCGCGCGACATTTCTTTTTTTAGTAAAAAAAAAAAAAAAAAACGGAAACCTGCGAGGACGTGTCATACGGAAAGCTGGTGGTATAAGGAAAGAATCCCTTCGTTAGTGACATGTGAGCACAGAAGAAGTAACGTCCGACGTGATGCCACCAGAGGGATAAGCAAGGAGAAGCCCAGTTCAACAGAGTCGAGTCAGGCAGACTCAGAGGGCGAAGATGAAATACCACGCAGGTATAGAACTGCAAACTCAATGCAAAACAAAAAGAGCGAGAAAATGGGGGGAGGGGGGAAATAGTGTAAACTGGGGGGGGGGGGGGGGGAATATCAAAAAAAGAGAGGGAAATAATGTAGTGTAGCAGGAAGGGAACGAAAAGAAAAAAAGAAAAAAGAGAGAGGGGCGGTTTGTAGGTAGAAGCAAAGTGCTCATAACGCGAGTATTATATACATGGGCTTTTTGCAAACAATTCTGTAAACGGAAAAAAAAAAAAAAAAAAAAAAAAAAAAAACAAAAACAAATAGCAAAAAAAAAAGTAAATAGACCGGTGGTTCGATAAAGGTGGCTTCTTAGTTAGCTACCAAATGAAGAAGAAAAAAAGCAAGAAATATGGGGGAGGAGAGCGAAGGGTTTTTGTACAATAATTGTGACTGCGGTCTGACTATCTTCCTTTTTTTTTGTTTTGTTTTTGTTCCTATTATTATTCTACTCCCTACTTCTCACACGTGCAGACGGTAGGGGGGCAGGGACCGCCACACCCACTCCTAGTCGGCTTCGGGCACCAAGGATCATCCAGCTCACCAAACTTGCTGAAGATGACGAAGGAGGAGGCCTCCTCGGTGGTCTCGGGAAGGACCAGAGAGGCCCCCGCATCCAATCGAATCCTGTACGACACCATCCTCTGCTCTGTCGATCCCCACCTGGGAGCGCAGGAGGCCGACTCGAACCCAGACAGAGGGAGCAGAGCGGGGAAGCCACCGTTCTCCTTCTTCGAGCACGGAGGGCAGTGGTAGTGCGACACGATGAACTCGCAGTTCTTGCTCCCGCAGCATGTGAGGGTGATGGCGGTGCCCTTCGGTATAGTCCCAGGGGTGTGAACCTGCATGTCCCTCATGTTCTCGGGGATCCTCGTCAGCACCGCGTTGTTGTTGCTGAAGTCCATCCCGTTCACGTTGTGCCCAGTAAGAAGGTTCTTGTCGATGCTCACCTTCACGCCCTCGTGGTTCCCGCAGGTCACATCGTCCACCCTCTCATCCGCAAGCAGCCACCCGACTTCGTTGCAGCCCGTCTTCTTCACGAACACACGAACCTTGCGGGGCACCGTTCCACCACAGGTCGCCGAGGCGACTCCACAGAAGTTGTGCGACGCACAGGTAACATGGCCAGCAGGTCCAGTCACAACAGTGTCGGGGGTGTTGTCGCCCCACTTGAAGGTGTAGGTCAGCTGCTGCTGTGTGATGGACTCCACGAGGGTGCAGAAGGTCTCAGGACCGGCCACCTGAGGGTAAGGAGCCACCCCAAGATCCACAGAGGTCACCACAGGGCGAAGGTACACAGGCTCGCTCATGTCCATGTCCTGCTGCAGGGACCCGTCGCCGAAGTGGAAGGACCAGGTGTCGATCCCCCTGATGAAGTTCGCTTGGATCTTGATCTCCCAGTTCAGGTTCGTGGGGAAGCCGTCAAGAGCACCACCGTCGGTGTTCTGGTGGAACCACCAGTGCCCTCCCACGCTCAATGGTGGCGAGGCCGCCTTCTGGTGGTTGATGACACCCACTGTGTTACTGGTGGTCCAGTCCCACTCGGCCGTCCTGTCGTCGCTCTGCGCAATGGAGACACCTCCCGGGATCCCAGTGATGAGGGCGTCAACGTCGGACACTGGCTGGCTGCCCGGGGGGCTGTCGATACCGTGGATCCAGAAGAAGGACAGGTGCGTGGGGTTCGTGAGGTCCCTGTACAGGAACATGTTCGAGGTCTTAGCCTTCTCAAACCCGGTGTGCGCGCTCACAGAGCGGAAGTCGTAGAACTGCTTCGCTGTCATCGCCTGCTCCACAGCAGGGACAGTCCGGCGGTTCTTCCCGTTCTCCTGCTCCACCACGAACTGCTTCACGTCCCCCACGAAGTTCAGCGGCGGGCAGGTGTCGATCTCCTCATCTGCAAGGATCTTGTGAACTGGGGTGCAACCGGACCCCTTCGCAAACACACGCACCTTGCGGGGGGCCGTCCCACCACAGGTAGCCGACACAGGACCGCAGAAGTCGTGCTCGGCACAGGCAAGGTTTCCTTCCGTCTTCGTCACAACAGTGTCGGGGGTATCGTCGCCCCAGCTGAAGGTGAAGGTCAGCTGCTCCCCATCGATGTCCGACTTCACAAGGGTGCAGAAGGTCTCCTTCCCTGGTGTTTGGGGGTAGGGGGCAACACCGGTGTCCACAGAGGTCAACACAGGGCGAAGGTACACAGGCTCCGAGGGGTCCATGTCCTGTGCCACAGACCCGTCGCCGAAGTGGAACTGCCACGTGTCGATTCCGTAGTTGAACCTTGTCTGCACCTTCAGCTCCCAGTTCAGGTTCGTGGGAAGCCCTTCGATGGCACCACCGTCGGTGTTCTTGGCGAATCTCCAACGGCCACCGACGTTGAACGGGGCTCCGATCCCCTTGTTGTGGTTGATGCTGCCGAGAGAGGAGCTGGTGGTCCAGTCCCACTCAGCGGCCCTGTCGTCTCTCTCGGCGATGGTGACCCCATCAGGGACACCAGACACAAGACCATCGACAGAAGCGGAGGGCTGGTTGCCGTGGGGGTGGTCGATACCATGGGTCCAGAAGAAGGACAGGTGCGTGGGGTTGTTCAGGTCCCTGTACAGGAACATGTTGGAGACGCGTGCCTTCTCAAACCCGGTGTGGCTGCTCCAAGAGTTGAAGTCGTAGAACTCTTTCGGGGTTTTATTGCTCTCCACGGCCGGTACCTTGCGGCGGTTCTTCCCGTTCTCCTGCTCCACCACGAACTGCTTCACGGTCCCCACGAAGGTGAGGGGGCATGTTTGGACAGCAGCTGCCGTCCCGAGGGACAGCAAGATGCACGCGAAAGCACGCGACATATTGAGGTAGGTAAACCTTTGACAATGGTGTGGGAGAAGAAAGAAAAAAAAAAACATTGATAAAAAAAAGTGGAGAAGGGGGGGGGGGGGGGGGGGGCGGGTTTGGGTATTTTGAATAAAAAAAAAACAAAATGAAAAAAGAGGGCAAACACAAAGAAAATGGAGAGGCAATGTGGAAAGGAACTTTTTTTTTTTTTGAAGCTCTCCTGCTTTAATGTTGAAAAAGAGATAGCGGTATGATAGCAAAAAAGATAAAAAGTGTGAAATAGAAGGAAGAAAAAAAGAAATCCAGGAAAAAAAAAAGCCCTGAGGATTCCTCCTATTTGAAACCTGTCTTTCTTGCCCGGCTTCTTATCAAACCAACATTTGAGGAATTAAAGAAGAGACAAAAAAAAGGGGGGGGAGGGGGACGAGAAAAAAGGATTTTTATTCAAGATTATGAATTGAGTGGTTATTGTTTTATTTTTACTGTATGGAAAAAAACAAAATGAAAAGTGCTAAAAAAAAAAAGGGAAAGAAAATAAATAAGACAGAAAATGAAACCCTAATCAAGAGAAGTAAAAAAAAAAAAAAGAAAAAAAAAATGATACAAAAAAAAAAAGAAAAAAAAGAACACAAGCACACGGAAAGGAAGAAAGTTAAAAAAGAAAAAAAAAAACAGAAAAGTTAAAAGCGCCCCGCGCTTGCTTCTTTCAGGTTTTTTTTCTCTCCTTTTTTTCTTCCCCTCCCCAACTTCAAGTAGTCTTTTTTATTTCTTTTTTTTTTTTTTTGCATTTCATACTTTTTTTTTCTTTCCCCCCCTTAAATAGGGTTTGATTTCATTTCTGTCCTCACTGGTCGCAATAAGAAAAATAAGGATAAAAAAAGAAGAAGAAAAAAATGGATGTTAAGGATACCTCCGCTGAAATTCCTTGTACCGCATGATGTGGCTAAAAACACGGTCTGCGACTACCCCATGCCCAGAGACAAAGTGGGTGCATCCAATAACCAATGTCAAAATGCCTCATCTTTCAAAGTACAAAAGTGTGATTCACGGGGTAAAAAAAAAAAAGGTCTGGAAAAGGAAAACTGCAGCAAGCCAAAAGGGGGATAGATTAAAAGAAGGTCAAGAAAGAGGTGGAGGGGTAACGAGTTATTTCTTTTTTCTCTTTTTCTTAAAAAAAAGAAAAAAAAATAGAAATTGCTCCTTCCCTTCACCCCTACTTCACATCTTGAGAACACTATTTAACCCTTTCAGATGCTGCATGTGCACTTTGTAGGGGGACAGGGACCGCCACACCCGGCCTTCTTCGCCTTCTGGCACCACGGGTCCGCCATCTCACCAATCTTGCTGAAGATGACGAAGGATGTGGCCTCCTCGGTGGTCTCGGGAAGGACCAGAGAGGTCCCCGCATCCACCTGAACCCTGTACGACACCATCTTCTGCTCTGCCAACCCCCACTTGGGAGCGCAGGAGGCCGACTCGAACCCAGCCAGAGGGAGCAGGGCGGGGAAGCCACCGTTCACCTTCCCCGAGCACGGAGGGCAGTGGTAGTGCGACACGATGAACTCGCAGACCTCAGTCCCGCAGCATGTGAGGGTGATGGCGGTGTCCTTGGGAATGGCAGCAGGGGTGTGCACCCTCATCTCCCTCATGTTCTCGGGGATCATCGTCAGCACCGCCTCGCTGTTGCTGAACTCCATCTCCCCGTTCACATCGTTGGCGGGAACGGCGGCGCCACCGACAATCACCTTGGCGTCGGCAGTGGTGCAGCTCACATCGTCCACCTCCTCGTCAGCGAGGATCTTGTCAACTGCGGTGCACCCTGCAGACGCGACGAGCACACGGACATTACGGGGAACAGTCCCACCACAGGTAGCCGACACAGGACCGCAGAAGTCGTGCTCGGCACAGGCAAGGCTCCCAGCCGCCTTCGTCACAACAGTGTCGGGGGTCTCGTCGCCCCACTTGAAGGTGTAGGTCAGCTGCTCCCCATCGTTGTCCGACTTCACAAGGGTGCAGAAGGTCTCCTTCCCTGCCGTCTTGGGGTAGGGGGCAACACCGGTGTCCACAGAGGTCACCACAGGGCGAAGGTACACAGGCTCCGAGGGGTCCATGTCCTGTGCGGTGGACCCGTCGCCAAAGTGGAAGGACCAGGTGTCGATCCCGTAGTGGAACTTCGTGGTCATCTTCATCTCCCAGTTCAGGTTCGTGGGAAGCCCTTCGATGGCACCACCGTCGGTGTTCTGGGCGAATCTCCAACGGCAACCGATGTTCCTGGTCCCAGAGGTGATCTGCTTGTGGTCGATGACACCCATTGTGCTGCTGGTGGTCCAGTCAAACTCAGAAGACCTGTCGTCCATTTCAGCAATGGTGACCCCATCGGGGATGCCGCTGATGAGACCGTCGACAGAAGCGGAGGGCTGGTTGCCGTGGGGGTGGTCGATCCCGCTGGTCCAGAAGAAGGACAGGTGGTCGGGGTTGTTCAGGTCCCTGTACAGGAACATGTTCGAGACGCCTGCCTTCTCAAACCCGGTGTGGCTGCTCCAAGAGTTGAAGTCGTAGAACTTCTTCGCTGTCATCGCCCTCTCCACAGCAGGGACAGTCCGGCGGTTCTTCCCGTTCTCCTGCTCCACCACGAACTGCTTCACGTTCCCCACAAAGGTGAGGGGGCATGTCTGGGCAACTGCCGTCCCGAGGGAGAGCAGGACACAGGCGAAAGTGCGTGACATTTTTTTTTTTGTTTTTTTTTTTTTTTGTTGTAAAAGAAGAAAAAGGGGGGGAAAAAAAGGTTTAAGATCTGTTTGAATTTTGTATCAAGCAAGCAGGGGGGAGGGGGGGAAATAAAAAAAAGCAAAGTTTACTTTCCCCAGAAGAGGAACAAAAGAGAGAGGTTCATTCTATTCCCCCCCCCCCCCCCCCTCCCCCCTTTCCTATTTGTCCGATTTCATCTCCACTTGCCGCAGCCTGTCCACCTCGTCTTGTCTGGGCACGTTTCAAGATGTTCGTTCGGCTGTGCGGGAGTCGGTGGCTGACGATCACCGGCTTTCCTTCTCAACCTCCTCCTGCTGCTGTAGAACCGCCTTCGTCCCGTCGCTGGCTTTCTGCGCAAGATATCAGTACCTCTAGGTGGCTGCTCCCGTCTACGGAGTGCCCCGAGATTCTTGGCCTTCTTCTTGAAATTTCCATTTTTTTTTCCACATTTCTTTTATTGAAGTGGGGGGGGGGGGGCAGGAAGAAAACTAAAAACAAAGAAATATAGAGAAGATAAAGAAAAAAATGGAGAGGGGGGCACAAAAAAAAAAAGAATCCCCCCCCCTCCCCTTCTGTTATGTGCTACAACGTGCCATTTTGATGGGAAAAAAAAAACAAAAAAAAAAAAAGGGGAACAACGGGGATAATAGGAGACACGACAAACAAAAAAAAAAAAGCAAACAAAGAAGGGAAGAGGGGGTGAAAGAAGGGGATGTAGCGTAGAAAAAAAAAAAAAAAAAGAGGAGAAAGAAGAAGAAGAAGAAGAAGAAAAAGAAGTTCCCTGAGGCTACTTCTCTCTCATTCTTTCATCTCCCCCCCCCCCCCCCTCCCCCCTCCCCTCCCCCTCTTCAATTCTTTTTTTACCTCCTTCCCCTTCCACCCCCGTATTTTTGAAACACTTTCTTTTTTTTTCATATTTTTTTTTTTTTTTTCAATCTTCCTCTTCCTCTAATTTTCTCAGGGCATCCCCAATCTTATCGACTTCTAATTTTTTTTTTAAAAATTTTTTTTAATTATTTCCCACCCAACAAACCTTCTTCATCTTGCACACCCTCCATATCCTCTGTATCATGCATTGAAAGCTCAGGGGGTGGGTTGGGCTGCGCACGGGTTTCGTCCTCCTGAGGTTCCTCCTTGGGGGTGAGAAGTTTTGCAGTGGCGGACCCGTACCCGGTTAAAATCTTCCGTTTTTTAAGCGCGGCCGCTTTTTGATACTTTTCAGCGTATTTCCTTTTAAGCACAGAACGCTTCTCCTCGTAGGCGGCACGACGGCCGAGTGCATCGTCGTCCTCGGCGGTTTTGGCAAGGTCTTCCTCCCAAGAGAAGATGTACTTTGTCGTTTTCCGGCCTTGCCCTGGGATCGGGACATCGGTGAGCTTGTGGTGCATTAAGCCGTTTCGGTTTTCAGCTATTCTATCAGCCGAGAAGTCGAGAACAAGCCTTTTCGGTGGATACGAGATCTTGACGTCTGTGGCTGTCTCCCTGAAAACGAAGGCAGATTCACGTTGATGCATGAGCCGGCCGTCATATGTGTTGACAACGTTGTACTCTTCCGGCAGGCGTTCGCCTGATGGAAGGGAAGGTGCGTTCCAGGAAGCTTCTATCAATGTCTCGTGTTGTAGTTCCTTCACCTTTCTCTGCTTATCGTCGTCTACCTTTTTGCTCGGAAGCAGGAATTCCGCATCGATTTTCCCAGTCAAATCTCGTTTCCAGTAGAGCATCGAGCCTTCATACTGGACATCGTCAGCGTTGTGTTTTTTCGCCAGCTGTTCCTTGTTCTCAAGCTCAAAAAAGTCGACCCCTTCGGGCACCAATCTGTCCACAGGGAGCGGGTCCGAGGTCTCGAAGTGCGCCAAAAGCATTTCCCTTTCTTCTCGAATCACCGGGTCTTCTGTCTGAATTTCTTTGACTGATACGAGGTTTGCCCTTCGGTCAGTTGGATGCAGGAGTTCGTTCTTTACCTTTTTTTGTTTTTTTTTTTGTTGTTGTTGTAGAAAAAAGAAAAAAAAAAAAAAAAAAAAAAAAAAAAAAAAATTGTCCCTTTTTTTTACCTTTTTGTTGTTCCTGTCCATGATTGTTGTCTGTGCGATGGTCTTCAAGACCTCTTCGATCGCCTTCGCGGTCGCTACCTTTTTTTATTTGAATAAAAAAAAAAAAAAAAAAAAACATTACCCTCTTGTTTCTCTGCCCCTCCGTGACATTGAATCGCTTCATTTCTTCAACATAAAGTACGCCCCACAACACCCATGCCTCCTGCCATTGCTCCAAGTCAGATGGGGTGTGCGGGCTGTTCAGCTCAGGGTAAATGAGCTCATTCGGGAGAGAAGTTAGAGTAGATGAAGGGGTGACGGACAAGAAAGTATTCTTGAGCGAAGAGAGGGCGGCGGGGGAGCAGTGCGAAGCGAGCTTCAATGTTTGCTGTCTGAGAAGCTTGAAAGAGGCACGGAAGCGAGGATCATCACTCAACGCCCTGAGGATGGTGTCCTTCTCCTTGTTGTTGTTGAGACCAAGCCCGAGTACTTCTCCCGTTCTAACAAGCACGATGAGCCATTGATTGTCGATGGTGTCAGTGGCAGAGAAACTCTTTTTGATCCCTGCGGCGAACCTTGCTTGGCGTTCTGAGTCCTTCTCACGCGCGTCTCTTGTTTTACGCAGTTCGACGAGAGACTCTTCCATGACCTGTCTCTTCGCCTTTCTCTTTGAGCCTCGCAAACCAATCTCAGTGTATGCTGGCCTCACCGTGAAGATGGGGACCTTTCCGCGTCCCTTCCAAACATCACGCTCCGAGTTGCGGTCGTAAGGAATCTGCGAGATTAAAAGCTGTTTGTCCCGCGCATCGATTTGAGGCTGGTGGTGCGGTGCCCTGCCCTTGCCGTACACAGACGGGCTTGTCATGTTAATGTCGCCGACACCGACCCAGTCTATGTGCGACAGCAGTTTCTTGTTCCACTCGAGCTCCAGCTGTGTTGGTTTGTATTCTGTTACGTCTTCCAAGCTCGGCACGGGTTTCATTAGTCTAGGGTACCTTGGTGCCATCGGTGTTGCTAGAGCGAATGTGGTGTTGGTGGATATGGCCTGTTCGATTTGCCCCATCAAGGTTTTCGCCTGTCGTTTCCTTTGGCTTCGTTGCTCCTCAACCTCCGCCCGCTCCTTGTCGTGGCCGTACTTTTTGTAGATCCGGTCTTTCTCCGCTTTCTCGTTCTCGTGTTTCTTCAGCCGAACGGAGTGCACCACCTGCTGTTTCTTCGCGCGCCTTTTCTCGACGGGTTCCTCGTCGGGCAGCACCAGGCCCTCAGCGGCGTTCACGATGTCAACATTGAAGTCATTCCGCGGTTTTCCTAACTCTGCACTAGTTAAATCGTCAAGTACTGCTTGGGTGTACTCGTCAGGGGCTGCCAGGTCCACCACGGCAGAGGTGTTGTCCATCTCCTCCAGCTGTTCTATCTCCTGCGAAGTGACCAACGGGGTAACATTCATCCTTCTCATCTGCCTCGTGTGCGGCCTTACGATCTGGTCGAAGTTTACGTTGGAGTCCGCAGTGGTGTCCTTGGACCGCGTCCGAAAGCTCTCCATGCTGACAGAGTGAATGTCAAACCCTGCATCACCGTCGCCACCCCCTGAGTATATGTCGTCCGTGTCCTGCGAAGGAGGGGGACCCGTTACTACAGAGTGCGCTGACTCCGGAGGGCCCAACGATACCTCAGACTTCACCCCGCTTTGAAATGATCCCTTTTTTTTTTTTTTTTTTTTTTTTTTGGTTCTTTTGTCGGACACACCTTGCTTGTCAGCGACTCATACACTGTGCTGCCACCCTTCGTGCTCCCGTGATCCGTTGTGGGGTTCCCCGTCACCGTCGTGAAGTTGTTCCGCGACAATGCTGTCACTGCTGAGTTCTTGCCGGTCTATAGGGGGGTTTTTATTTTGCATTTTTTTTTTTTTTTTTTTTTTTTTTTTTTTTTTTTTTTTACATACCACACGAGACAGCATCTCCGTTTCTACGAGAGGTTGATGAGGAGGCCTCGGTTCTTGCTTGACATGGTCGAAGCTTCTCCCTGAAAGCTCCACAGACGGAGAGGTGAGGGAAATGTCCCCTGAGGGCCCAAGTGAGTTTTCCAACGGTGTGGCTAAAGGAGTCACCAGACCAGAATTGATGGACCCAGCGCTCGAAAGTGTTGCACCGGCAGAGACGGTGCTGACATCGCTGAAGGCTGCGGGGCCTGCCCTCCCTGGATCGATGGAGAGGAGGCTGCTGACACTGCCACCGGAAGGCACGCTGGGAATGCTCCCCTTGCTCAGTTTACTGACTTCCGACAAATTGTCGGTTCCCACAATGCTTGTCCCCACACCGCTCCCTGCGTAACCCACACCCCCCGAGACCGATGAGGGCACGTGGACTGACACCCCCGACACCTGGGACCCGTCCTTCTCTACCCCTTCTCCAGGTTCTTTTTTAACATTGGGCGGCATTTTCTTTTTCCTTCTTCTTTTTCCCTTTTTTTGGGGGGGGGGCTTTTAATTTTATATAAATAGAGTTACTAAAAAAACAAAAACAAAACAAAAAAAAAAACTGATTTTCTTTTTTCTTTTTTTTTTTTTCCTCCTCCCAATGGATATGTTGTGTCATCATTTCTCGTCCTGCCCCCTTTTCTGCAAGAGGGGGGGCTATGCAAGGTCGCCGGGAATTAAAAAAAAAAAAAAAAAAAAAAAAAACGGTGGAAGAGTTAGACACTGCGAAAAAAAAACGGAAAAAAAAAAAACGAAAAAAAAAAACAAAGAGAGAGAGATTTCCCTCCCTCTTTTTTTTTTTTTCTCTCCCTTGCGGGGGTCCGTCTTTTTTTTTAAAGCGCAGTACCCCTCTCCAAGTTTTGCCGTATCTCGGTGGTGAAGGGGTCGAAGTGCCTCTTGAGCTTGTCGTTGAACTTTTTGTTCCTGTTTTTTTTTTCTTTTTTTTTTTTTTTTTTTTTTTCCAGACCTGTCATTAATGTAATCAACATCGGCGTCTTCATCAAACGCCCTACGGCGCGAGAAGGTACCCCTTCGTGACTCTGTCACTGCAAGCTCTGTCTTCAGCCTAGAGCGCATAGCGTCAGTTGGGTCATCAACAATGGAATATTCAAGATCGTCTGCCTTAGATGGGTCTGCCTCGAAGAGGGCTTTGTCTTCTTCGTTCTTCTTCTGCAGCCCGTCCCCAAAGGAGTCGTGTACTCTGTTAATTCTTTTCTTGTAGGTCTTGACCTGCGTGTCTATGTTGAACATTTCCCACCCGTGAGAGGCCTGGCCTTCCTCCTTCTTTCGCTTCTTCTTGTAACGTTCCTGTGCTACGGCAGCGGTGATTCCCAAATCGCTGTTCCCGGCCTCAGCGATACCATCGGTCACGTCTCTTTCGTGCTGCTTCTTGCGCTCGAGCCAAGCATCTTTCCTTCTCTTCGCCTCCACAGCCGCCTCGCCTTCCGTCTTCCGTCTTATCTCGTCCTGTGCAGCTACCTTGTTCACCACCTTCGCCTGGTTCATCTTCGCCCGGAGGTTTTGCAGACGGCGTTCTCTCATCGTTGCCGGGTCCTCCTGCTCCTCCTCTTCTGGTTTTTTGTTTTCGTCGGTCATTTTTTTTTTCTTTTTTTTTTCTCTTCCCTCCCCGCTTTTTTTTTTTTTTTTTTTTTTTTGATTTTTCCTTTGTTTTGCAAAAAAAAAAAAAAAAAAAAAAGGGGGTATTCATATGTTGGAAAACACACGGGGGAGAAAAAAAAAAAAAAAAAAAAAGGGTCATCCGCGAAGCTTATCGGTAATCGTGAGCGGGATCATTCGAATGACCTCGTGGATGCTCGAGGCAGCGACAGAAGACTGCCTGAGATCAACAAGGTCTTGCAAACACTCGAGGAACTTCTGCGTGTTGATGGTGTCGTGCGTAGACGCGAAGGTGGCCGAGAGCATCTTGACCAACCCTTGCGGTGCGAACGTCTCGGGGCACGTTTGGAAAACCTTCTCCAGCCTGCTGTACAGATCCAGATGCTGGGAAATCACGTAAGAAAGAAGACACCTGCTCAGATGTGTCATAGAATCCGACAAATCCAAGGACGTGGCATAGTCATGTTCTTGCGGCACATTCTCCTTGAAATCTTCACCCAGCGCGCAGTTGATCTGAAGCAAGATGTGAGGGGGCTTCCCGGCAACCAGGGATTTCATTGTTGCGGCTGCCTGTTTCAATCGTACCTCGCATCCGTTCGACGCCTTACGGAGTGCGAATTTCACCACCTTCAACACGTGCTGTACGTCTGTGTAAACCTCAGCAGGTAGCCCCCCGGAGCACAGAAGTACGAACAGTCTGCACAAACCTTCGTTTTCCTTGAATTGGGTACAATGGTGGTGTAAATTGTATGCTAGCCTTGAGCGAAGCTCACATTCGGGGTATTGGACAAGGAACCATCGTTGCAAGGCTCGGGAGAAGCGGGAGGGTTGGAACAAGAACGTTGTGCCCAATGGGGGCGAAGGCGGTCTTGATGTGGAAACGTTTGTTGTTGAGGGCTTCTTCCGACGGGGTCTCCGCTTCGCGTGTCTTGTGGACAACACGCACGCCAACCAACATCCCACAGACAGAACACCAGTAATCGACGCCGTCATAGTAAGGACACACACTTCACTGGGGTCTTGCTGATTATTCAGCAGTTTCAACGCTTCTGCGATGGCTTGCCTGCACCATGTGACGGTGATCTCCCTTGTCCAAAACAGCGAACGGACGGATTTCATCGAAGTTTCGAGAAATGGGAATTTTATCTGGTGCTCGGAGTCGAGCGTGGGGATATTCTCCGCGGGCGTGGTTTTGACGACTCGTTTGGAATCTTGAACGGATTTCATTTCATTGAGGAAGCCGATTGCCTGACGCGAAACGCTCAACTCGTCTTCCAACCGGGTGAGATGCTTCTGCTTCGCCTGCAGCTTTGACACAACTTCGTTAAGCACCACACTGCTCGGTTTGTTCACCACAGAAATCCCGTATCGATCCGTTAATATCTTTGGGAACTCCGGTCTGGGTGTGTAACGCAATGTTTCAACAGATGTGATCTCATTCAATATATCGGGTGGGTAAGGAACACCTGTTAGGTCTTCCTCTTCCATTCTTCGCAGTGACTCTGCGTGGTGCGCTCTCTTCTGCAACAATCGTTTTTGCCCCAAAAGAGCGTCTTTTGCAGTGTCAAGTTGTGAGGTGAGCGTTTGGTTCTCCGCTTTCAACCGTGCTATCTGTTGCTGGTAGGCAACGGATCTGGATTTTGTTTCGTCCAATACATGTCTGGTGTGTTTCAGCATTGTGTCTTGAACTGCGATGTGCCCGGTTTCCCGTTCTGAAGATTGTAACAATAATGTGTTTTGAGCACCGGTTGCAGGGAGGATGGAATTGGTTGTTGTTTTCTTCTCGTGTGCGATTCTGCGGAGGTTGGTGCTCACCGTGCCCAGGGCTTCGGTTTGCTCCCAGTACGCCGTTCGAACTTCGTCGTACTTTGCTTTTTCGTGTAGGATGTGCTCTGCGTACATTTTGAGCTCCGAACGGCGAGAAGCTTCCGTCCGCGAGACACGGTTGGCCATTTCGATCTTCCACTCCTCCATGTTGATGAGCTTTGAAAGAAGCTTCAGATTTTCCGATTTAACGTCGATAAGCTGTGCGACGATGGCGTGGGAGTCGCGGTCGTAAGGTGTTGTCTCGGTGTTTGTCAGCTGGTCCTTGTTTGCTACTATGAGCTCTTTGCAATGCCGGCGAAGCCCGTCTTCACTCTTCGCGAGTATCTTGTCCAAATGGTTGTTCTGCTCTGAGAAGACTTTGCATCGGAAAGCCCCCGCGTGTGCAAGAACTTTTTTCATGTCGCTGGTCATCTTGCTCCTCATCGGTGGACGCGGGTGAATAATGGTGCGAGAGTTGCTCGTCGGTGGGTGGGGTTTTTTTTGTGTGGTGCGGTTTTTTATGCTTTTACTGGTGGCCGTGTTCCCTAGACACACCGGGAGCCCTGCTTTTTTCCGAACCTTGAAGACGGGTGCGGGGTTGCAAATTTCCTCGAAGTTGTGTGTGGTCTCCCATTGGTAGCGGGTCATGGTCTGTTGAAAAGTAAGAAAAGAAGAAAGAAAAAAAAAGAAAAGAAAAAGAAAAAGAAAATTCTATTTCCCTTTTTTATTTAATTCTCTGCTCGCTTACCTGCTTCACGGGTTTTCCATTTTCGAACTTGATGCTGGTCGTTCGGACAGTTTTGCTTCCGTCCTGGTTAGTGACAACCTCTTGGAATTGTTGGGTTCCACCCTCGCCGAAGGGTGAACCGCCGCTACCTGCACCGCCAAAAGGGAATCCACCCGCAGCACCGGGAAATCCAGGTCCTGCCCCAGTTTTGCCAAAAATATCCTGCAGATTAAGGCTGTAAAATGCTCCCGGGCTGCCAGGGTGGCCGCCGGTTTGAACCTTTCCATTTTTGACTGCCTGTGTGGGGGGGAATCTTTTTTTTTTTTTTTTTTCTTTTGCCGCATACATTCTCCAAATCCTGGAATATTTTATTTATGTCCTGCCCGCCAAATGCTTGTTTGAAGATATCTTTTGGGTCCATCCCACTGCCAGGGCGGCACCCTGCAAAAGGGTTGCCCCCTCTTCCTGGACAGCATCCAGGGCCGCCACCTCCCTGAAACATATCATATTGCTTCCGCTTCTGCTCGTCAGAAACTAATTGGTACGCCTCTGACACCTCCTTGAATTTTTTCTCCGCGGTCGATCTGTCGTTTTGGTTGAGGTCCGGATGCCATTTTTTTGCGAGCTTTCGATAGGCCTTTTTTATGTCTTCCTGCGGTGCCGAGCGGCCCACCCCAAGGACCGAATAAGCATCCCCTGACACCCACCTCCTCCCAACGAACCGCCGTTGTGTCCTGAAATATGTGTTCATTTGCAACATTTCTTTTTTTTTTTTTTTAAAACCTTTCCGCAGGGCACATTTAAAAAAAGGGGGGGGGGGGAGGCAGTTGGGTGGTGCCACTTTTGTCGGGGAAAAAAAAAAAAAAAAGATTACTACTACGAAAAAAAATTTTTGTATTTTATCTCTCTCCCTCCCACCTCTTTTCCTTCCAGTTTTTTCTTTTTTTTTTTGATTTTTTTTTTTCCTTACAAGGAGGTGAGGGTAGGAGGAAGGGGGGGAATAGGGGGGAGGGTAAATATATCTTTACTAGAAAAAAAAAAAAAAAAAAAAAAAAAAAAACTATGAAAAAAAAATTTTTTTTCAAATGGTGTATGAGGGGAGATGCTGCACTGAAGCCATGGGGCTGTCGTAAGCTCCCCTGCCCATGCCTCCCTGGCCAAAGTTCATCATTTGCATCTCCGTGTTGCCTTTCTCATCGTTCTTCATCCCCCATGGTGCTTCTTCGACTACCTCAGTACTCTTTGGCCGCATTAATTCGTTCTTGATCCGCATTGCAAAGGGCAAGAGCAACAACACAATCAGCACATAGGACACATATGGCATGAAGCCCATCTTTTTTTATTTATTTTTTTTTATCCACCCCCCTTTTTTTTCCCTAAGCAAAAAAAAAAAAAAAAAAAAAGAATGGGAGTGGGAATAGGGAGAAAAAAAGGGGGGGGGGAAAAAGAAATATCACACAAGGGATGGGGTGGGGTGGGGTGGGGGGGATATGTTTATTGACTTGAAACAAAAAAAAAAAGGGTTTCTCCCCTCCCCTCCCCCCCCTCTCCCATTGGAGGGAAAAGGGGGGCATTACATGTAACCGCATTCTCCTTGTTGACTAGTTACATAGATAAAGGAAAAGGGGTCAACTAAGAAGAAGAAAAAAAAAAAGAGAGAGAGAAAAAAAAGGGGGGATGAATTTCGACTAATTTTTTATTTTCATTTTTTTTTTTTAGTTTCTTCTAAAATGAGCAAGGGAAAGGGGAGGGGGTGAACAAATGGAGGGGTTTTTTTTTTCTCTTTTTTTTAGAAAATCAATATGAAAAAAAAAGGGGAGGGGGAACTGCTAGATGATGGGTGTTAAGAAAAAAAATTCTATTTCTTCTTTTTTTCTTTATTCTCTCTCTTATCTCCTTTTTTTTTTTTCCTCAGAAAAAAAAATAAAAAAAGGGGGAAAGGGTTGTTTCTTTTTTTTTTTCTCTCGTTCTTTTCAAAATAAAAAAAAAATTGCAAAATTTTCTGAGCGATTTCAAGTTCGGAATAGCTGCACGAAAAAAAAAGAAAAAAAAAAAGAGACATTTAAGGGTACCTGCGGTATGTGGCAGGACGCCTGAAAAAAACGGGGGGGGGATAGGCTAGGAAAGTTTTTTATCCAAAAAAAAAAAAAAAAAAAAAAAAAACATTGCCTCATGACACAAAAAAAAAAGATACCCACACGCGCGAAAAAAAAAAAAAAAAAAAAAAAAAAAAAAAAAAAAAAAAACCTTTTTCACCCCTCATGAATCGGGGTCATGGCCGATCTCAGCCGATCAACATTCGACCGCTGTGCCACCGAAGTGTTCAGCTGCTGCTCCTTCGACACAGCCAGGAATATCTCGCCCAATTTGAACAAACCGCGTGCACGACGGTCCCGCATCTCGTTGCTGACATCGTCGTGCAAAAGCTGGAATTTTTTTTTCACCCCCCCCCCATCCCCCACACCTTGTCAACAGCATTGGCCAGAGTCTTCGCAATATCCAAATGTGTCGCTTCAAACGCCATTTCAATCAGTGATGAAGTCACATCCTCCTCCGACTCAGGTGCGTTCTTCTTAAAACCTTTATAAGCTGCGTAACCAGAGGACGCGATCTTTGTGTAAGAAACAATATTATCGGTTGCAGACTGCGCCTTTGCACACGACGAGTCCCACATAGATAATCTATGCCTGGCGTTCAGCTGATACTCATGCCCAATAACAGCAAGAAGTCTATCACCGAAAGAAGCTGTACTAAGGTGCATCGCAAGCGACCGTGCAGCATCGCAAAATGCATCGTCATGACCATCGACAAACGGCCTTAAAAGCGACGTCAAGTTCAGAGCGATCCTGACCTCCCTCCTATGCTGCAGCGTCTCCAGCTCTTCCCGGGTAAATGACATGTCACCGATGAAGTACAAAGAGTACGACAGTTTCCCAATGTAAGGCTCGAAAACTTCTGAACCGAATAAACTAATATAAACGACGTCGGGGGACATGGTTTGTTCCGGTGCGTTGACAGCGTCTTTTCCTTCCTTGTCGTACTTAGCTCGGAGCGAAGGGTCGGACAGAACCTGGTAAGCTTGGGAGAGCTCTTGGAACTGTTGTTTAGCCTCCGGAGCGGGGCATTTGTCCGGGTGGCATTTCGAAGCTTTAACATAGTATGCTTTTTTGATCTGTATTTCCGTTGCTGTCGGCATGACACCTAGTACGTTGTAGTAGGCCTGATCAGCTACTATTTTGTCGCCCGTTTCTTTTTGTGCAGTGTCGGACTTTTTCTGTTCTTCCTCGTATCTTCTTCTTGCGGAGTCCATGATATCTGAGTCGGTGGTGTTTTCACGCATTCTGGCTCTTTCGCTTTCTAAGTCGTCGGTGACCCATTTGTGGGTTTCCTTGTCCCATCGTTTTTTACCCGATATCATTTCTTTCATCGCTTCCGGGGTGTGGTATAGACCTCTAACGGCTTGTCCTGTCCCAACCACCACTCCTGCTGTTACAAGCCCGAAGCATCCCAGCACACCTGCCACCGTTCCCTTCGCCAAACCTTGTATTCCGTCTTCTTTGTATCCCAACGCTGGGAGAACTGTTAACGAGGCGACGCCGCATACAGTCCCTTTTACTGTGGGATGGGGGTGGGAATGGAAAAAAAAAAAAAAAAAAAAAAAAAAAAAAGCATACGTAACGATTTGACGCCGGACGACGCGCCAGCCAAGACGTTTTTGGGCCTGTTGGTAGAGAAAACGTCGTTTATGTTGACCTGGTCCGCCTTCGGTGCGAGCTTCGACAGCTCGGGAGGAACCGATGGTTTGGGGGGAGAAGATGAAGAAGAAGAAGAAGAGCTGCCGTTTGGGTTTCCGTTATTTTGGGGCGGGACGCCCGCACCTTCCTCACGAAGGCCGCTCATGCGCGGGTTTTTTTTTTTTTTTTTTTTTGTGCCTTTTTTTTGTGTGTCTTTTTTTGTGGTTCTTTTTTTTAAAAAAAAAAGGAAGAGAATGGAGGAAATTCTACAGGGGGTGGGGGTGGAGGAGTTGTAACAACGCAAATAAAAAAAAAAAGAATATTTCAAATTTCATATTATTATTTTTTTTTTTTTTGCAAGAAAAGAGAACAAAATATTCTTCACAAAAAAAAAGTGGCTGTTTCTATGCAAAGTCTAGGTAAAAAAAAAATATACGGTTTTTAAAAAAAAAAAAAGGGAGGGGTTTTTCTATTCCTTTACCCCACTCTTTTTTTTTTTTAAACCCATTTTTTAAAAAAAAAAAACTTGTTCTCTTAAAAAGAGCTACACACCAGAGATAAGGGGAGGGGAGGGGGAAGAAAAAGGCAAAAAAAAAAAAATCTTTTTTTTTTTTAACACAAAAATGATTTTATATAATAAAGAAGGAAAAAAAAAAAAAAAAAAAAAAAAAAAAAAAAAGCAGTTTTTCCCTTTCCTTCCCCACTTTTTTTTTTTTTAACACAATGACAAAAAACGCATTACTCATTTTCTTCACTTCCCAAACTGTCTCTTCTCCAACTCTGCAGTCTTCTTGAAATTCTCCGTGATGTCCCTGAACAGGTCAGGATCAGGCACAAACGCAGGTGCTTGCTGTGCAGGGAGGGGAGCCAAGGCAGCGGCTGCTGAAAGCCGGACTTCTGAGTGTTTCACATATGCCTCGTGGTCTTGATGAAGTTTTTTGTTGGCCTCCTCGAGAAGCGCATTGCGAGCCATGTAGTCTTTGAGGGCGTGGATCAATTTTTTTTGCTCCTTCTTCGCTTTTTGAAGCTGGTGCCGCTCCTTTTTGTTCAAGCATTGAACGGCGTCCAAAACCCGGGCACCCTCGGCGGCTGCTAGCTCCCGTTCTTTTTTAGCTTCTTGGACCTCTTGGTCTTTGTACTGCATTTTCATGTCGAGAAGAGCTAGTTTTGCCTCGTTCTTCTTAGCCTCAGTGAGCCTGGCGATCAATTTGTCGATCTCTCCTCGTAACTTGCCTCGTTCGGCGTTGGATTCTGAGATTTCCCGCTTTGCGTGATCTTCTCTTTTCTCGTGCCGAGTGCATTTCGAAACTAGTTCTGTAATCTTAGCTTGCATCTCGGTCCTCATTGTCCGCAAATTGGTGCACTCGGAACGAACAGCTTCCATGTCCTCTTGCATCGCTGCGTGTTTTGCTCCGATGTCCTTTAGTTGCTTCTTGTGCTCTGTTTGAATGGTTAGAAGCCGTTCGTGCATTTCCCCCATTTGGTTTTGCATGTCCTCACGTTCCTTTTGTATCTGCGTTCTTGAGGTTTGTTCGAGAGAGGACACTCTTGATTGCAAATTGTTCACTTCGGTTTGCGAGTCTTGGAGGTGCTTTTTGAGATCTTTGTTGTCCTTCTCCGCCGCCTTAACACGCGCGTCGCATTCTGTTTTAAACTCTTCCGTTTCGAATTTTTTTTGTAGTTCGACGTCGGCGATTGTAGCTTGCATTGTGTGTGCTTCAGTGCGTGATTTTAACAATTGTTCTTGAAGAGATGTGACGGAAGAGTTAAGCTTGTTGTTCTCGCCAGAAATACAGGACAATCGCTCTCGCAGGGACGTGGTTTCTGATTTTAGATTTGAAATTAAATTGGTCGCTTCGTTCATAGAAATGTCGTGCCTGGCCTTGTCGTCACGAAGGTCTTGAATGGTACTGGTGCAGTGACGTAGCTCGGATTGCAAGCCTGTGATGTATAATTCGGTATCGGATCTTGTTTTGGCGTTTCGCGACGATGAGCTGCCTCTGTCTCCGTATAATTTTTGCATTTTTTCCATGTTGTCCTTCATTGCTTCGCATTGTGCGACAACCATTTTCCGTTCGTGGTCGAGCTGCTTGACGTCGTCCTTGCGTTCGTCTAGGAGGCCGAGCAGCCTGTCGATTTCTACCTTTGCCTGTTCATTGGTCCGCCTTTCGTTTTCAAGATCTGCTTGTTGTTTTGTATACCCTGCCTTCACCGCTGCGAAGTTTTCACTGAAAATCTGACAGGTCGGGCATTTTTGTTCGTCTTGACGTGGGTCCATTTCCCCACCTCACCCCCCCCCCCTTTTTTTTTACAAATAGGAAAGAAATTCTTTTTAGAAAAAAAAAAAAAATATATTGATAACTGAAGTAAAAAAAAAAAAAAAAAAAAAAAAAAAAAAAAAAAAAAAAAAAAAAAAAAAAAAAAAAAAAAAAAAAAAAGCACTTTAATCCTTCATAATATCTTTTTTTACCACCTGTACCGCGAAGGGTTGTGCCGGGTGGGCTTTTGTCTCGCCATATTTCTTCTTCATTTTCCCCACCTGTGTTCGTAAGATGCGGCCGCCGAACATGTGCTCCTTGATCCATTTTGCCGCAATTTCGTTGTCCTTGTTCACCCGCGATCGGAGTTCAATTGATTCTTTCTGCTGAGAGGTATTGACAATAACCTCCAAGTTTGAAGGGAGTTTTGTCCCTTTTGGTATCTGAGTTTGACGTTTACCCATTTTTCTTTTTTTTTTCTTTTGTGTGTGTGTGTCTTGGAATGCGGTGGATATTTTAAAAGCTAACAAAAAAAAAATATAAAATAGGGGGCGGAAAGAAACAAGAAATTACGGGAGAAAAAAAAAAGTGTAAGGGGGGGGGGGGGAAAAAGGGAGGGAAGGGTGGTGTATGTTTTTTTTTTTTTTTTTTCTTTTCTATCGCCCGTACTTTTTTTTTTTCCATTCTTTTTTTTTTTTTTCTGGGAAACGAAAAATAAAAAAAAAAAAAAAAAGGATTTGAAAAAAAAAAAGAAACGAAGATGGAAAAAAAAAAAACAGACACATGGGAAGTGAGAAAGCTGGTCATATTTTTTTTCCCCCTTTTTGTAAGTCGTTTTCTAAAAAATTCCACCCAATATAAGAATCACAGAAAAAAAAGAAAGAAAGAAAAAAAAAAAGAAGAATAAAAAAAGGAGAAAACAAAATGTCAAGACTGCAGTTAAGAATCATAGGCCGACATTGTCGGAGGAAACAAAATATAAAAAAAAAAAAAAAAAGAGAAAAAAAAAGAGGCCATCATCAGCAAGAAAGGTTTCATTGCATGGTGGGCATCGACGAACCCTTTTGGAAGAAAAAAAAAATACGCTGAGCTGTGGGTTTTTTTTTTTTTTTTTGTCCGGGTGTCGGGCACTATGACTCATGGATGAAATGCAGTGCATGAAAAAAAAAAAAAAAAAAACGTTGTTGTAAAAAAAGAAAAAAAAAAAAAAAAAAATACACTACTTTTTTTCCTCTTTTCTATTTAAGCACTTGCAGCCTTGAACTGGTCCCTCAGCACCCTCCTCAGGATTTTTCCGGAAGCAGATTTCGGGACCGATTCGATAAAATTGACTTCAGCAATGTGCTTATAAGAAATGGTGTCGGCGGCCACAAAGTCTTTAAGCTCCTGTTCTGTGGCGACCATGTCGGGTTTGAGCTGAACGCAAGCACGCGGGAGCTCACCAGACCTTTCGTCAGGGATCGGGATCACAGCGCAGTCGGCAACGGCAGGATGCGTGAGGAGAATCCCCTCCAGCTCCGCGGGGGCAACCTGAAAACCCTTCACCTTAATAAGCTCTTTCAACCGATCAACCGAGAAATAGTTCCCTTCTTCATCATACTTGAAAATATCTCCTGTCCGGAGATACCCATCAGGCCGCATAATATCGTCGGTGGCCTTTTGGTTCTTAAAGTACCCTTGCATGACCTGCGGACCCTTCACCTCAAGCTCGCCTTCTTGGTTAGGACCAAGGGTTTCACCTGTTGAAACATCGACTACTCGCAAAGAAGTGTTTGCCATTGCTTTTCCGCACGACCCGAATACGATGTCGGAACGGTCTGTGTAGTTCGATTGTACAAGTTTTTGAACGGGAGTAGCAGTGGCAGCAGGGGAGAGTTCTGTCATTCCGTATGCTTGAACAGCAGAGAGGTCTAACTTTTCGCACACAGATCGTTGAAGTTCTGCGTCGCAAGGCGCGGCGGCAGAGTACAATGTTTTCAAACTGCTCAAATCGTACTTCTGCACCAACGGATGCTTCGACAGAAAAATCATTATAGGCGGGACAACCGGCGCAATGCTAACCTTCTCTTTTTGAACGGTGCTAAGAAAAAGCTCAGGGTCGAATCGGGGCATTGTGACCACCTTGTTCCCCACCGCCAACGGGATAAACCCGCATACCACCATTGCGTAGATGTGAAACAGTGGGAGGACGCACAGCATGACAGAATGCTCATCACAACACAAACGAACGTCAGAATCCCTCGTAAGCTGTGCTACGTTAGCTACAATGTTGTGGTGGGATAACATCACGCCTTTTGGCAAACCGGTTGTTCCTGATGAATAAGGGAGGACTGCTGTGTCGTTCATCACATTAAGGTCTGTGAAATCCGGTTCCTCCAAACCTTTATCGCTTCGGATTCCAAAATGTTCCGTCCCCGCTTCTCCGAGAACTTTAACGCAAGATGGTGGCAACCCGACGCGTTCAGCAGCTTCCTTTGCAATTGTCTCTAGAGGTGGGATGGTTAGAATTTGATCGACCTCGGAATCTTGGATTTGATGTTGCAGTTCCCTAGCATGGTATACAGGATTTGCGGTTGAAACGGGGATTCCTCTGCTCGCGGCGCCGAGCATGGCGATCATGAACTCGGGGCTGTTTGGCATGAATAGAAGAAGCCTCCCCACTTTTTCAGCGTCCAAACCTTTTCCGCAGGCTGTAATGCATGTTCTAATCTTGTCGAAGTGCAGTTCTCGCCCGTCGACGGCGTCCTTGAACGCTACCTGGCCTACACGGCGCGACCATTGACCTTGCTCTTCTAAGTACGCTGGGAGCGTCATGTTGACAGGTATGTCGATTGTGGCCCCGTGCGTGTTCCGCCTTACACATCGGGATAATGGTCTTGCGGCGGTTTTCATTTTTTTTTTTTTTATTCCTGGAATTTTTTTTTTTGGGGGGTGAAAAAAAAAAAAAAAAGAAATTATTGTTTCACCTCATCCCGCCCAAATCGTTATTTAGCAGCCATTCTCCTTTTTCGTACATACACCGCTGCAGGTCGAGCCTGTCCTCGGCTATTCGTGATGTGACCGTGAATTCAAATCGGAGCGAGCGTCTGAACCATTCCTTAGACGTCCAGATCAGCTGCCGTTCGCTTTTTTTCAGCAACGCGCGGTACAGGCGGATGGCTTCCTCTTCTGTTGGGGGTTGTCTTCGGGAAAGGTCGAGGCGGGGCTTCAGAAAGGCTGCAGTGTCGAAATCAGTGGTCAGCCGCACCACCGAGGACGGTCTCATGACTGCCTTCACATGTCTCTTCTCCATTTCTTGAACCGGCCTCCCTGCTGGATTGACCTTTCTGTTCATACCCCCTGCATTCCCAAAGGCCGATGTCCTCCCCTTTCCCATCATCGGCGACGTTGTTCCCAACCTGCTACCTGTTGCATCTGATAACTTGTACACCGTTCTACGCAACATTTTTTTTTTCGCCTCTTTTTTTTTGAATTTGAATTTGAAAAGAATCGGGGGGGGGGGGGGGGGGGGATACAAAATCTTGTCAGAACCAGACTTTTTTTTTTGTCATACTTAAATATGTTTTCCTTGTTTTTTTTTTTTTTTTTTTTTTTTTTATTCCCCCTTTTTTTATGTCACGGGGTGGTGGAGTGGAACAAAAAAAAAAAAAAAAAAAATGGGGCTTTGGTTGCAACACTATTTGGCGTTAAGTGTGCAGCGAAAAAAGAAGGGGGAATAAAAAAAAAGAAAAAAGCATGAGGGGATCTTTTTTTGTTTCTTTTTTTTCTTTTGTTTGTTTGTCTGCTTTTGCGGGGAATTTCTTTCCCCCCTCCCCTTTTTTTTTTCATTCTATTTTTTTTGGTTTTCCTGCCTCAGCTTTTTCACCCTTCTCTCTCTCATATCACAGCACGCACCCCACCAGCCGCGCCCTCAGCTTGTTCCTCTGCATATTCATCTTCATATTCACCGGATTCCACTGCACCCTTTTCACGAAGTTCACTGGCATCAGATGAGTATACTGAAGATGAACCGTAGTCTGCCATGAAGTCGGACCTGCTTTTCAAAACAACATTGGCAGCAAGCCCGCCAAGTGCAATGCAACAGAACAGCGATGAGAACAAGATGATGACCCATATCCCGTCTGAAAGATCGGACCGCTTCCCAGCGGGAGGAGCGGCCGGTTGTGGGGACGGTGTGATGGAGACCGTTTCTGTATTGTAACTTTCCACCAACGCAGTTGGTCCAACGAAGGTCCTACCGATGTACGAGGTGTTGACAATGGCTTGATCCATGAATACCGTGAGATCCCGTGTTACTTGGGTCTCATCGAGCGACGGGGCAAGATTAACAGCCATGAAATGAACCTCCAATGCTTGATTTTCTACGGTAATGTGATTAAACCATTTTACCTCGCCTGTAACGACTCCTCTACATTCCCTGTGATCGTCTCTTGGAGGCGGCTTTGTTGTAAGGTCTGTTTCCGGGTTCGACTTTATCTTCTCTGTCTTAACACAGACCTTCAAAACTTTAATGTTGTTGCTCGACACCCCGCGTGTATTCAACACGGTTTGCAGCATCGCACCAACATCCTCTCGGTACATCGTTACGTTAAAAGTGTCCGGAATGCTCATTCCCGCAAAAATTGTCAGCTTCATAACAAGCTTTCTGTAATACTCGTCATAGAGGTCTCGTAACGGGGTTTTTAATGTGGGTGCGGGGGGGTTTGTGAACCCGCTGGGGGGTTCCGGTGCCCCGCCGATGGACACTGGGGTCGGGTTCAACGCAACTGGAGCGTAAGCACCACCTGCGTCTCGGTCTGCCAATGCTGGGTCAACTATTAAACCCGGAGAGACTCGTTGTGGTGTGCTTGCCGGCCATTCTTCAAGAGTGACAGATGTGACTGTCACGACTGTGTGTGTGGGGGGGTTTTTTTTTTTTTTTTTTTTTTTTTTTTTGCAAAAAAAAAAAAAAAAAAAAAAAAAAAAATTGCATACCGTCTCCTGTATCAATCTGGCTGAACGACGATAGCAGGGTTAAGTCCAAATTTGCAGCTACCTCGTCAAACTGGGTTGGGACTGTGAACGTGTACTCTCGTGTTGTCGGGTCGGCTGTTTTTTTTTTTTTTTTTTTTTTCTTCCCACGATGTTGCGATGGAACAGATGCATGTGTAGAACCAAGATGTTCCGTACAAACAGACGGTAGAAGTGGCTGAAGAGCATGTTGCGACGAGAAATATAAAAAAAAAAAAAAAAAAAAAAAAAAATACAAACAAAGCCGGAGAAAGAGGGAGGAAGAATAAGAGGGGGGGGAACAGTAAAAAAAGGGGGGGGAAAGGGTATTTCATTTTTTCATTTTTTTTTTTTTACCCCTTCTTTCTTTTTTTTTTGTTGTTGGGAGAAACGAATAAAAAAGAAGAAAAAGAAAAAAAAACTCGATCTATTTTTGCGGTGCGCTGGTTGGTGCCCACCGTGGACGGGGGATCCTACACGTGCCTGTCACCATTCTGCGGTTGCATCCTGGTGCCGGCCGTCGGGGTTTGCCTGTCCGTCATGGACGGCATCTGCGCTAAGAACATCGGTCGCAGTCCCTCCAAATAGGGGGCTGTTTGGGTTGACGAGAACAGGGGTCTCTTGTCGTAGCCATGCATCGCTGGTGCGCCTAGGTTTCTCAGGGAGTGTACTCTGGTCATCCTTCTTGCCGGGAAGCCGCTTTTGTTGCCCTTTGCCGCACATGCTTGCACTCTATTGAGGATGTACCGCAGACGTGCGGCTTTTCTCTCCAACAGACTGCTCTCCCCATGTTCCCCGTATAAGGATATACCGGTCGTCATCTCAAAATCAATTGCCAGCTCCATCGTGGTGATTGACGTCTTCTTCGATCCTAGGTACCACCTCAGACCTTGCAGCCAGGGTAGCACATGTTTCAACTGCTTTTTCAGTATCTCACCCGTTGCTCCGTGCGCAACAAGCATCTCCTCCGTCGGTACCGGGCATCTTGTTCCGGTCGTCGTCTCTTTCCAAGGATATGGTCTTATAACATGCACCGTCCTCTCCGCTGCTCTACTGTCACGCAACGCCACCACTCGCACCAGGTAGCTCTGCACCAGTCGCGCTTGTTTCTGCACTTCCGCTCCCGTTCCTCTCACCACTACACCGTGTAGCGCCGTTGCTTTCGGCAGCCCTTCTCTTTTGACCTCCGCGTACACACTTTCCTGCTGCGCTTGTCTCGCAGGGGCACACTCCCACAGCGCGTGCTCTGTGATCTGCTCCGTCGTCTCCGCCTGGTGGTCGCAGACATCACATGTGAGCTTGTCTGCCACATCAAGCTTCTTGCTCCATACTTTTGGGTGTACCGTGAAGATCGCTCCACAGATGACCCTCCTCGTTCTGAAAGCACTTAGCGGGTGTCTGGCCAGTGTTTTTCTCCACATGCTGTTCGTAAGAGGATGTGCCCCCTTCTCTGCGTCCTCAAACGTTGGTCGACAGCTTACGAGTTGTTTCATGATAGCAGGTCTCAGCACCTCCCTCACCTGGTGCTTCCTCTCGTGCGCCGACTTCTCGTACAGGCCCTCCATGAACTGCCACTTCTTCTCTACTAGCGGTAGCCACCTGCGTACGGCCGTTCCCACTGGCCCCACTGCTGGTAGCTCCGTATCTTCATTTAAAAAAAAAAAAAAAAAAAAAAAAAAAACATGGGGCTTTGATTGCAACACTAGGTGGCGTTAAGCGTGCAACGAAGGATGAACTACCTACTTGATTACAGGGGGCGCTCCTCGACCGAGCAGTAGCTTCTTCTGCGTTCCGCGTCGTGTCCTTAATGCATGCGGTGTGCTCAACCCTAGCCGGGACGTCCCGGGTAACCAAGATTCTGCGCTCGTGCAGTTTGCTGCCTGTTCGTCACCCTGAGCATCTGCGTTACGTTCTTCCACTCGGGCGCTACCGGTGATGACCGACGAGGAGGTCAACAGCGAACAACACATCTGATATACTTCTTATATTTCCATGTTATCCCCACCACCTTACTTAAAACAACAAAAAGGGAACGGCGGAAACAAAAGAAAAGAAGATATAAAAAAAAGAAAAAGAAGAAAAAGGACTCCTTTTTCTTCTTCTTCTTCTTCTTTTTAATTTGTTTCTTCAAAAAAAAAAAAAAAAAAAAAAAAAAAAGAAAAGAAAGAAAAGCTAGATTTTTTTTTAACGGTGAAGCCTTTTTTTTTTTTTTTTCTTTTAAAAAAAAATGGGCCTCGACCTCTTCTTCCTCTTTTTCTAATATATAAAAAAACTAAAAAAAAAAAAAAAAAAACGAAATTTTCTTACAAACCCAACACCTTTTTAATCTCCTTCTCACATTTTGCGTAGGATTCTACATACGCAGGAATCCTTCTCATCCTTCCCAAATACCTGTGAATTGCAGGGTACTGCAAAGGAGGCAACAGCCCAACAACGTTAAACTGGTCCACCTCCGCTACCAGGAGGAAGTCAGCAATAGAAAGCGTGTTACCAGCTGCGTAGGAAGACGCTGTGAGCCGCCCTTCCATGGAGGTCAAAATGGGTTCGCATTTAACTCGAGCTTCCGAGATTAAGTGGGGCCGCTCCTCGGGCTTTCCAAAGAATATTGGAAGGAATGCTTCAGTCGTCAGTTTTCTGACCTGCGCGAGATGGTACCCTAGGTAAGAGTCCAACCGGATCTGTGCTTTTTCATCATGTTCATTGGGAAGCAAAGTGGACCCTTTCGCGATGTACTGAAGAATTGCACTTGATTCATTTAAGACAAAATCGCCGTGGTCTTCAATAAGAGCGGGTACCATGCCTGCGGGGTTCTGTTTCAGCATTTCTTCGGTTTTGTGTTCCCCCGTGAACAGGTCCACGATTTGCTGTTCAACGGATAGACGGAGGTAATCAACGGCCATGTTAACAGACCTGCACGGCTGTGAGATGTTATGCGTCAGGAGTTTCCAGTTATTCCGCCTCGCGACCTGGGAACCATGACCGGACTTCCCAGCCACGGAAGGTGAGCTACTGTATCTGTACTGATAAACTGGCACCCTTGGAGGTGAGGCTGGCTGACGGTGTACAGGTGTCACCGGTGTTGCAGGGGTAAAAACCTGTACAGGAACAGGCGACACCGGAGCGTGGTACGAAGGCGACCCGTACTGCGGGGACACCGTGTGGGACACCGAGTACCTAGGCCGGGGGGGGCTGATGTAGCGCGACATTTTTTTATTCTTTTTTTTTTTTTTTTTTTTTTTTTTCACTCCGTCTTTTTTTTTTTTTTTTTTTTTTTCCCCCACCCCCACACCCCATCCAAAAAAAAAAAAAAAAAAAAAAAAAAGGACGATCAGGACTATTTCTTGTTCCCCACAAAAAAAAAAAAAAACTCCCCAAACCTGTCAGTGTCAGCTGGTTCACACCACCATATATATCACCCGTCCCGTCGATGGCGTTTAGAGAAATAAACAGATTCTAATATTTTTTAAAAAAAAAACTTTTTTCCCCCCCCCCATACCTTATCCTTTGCAACTGTACTAGTAGATGTGATAAATGCAGTCACCGACACCTTGTAAGGCGTGTCCCTCTTGAGCACAACGGCACGGTATGACAGCCGACCATCACCGGTTGAAGTGGAAGTCAGCTCGATCCTGTCTAGGTTACGATTGACCACACCGATCCAAGACGTAGACGTGGCAGTGGTAGGTATCACCCAAGGGTACAGCGGAACAGCCAACCACGAAGAGAGCAACTGCGTCCCAACCCAAATAGGCGGCAAGGTGTCGTCAAGCAGCGCACGAAATCCGTAAATAAAATCAACATGCACAGCATAATAGTCAAACACGGTAAGGCTGTTGTACGACCCTAACAAAACAGAAAATGTTAAATTCTCAGACGTCGGGAATGTTACACAGGTGTTTGTTGTCCTCCATGCGTTCGGGGGGATCAATGTGTCTACCGACGTCTGCAGCACGGTCCCGTCATCGTTTGATATTGCTCTGATAGAAATGTTCCGTTCTGTCTCGGACTTCACCCTGCCCACCCCACAGAGCACTTCACCGGGTTCTGAAAACATAACATGCTCAACAGATATCGAATTGGGGTTCTCTCCCACGTGCTGTATGGTAAGCTTCAGGTACCCCCCAAGGCCTGTTTCATGGGTAGCATCGATCGACGCCACTGGATCGCGTTTTATTTCCCAATCTGCTGATTTCAGTTCCATCGTCAAGTCCGGGTTCTTATCCTTCGAGTTGTCCAACGGGACATATTGCACAAACCCGGTTTTCATCGTCAGAATGTGCCCTGGGGTGTCTGTTGACACAGCGCTTGACAACAACACCGCTGACGAGGATTGACTTGACGATCTTACTCCATTCCCAGTTACAGGAATCCACGTCATTGTTATTGGAACAGTTGGATTGCTTGACTCTGTATATGTTGCTGTGAGAACGTTCAAAGTGTATGGAAGACAGGCACCTGTAGGACGTGTTACAGCGGAAGGAGCGATGAAGATGTAAGGAGTGTGTGGGCTTGTGAACGAACCTGTGGTGCCAGGTGCGTTGTATTGAAGGAGGATGGAGGTGGAAGAGGTGGCGATGGGAAGAGAAGTTGATAGTTGTCGGGAGTTGACGTAGAATCTTACAGACGAGGCTGTCCAGTCGATGCGGAGCTCAACGCCGTTTAAGTCGTGGATGTCTGTGGCCACCCAGCCATATTGCGTCCATGTAGTCTTTGCGACAGTGTCCACAACCGAAGCTTTGAAAGTGCTTGAGCTTTCTTCCATCCAAAGGGATATGTCATGGCCGTTGACATGGAGTCCCATTCCTCTTTCAACGCCGACGCAGCCGCCTGCGTCGCTGTTGTTTATTCTCACGGCGAACCGGCCGTAGCTGACCGTGGTGCTTCCTGTGACTTCTCCGCCTGTGTAGCCGTCGGAGATGGCTTTCACCACCTCCGTGTTAGATCTTTCCATGTTCCCAAGAAAGACTAGTGTGGCGAGGAGCGCGGATGTTGTGGCGGTGGACATTTTTTTTTTTTTTTTTCGAAATACAAAAATTCCCAGCCTCCCCTCCCCACCCCTCGCTTTTTTTTTTTTTTTTTTTTTTTTTTTTTTTTTTTTTTTTTTTTTTTTTTTTTTTTTTTTTTTTTTTTGGTGGTATGAATGAAAAAAAAAAGAATTTTTTTTTTTTTTATTTCACCCATTGTCTTTTTGCTCTCACGCGCAGAGCGGCGGCTGTTTCCTTGAACTGTTTCCATTGTTTTGTCTGTCGGGACACAACGATTATCCGGTTTATGGTCTGCCTCTCCTGCAGATCGCGAAAGGCAGCCGTTCTTAAAACATCTGGCGCCTCAACCTTAACCCTTTCCACACGGTTGACAACGAACTCTGCAACTGTCAAAGCAAGACGATGCTGCGAAAGGTGGAAGGCCCGGTACTCGGCTTCGGTGGCCGCGATAGACTGCCTGGAAACCTCTTCTTCCACGTCAACAGTAGGGGTGGAACACAAGAATGTTGATTCCAGAGTTGCTGTCAAGGCACCTGTGTCACCATGAGGGTTGTCAGCGTTTTGTAGAATCAGCTGGAAAACGGTTTTTTGCAGATCAAAATCGTGTGTCAGATGTAAAATCTTGAGGTACAGCTTTGCCAAGAATGCTCTAGTGAGGCCCATAACCATTGTGTCCTTGATTTGTGTAGGGTTGACATCTAAGAGATGCCTGCAACACGCTTCTTTGCAGATTTCTCCTAGACTCCTCACGATTGTCACTTTCTTGTGCTGTGTGGTCACCGGCCTGACCGCGATTTTTGCTAACCTGGTGCCGAGTGCCCAGAGGAGTTCGTCGATGTGGGTTTCTTGATATTTTCCCATTTCGACCTTTCTCCAGATGTCCTCAGCCACGGGGTCCTTGGCTGCCACTCTTCCTATGTCGGCAAACTCCACTGCAACTTTGGGTTTGTTCCATCCCGGTGGGTGGCCGTCCCACTTGTCATATTCCCTCTTGAGTTGCTCTAGCCGTTGCATGGCAGTGCTTGGTTCATCTTGTTGCAAAGACTTTTTTTTTTTTTTCCCCCCTTTCCCCCCTCCCGTCTCAACTTAATTTGTTTTTTTTTAGATTTTATTCTCCCTCCGAGCTCGGGAATAGAAAAAAAAAAAAAAAAAGGAGAAAGAGCAATAAAAAAACCCCCCCTCTTCCATACCGCTCCTTTTTTTTTCTTATATAACGAACTGGAGGAAAGAAAGAAAAAAATGAAGGGGGGGGGAAAGGCGATGTTTAAGGACGAATCTCACTCTAAAAAAAAAAGGGGGGCTCCCCCCATAACTTCAAAAAAACGTGTAAGAAGACGTGACCGATCGCGTTTTTTTTTTTTCTTTTTTTTTTTTTTCTTTTTTATTTATTTAACAATCCTCAGCTCGTACAACCGCAGGAAGCTCATGATGAAGATACCAAGGAACACCGCGATGGTAGATGCTGTCCACCATTGCACGTTGGTGTCCAGCGTATGTATGAAAAGCGAACCCTGTGAAGTACCCGCCAACCGAATCCGCGGAGAAGGAGACAAGGACAGCGAGGTCACGGGGTGCGGCACACAAGACGGAATTGCACTCACCACCGACAGATCTACAGCATCATGGACATAAATTGTACCAGTTTTTGTACCGTAAGCGAGATGAGAAGCAGTTGTTGTCAAGGCGGTCGGCTCCGCCGCGGAAGAAACAAGCTGTTTTTCCGTTTGAAACTCCACCATCATCAAATGCCCGTCGGTTCCGTCGGGCCGTATGACATACCTTCTGAGGTAGTAAAAAGTTTTTTTTGTCCCGACAGACATGATTGTGGTTACCAAGTCCCCCCCTGGACTTGCTGCTACCTTTAAGAATCGTCGTCCCTCCTTGGCCTTGAAAACAACGAGCTCCTTGTGCTTCTTCGCCTTCTCCTCCATTTTGTAATTCCTCCTAGAGCCTATTCCGTATGACATGTCGCTGTCATAGATTCCCCAAATAGATAATGAGTTGTCTGTAACGCAAGATAACAGCATTGAACACGGTGATCGGGTAACAGCTTTTTCTGGTTCCATGTTGTAGAAAATAGATTCGGTCAAAGGTGGTGGGGACATGGCGAGGTCCGTGACGGGGTCTGTTGTGTTGAAATCGATTTTTGAAAGAAGTTTCGGTGTGTCGTTAGCTATCGCTAAGAGGTGCCCGGATGTCGATACCAGTGTGTGGCCCGATGGCGAGCTTACTAATTTTCCGATGTCAGGGATAGTAATTTCTGTGTGTTTCTCCGTCCCCACCCATGTAACCACCATGCCATCAGAATGCCTGGTCACAATATTTCCATTTACACATGTTATTATTTGGAGCACGTTGCCCATTCCCTTGACAACGTTGCAGGCGGACAGCTTGCCGGTGACGGTTTTTCTTTTCACGCTGTACACCATTAAGACGCCGGCTCCGCCACCTGTTATTTTGTCCTTTCCGCACCAGGCCGAGCTGAGATAAGCCTCTCCTGTACTGGTGCTTCTTATCGTCATTCTGTTCCCTTGGTGGGACAGCGAAACCTCGTAGTCTGTTTCCATGGTTTTTTTTTTTTTTTTTTTTTTTCTTTTTTTTTTTTTTTTTTTTTTTTTTTTTTTCTTCTTTCTTGACAGGGTGTTTGTACCAGTGGAAGATACCCAAGCCTGTGTGTGTCGCTCAGATCGCTGAATTTGAAGGCGGAAAAAAAAAAAAGAAAAAAAAAAAAAAGGAAAACCGTGAGTGAGACTATAATGTGAGGGGGTATGACTTTTTTTTTTTTTTTTCCTTTTTTTTTTTGTAATACTGCTCGTTTTCTTTCGTGTTCATACCCCCCCCCTTTTTTTGTTTTCCGTTTTTTTTTTTTTTTCCTTCTTCTTTTTTTTTTCCCTCTGAAAAAATAAAGAAAGGTTAGGTTTTTTTTTTCTCTTTATTTTTTCTCTTTTCTTTGTTCCTTGTAATAAATAAAAAGGGGGGGGGATACAGTAGTTTTCTTTCCCCCCCCACTCTTTTTTTCTTTTTTCCTTCCCTCACCATGATGAGTTCATAACCTTTCAACGCCTCATATCTCGGAAAATATGGGGGAAATTGGGGTCTCGTAAAAAAAAAAAAAAAAAAAAGAAAGAAAAAAACGTATTCACGCACCGCAGTAATTTCCCCTCTCTATTTTTTTTTTTTTTCTTCTTCTTTTTTTTCTTTATTTTTGAGAATAAAGTCTTTTTTTTTACTCTTTGATGGAATAAGGGCAGTCTTTCCCCGCATTCACGTAAGGGCAGTTGTCAGATCGGCAAACCTTTTTTTTTTTTTTTTTTTTTTTTTTCTTCCCCCGAAAAATCAAACCTTATGCGTTCCCCGCTGCTTGCCGCAAGTGAGAGAAAGTGACGAAACACCGAAAAAGTTCCCCACTGCGCTGGAGGCCTTAGCGTACATCACTCCATTGCACTGCTTTGCCTGATCAGGACCAAGCCCATTCTGAACACAGTGCTTCCCCTCGGCAGAGAAGTGGTGGCAGTAACAAGTATACTTTGCATCTGTCTTCGACACCCCGTACACCTCAGTCAATTTCTTGTCGTCCAACTTCAGCTGGAAATGGTTTTTTTTTTTTTTTTTGTTTTTGTGAAACTCATACTTTTCTGTCGCATGACGCCGACATTTTTTTTTTTTTTTGTTTAAATTTCCTCCCCCTCCTTTTTTTTTTTTTTTTTTGTGATTTTTGGAAAAAAAAACAAAGTCGGACATGAAAGAACGGTGAGTTCTAAAAAAAAGAGAAAAAAAAAAAGAAAAAAAAAATCTTGGGGGCTAACCATTTTAACCTCAGGAGTCGCCCGTTTTTTTGCAAACTTTTGCACCTGGGCACGGCTTTTCCCTTTGAAAACTGGTTCGAATAACACCAGCAGCCCACATCTTCCTGAGCACTAGAAGCCAGGAAAATATTCTCGAAACTTGCGCAGTCTAGTGGGGGTTCGAATCTCACTCCTGCTCACCAGGTTTGAAACCCCGCCTGTGTTTGTGCTTTTACCACCGGAGTTGCTTCATTTTGCACAGTACAAAGGTCACTAAAAAAAAACAATTGGAAATTTTTTTTTGGCTGTGAAGCGGACTACAGAGAACGTGGAACAATGCTTCACCGAAAGGGAGCTTGCTGACTAACAGAAGGCACGTGGCGGCCTAAATAAAAAAATATCTCGTGAGAATGAGGAAGCTGAATATGGGGAAAAGAAAAGAGGTAATGAGAGCATTCTGATAAGAAGCCCAGCGGCGTGGTGTAAGCACAACAGGCGAAGAAGAGGTCAGAAAAAGACACTTATGCGGCAGGACGCCTGAAGAGTCTCACAGCCTACCTCTTGACCGAACATTCTGCTGTGGTGTGGCCTTCGGCCCTTCGCTTATGGGTGGGGAAATTCTCGCTTGGGGGGATTTATTCTTTGCTGTTCTGTGTCACGTCACACCGTCGCTGAGAGCCTTGTTCGCATTAGCTTTACCTTCCGTGATGAGGACCTGCAATGCTTCGGTATGTCCATTTTTAGTCGCCACGTCACACGGGGTAATACCGTTGTTGTCGGCCTTGCTCACATCTGCTTTTCCTTCCGTGATGAGGATGCGTAATGCGTTGGCGTGTCCGTTCTGAGCCGCCTTGTAACACGGGGTAATACCATTGCTGTCGGCCTTGTTCACATCTGCTTCTCCTTCAGTGATGAGGACGCGTAATGCGTCAACATGTCCTTTTTGAGCTGCTTTGTAACATGGGGTAGTACCGCCCTTGTGGGCCTTGTTCACATCTGCTTCTCCTTCAGTGATGAGGACGCGTAATGCGTCGGCGTGTCCGAAAAAAGCTGCCACGTTACACGGGGTAAAACCGTTGTTGTCGGCCTTGTTCACATCTGCTTTTCCTTCAGTGATGAGGATTCGTAAGGAATCAACGTGTCCCGCTTGAGCCGCCATGTAACACGGGGTAGCACCATCGTCCTTTCCCTTGTTTACATCTGCCTCTCCTTCAGTGATGAGGATGCGTAATGCATCGGTGTGTCCGTTCTCAGATGCAATGTAACACGGGGTAACACCGTCGTTGGCCTTGTTCACATCTGCTCCTCCTTCAGTGATGAGGATGCGTAATACGTTGGTGTGTCCGCCTTGAGCCGCCATGTAACACGGGGTAACGTCATCTGATGTGGCCTTGTTCACATCAGCCTTTCCTTTCGTGAGGATGCGCAATGCGTCGGCTTGCCCGGCCAAAGCCGCCACGCAACACGGAGTAGTACCTTTCTTGTTGGCCTTGTTCACATCTGCTTGTCCTTCAGTGATGAGGACGCCCAATGCATCGGGGTGTCCCCATTCAGCCGCCAGGTAACACGGGGTCTTTTCCAAGTCGTTGTTGGCCTTGTTCACATCGACTTCTCCTTCAGTGATGAGGACACGCAATGCTTCGGTGTGTCCATTGCGAGCCGCTTTCAAACACGGGGTAAGACCTTCCTTGTCAGCCTTGTTCGCATCTGCCTTTCCTTCAGTGATGAGGATCCGCAAAGCGTCCACGCAGTCGTGTTCAGCGGCGACAGAGCACGCAGTGCTGCCAAACGCATCCACCGTATCCACCGCCAGCCTCCCAGAGAGGAGGACATCCTTCAGAAGGTCAGCACGATTCCTTGCCGCCGCCGCATGAAGCACTGTCCACCCTTCCCGAGGTCCCTCTTCCTTGTGCACTACCCAGAACCTGTCGCCAAGTGCCTCCACCACCTTGTCGAACACAACCCGCTTGCAAGCACACGCAAGAAGCCCGACAGCTGCTGTCCGCAGCTCGTCTCCTACGCCTCTGAGGTCAGCTCCCTTGCTCAGCAGCACCGCCGCACTGTTGTCGTGGCTGCCGTTCTTGTTCACCCGCAACACTGCCGCGAGCGAAACATTCAGGGCCTCAGAGTGACCTGCGGGTCCCAGGTTGGCACAGCACAGCGACACCACCTGCTCGTTGTGCTCCAACTCTGCAGCCACCTCCAGCAGTGTCTTCCCGTCCACAACAGGCATTTCCGTGCTGGGTGGGTAGAAAACCCACTTTCCCTCGCGTGTCACCGGATGGGTTTCAAAACGATTTTCAGCCAACACAACCTTCGTCTTGATGGTATCGAGGAGCCGTGCATTGCGAACCTGCTCCACCTGTGTCATGATGTCGGCAAGCCTGCCCCAGTGATCGAAGTCCATTTCCTGAAGCTCCACCACCACCACGCGACGCAGGCTTGTGTCCAGCGCCACCTCCAGCAGACGCATCACACCAACATCAGGGCGCCCCACCACCCGGAACTGGGTGTTCGCTGCGATCAGAACCTCCTGTTCCTCGGGGAAGCGGCTGAACTGAGCGATGCTCCGACCCGTCTGCACCCGAAGAACGAGGATCGTCCCCTGAACCTCTTCGTCTCCACCACCAACACCATCACCCTTCCCAAGGAAGTCTTTCACCACCCCCGGATCCTCGCTTGCACTCGTGGGGTGAGGCATCGTCACCACCGCCCCCACAGAGTACAGCGACTCGCTCACCCGGAAGTCCATCGCACGGAACACGGTCCCCTCGTACTTCGGCTGCGACACCATTGCTCGGTGCAGGGAATAGGCGAAGTCCTTCATCGGCTCGTAGCGCTGTCGCTCCCCACGGAACGCCACCTCACGCATCGCCGCGTTCACCTCATAGCACAAGGGGCTCTCCAGCGTGTACAGCCGAAGGTACGGCTCAGACTTCCCTTCCACCTGCTGCACCGCCCACTCCGCAGTCATCTTCTGGAACACCCCACCAGCAGCCCGCTGAGCCGCCTCCAGCTTCTCGCACTTCGAGAGGTGCCGCTCCTTGCTCCCAGCGTTCAGAGCAGTCCCACACGCAGCGCACGTCACATACTTCTCGCACTCCGCCCCCATCGCAGCCTCCACAGTCGCCAGCATCGGCCTCGCACACGACGCACCACCCTCGAAGAACTCGCTCCACCCTCGGTCCACGTCGATCTCGCCGAGCCCGTCGCTGTACCGGCTCACCCCTCCCTTCTTGCTCGCCGGTACCACCCCTCCAGCCACCTTGAACGCCTTCACAGCCTTCTGCAGCTCTTTCCGCCCCTCCGACACCAGCGATAACACGCAGTCCCCCACACCGCGCTCCTCGCTCCGTTTCAGGAGCTTCTGCATCACAGCAATCACGCTGTGGCACAGGGCGTCGTGCCACCTCCCCAGCGCCGCCTCCAGCTCCCTTCGTTTTGTCTCTACGGGCGTGCCGGCGGTGGTGGTGGTGCTGCTGCTGCTGCTGGTGGTAGTAGTCGCACTGCTCTCCAACTGTCCACGCAGCTGCTCCACTGCTTCCCACGCTGTCTTCACAGCTCCCTCTCCTGCTGGAGGAGGCGACGACAGGGCCTTCGCAGCCTGCACACCAGATCCCGCTGTCGTTGTCATTTTGCAATTCCGCAAAGAGCCTTTTGCAGGTGGGTATCCTGTGTGGGTGTGTTATGAAATCATATAAAAAAGGTACCAAAAACAAGAAGAAAAAAACTTGGGGCGAGGGGAAGTAAAAAAGTTAGAAAAGGGAGAAGAAAAGAGGGGGGGGGGGGGGGGGAATATATATATGAGTTAAAAGGAAGTCTTTGTGAGACGCCCCCTTGTTCTCATCTTCTTCTTCATCAGTCCATGCACTCCTCGCTTTCTGCCCAGCTTCCCTCCCAGTCACATTCTCGAAGTCCAGTGCTAGCTCCACCATTGACACAGACGTATTCCTGCTGCCTGCATAGCAGCGCAGTTGTCTCATCCATTTCAGCACCTCCTTCGTATTGAAAAAATAAAAAAAAAAAGCTCACTGTATCGTTGCGCTGTGCTGCCTCCAAAGTGCACACCGCGGAAAGGATTTCTCCAAATGTCTAGCCAAGGGCTCCCCCCCCCTAGGGCTATGTTGGCAGGAAACGGGGAAACAGTTTCCGTTTCCGTTTCCTTTATTTTTCAGATACTTAAGGAAACGCGTTTCCTTTCTCAAGAGGGAAAAAAACGTGGTCCCTTCTTAAAAAAAGGAAACGGGCCCCCAAAATAAAGAAACGTTTTCCGTATCCGTTTCCTTATTTTCAAAAAAAAAAGGAAAATCTTGGAAACGCGTTTCCTTGCCAATGGACCTGGGGGGGGGGGGGGGGGGGGGGGGGGGGTCACCGTGCCTAAAAAAGCTCGAAATTCGGGTAAATTGTACCACCGAAAATAGTACAAAAAAAAAATTAAAATGGCGTTTTAGGGCATCCCATTTGCATATTTCGTCGAAGCTCGGCTGGGAAATGGGTTTTTTGGACGATTTTGGGGGGTGGTATAGCTGGTTTTTTTTTTTTTTTTTTTTGCGCCTTTGTGTCACATGTGTGCAAGATTTACCTCGAGGGAGAAAATAAATAGATTTTCCATTGGCAAAAGCATGTTTTCCTTGGGTTATAAAAACCCTTCAGGTCTTCATACTTTTTTTTTTTTTTTTCCCCAGTTTGCCCCCTCAAAAAATAAAAGGGAGAGAGAGAGGGGGGGGGAGCAACATTCGCTTAAGTTATTATTTCTTATTATTTTACCCTCTTTTTTTTTTTCTTTCTCTCTTACTTCTCCCTTTCCTTTTTTTTACCCCCCCCCAGGCATAAATGGTAAAGAATAAAACAAAAACAAAAAAAGAAGATTGAAGAAACTACCTTTGAGTCTGAGTTGAGCTTTTTTTTTTTTTTTTTCCCCGAAAAAGCTCAAGACTCACGCAAATCCCCAAATTTTACAAGTGCTTCAGAGGGGGGAGGTGGGAGGGAGGGGGGAGAAAAAAAAAAGAGGCGGGGGAAGGGGGGAACTTTATTTTTAAAAAAAAAAAAATTGCACTGTTTTCGGACGCCCGCTCTTGCTTCTTTTTTTTTTTTTTTTTTTTTTTTTTTCTACGACTACTTGGAAAGGGAAAAAAAAAAAAAAAAAAAAAAAAAAAAATAAAATACTTCACACATCATACTGGTACGTATTGATACCTTGTTGCGGGTGGTAAGGCTCGCGGTCCACCAACAGCCGTTGCGGCGGTGAAAGAGACAACGACTCCATACCCATCCCCCCTCCCCGCTCAGGGAAGACCGACCCGGAGTGCGCGAAGGACTGTTCAGGCCTCCCCCGCGGGGCATAGTTGTCATTTAAAAAAGTAGTAATCTTGTAGGTGTACGTCAACCACACAACGATCCCCCCCACAAGGAAGGTTAACGTGTTGAAGACGAAAGACGCAATTTGAATCCCTTTTGCGGCATCCATCTGAATGGTTCGATAGTCCAGAGCCCACAGCGGCATGTCGTTCAGAAACCACAGTGCCACGATGCCTGTGATCGTTTTTCGTTTTCTTTCGACTCGTTCTGTTGCGTACTTTGCAGCCCAGAACCAAAAAGTCGATGCCACAGAAAAATACACCACCATGCCCACAATGACGAAGGTGAGATACACCTTCGTCAGCCCGTTCCCATACTTATCCTTTGCGTCGCCCCGCATTATCCACGCGATACAGTTAATCAATGTGATGAAGATGGAGAGGCCCCACCACATCATGCAGGCTATGGGAATCACCCGTCTCTCCTCTAACATCCAGTTCGGGAGAAAGAAACCAGGGTCGCCCGGCTGAATCATGTTGGATGTGATGTAACCAGAGGAACTGTTGTTGTTGTTGTTGTTGTTGTTGTTGTTGTTGTTGTTGTCATTGTTGCTGTTGTTGTTGCTCCCCGACACCGGGGCAATGGAGGTGTTGTTGTTGTTGTTTTGCGGCTCGTACTTCCCCGACTGCGGGGACTGCGGGGCTTGTTGGTAATCCATTTTTTTTTAAACCTCCCCCCTTCCCTCCTCTTTTTTTTTTTTTTTTTTGGGTCGGGAAAAAAAAAAAAAAAAAATGGGGCTTTGATTGCAACACTAGGTGGCGTTAAGCGTGCAATGAAAAAAAAAAAAAAAAAAAAAAAATTCAGTAGTTCGCAATGGATCTGTCCATCGACCTCATAAAGGTGATGGAGTAGAGGAAGAAAGCCGCGGCCAAGCACATGAAGTAAAGCGGGAGGATCGATTTGAAGTGGTAGAACTGGAAGTAGAGCCATTCCTTGACCCTTGTCACGGCGTCCCCACGCTCCCTCTCTGCCTGCAGCTGCGCGATCTGCTCCTCCCTCGTCCCCTTGAACCGCTTCAGGTCGCGTTCAAGTTCTCTATTCGCCTCTTCATAAAGGTCATCTCGCACCGTCTTTTGATCCTCTATTGCGTCATCCACCTTGACTCTCATCTTATCGCGCTCCTTGAGGAGCTCCTGCACGATTTTTTTTTTTTTTTTTTTTTTTTTTTTGGAGAAAGAGTACATACATCCCAGGCAGACCCTGTTTGCTTCCACCTTACCTGCCCCGCCACAATCCCTTTAACCAGCAACCTTCGACTATTTGTTATCGCTTGCATTTTTCTTTTCTTTTCTTTTCTTCTTCTTTTTTTTTTTTGGAATTTTGTGTGTCTCAAGTTTAATAAAAAAAAAAACAAAATACTGTAAAACGAATAATGTCGGACGGAAAATTTTCCGGACACCAAAAAAACCCGGACATTTTTCCGTCCGGGAGTTTTTCTGGGGAAAAGTCTTTTTTACGGAAGGGGGGTAGCAGCTCCTGCTTTTTTTCCCATACCACCATGTTTGCCTGGAAGGGCTTTGCAGACTCGTATGCAGAGCCAAAATGTTTACCCTGCGTGGCAGTTTGAATTTTTTTCCCCTCCCTTTCAATGCACCAACAAACAGCACCCACAGGATTCTTAACTTTCTTCAATCTCATAAACCGTACTTCTTTCGTCAAATGAACAGTTCGACTACCCAAGGCACGTTGAGCAACTGGCTTGTGAAGCACCCAACTTTGGTTGCTGACACCTCCGACCAGCTACCGCACGAAAGAGGGGGTGGAACTAGCAACGTCCAGTATTTCCGACTGGAAAAAAAACTTTGGGGGCTCTGTTGGGCCTGTTGCTGCCCCCTTTACCGTCGGTCGCAAACCTCTTCTGGCCGATGCAGAGACTGCCAAGGTTTTTGCTTGGGTCGATAGGCAAAACGAACTTGGCGAGCCTATCTCAGCGCAACAAATATGCACCTATGCAGAAGGGCTGCATCCAGCCCGAAAGACAGAGCTGGTAGACTTTGGTGGGACACTGTCCTTTTCCACCAGCAGGGCTGACAAGCTTTGCAGCAGGAAAGGCTACAAAAGCCGCAGGCCCACCACCGGAAAACCTGGAAACGAGAAGGACAAAGAGAGGGCACGCTGTTTCGCCATGCAATTCAGGTCTATAATCGACACCCATAAAGTAAGGCCTGAATTGGTCTGGAATATGGACCAAACCTCCCTGCAGCTGTTGCCGTTGGGGTTAAAAACCAAAACGAAAAGGGGAAAATCGTAAAAGTCCGTGGCTTGGGGGACAAACGGGCCATAACTGGACAGCTGGCTGTCTCCCTGGCTGGGGATAAGTTGCATCCGCAAAAGGCAGAACGGAACCTGCAGCCGACAGGGTTTATCCAGGGTCCGTGCCCCGTCAAGCACCCGCCCACCGAATGGAGCCTAACGGCATCGCCCAGTCATTGGGCTAATTATGATACACTCAGTATCTGGGTCAAAAAGCTGTTTCTTCCTTTTTGCAGTAAAACCATCGATTCTCATGGTTTTGCCCCGAACGAGTCGATTCTGCTGCTTGTCGATGACTACAACTGTCATTCGACCGATGAGTTTTTGGAGTTGTTCGAAGGCGCAAACGTGCACATTGCTTTTGTCCCCCCTGGGCTCACCTACATGGTTCAACCGATGGATATTGGGTTGAACGCAGCTGTAAAAGCATCTATTAAGAACAGTTATAAAAAGTGGGTCACACGAAGGCTCGACAAGCTGATTGCCTCAGGGGCGGCGGCTGAATCATGGGAGGTGCCCTCTACTAGCTCGATTAAAGGGCCACGAGGCTTTTTCTTCTCCTGTTTTTTTTCCTAGGTGGGTCGAAACAGCCTGGTGGGAAGAGGAGGAAGAGGAGTACTCCCTATATGCCAGGCTTGCCCAGGACATGGAGCATGGACGTCTGGAAGTCATCGACGTAGATCATCTTCCGACACGACCACCGTGTCCGCCGCCTTGACGATAACCGAAGAAACCTTTTCCGTTTCTTCAGACTCGTCAGTGGAGATGCTCCCCAGTCTCACCCAGCAACGGCTGGATGACGCTGCAGCCAGGAGAGCCGCCAAGAAGGCAGCGGCCAAACCCGGAGGCAAGGTAGCACAGTAGATAGCCCTACCCCTCCCTTTTTTTTCTTTTCTTTTCGCCTTTTATCAATCAGTTTTACCTTGAGCTTTATGCCCACACGGTATCTTCTTCAGGGATAATGCGGACACGAAACACATGACCCAGATACCCAGTGGTTCGGTGGCGGTTTCTTCGCGCGGTTGCCGTTTGCAGCCCAGGCCAGTATGTAGGTGGTAGTGGACCAGGCCCCCTGACGACCTTACAAAAAAAAAAAAAAAACTCCCGGACGGAAAAAACTCCCGGACACCAAAAAAAACTCGGACATTTTTCCGTCCGGGAGTTTTTCGTTTTACAGTAAATAAAAACATATAAAAACACGGGGTTTTTTTTTTTTCTAATCTAAAAGGGGGAGGGGAGGGGGGGGAGAGAGCTTTCACAGAATTATCACAAAAAAAAAAAGAAAGAAAAAAAATCGAATCCCCCCCTACCAAGGTCGGTTTCCCGCCCAAATTTTGTACGCGAAGTAGAAGAGCACAATGCTGTTAAGGGTCATAAGATACCACCCGTATGCAAGCTGGTAGCCTTTTCCAATTGCAATTCCACAGAGTGTCATATTCCAGGTGGTTAAGGTAACGACGGAGACGAGTAGGAGGCAAACACCGGCGATGGCGGTGAGGGGGGTGAGGAAGAAACGGTACCTAATGCTGAGGGAACCGGGCCGTATAGTTTCCAATGACTGGAGGATGGTGGCGAGGCCCAGTGCCACGAGGGACGTTACACCAAAAAGCTTACAAAACATTACATTCAGGTAGAATTGCTTGCAGGTGCCTTCTTTTATGGTCCCGTCCTCCCCCCCGCACTTCCAGTAGAAGACGCCCCAGCTGCACCGTTGTTCCCCCTTCGCCACAGTGTTCTCCCTCACCAGCGAGGGCATCATCAGCAACACGAACTGCGACATGAACACCATGAACAAGCCCATCAGGAATATCCCGTGGGCCTGCCTCCCGTACTCCTCCCCGGTCCTCTTCTTCTTGAACCACACGTGGCTGAGGAGGATGACGTCTGGGTCTTCGTCATCCTTTGACTTCATGTCTTCTCACTCCCCTCCTCCCCCCCTTCCCCTTGCCTGTTAAGAAATAATGCGTCGCTTGGTTTCCAGGAATATGAAAAAAAAAAAGAAAAAAAAGGAATACTAATGATGATTCTGATATTGTTTTTTTTTTTTTTTTTTTTTTTTTTTTAATATAGCATGGTGTGTGTGTGTGTGTGTGTGAGTGGAAAGAAAAAAAAAGGAAAAAAAAACCCCCCCAGCTTTTAATAATACACAGGAGGGCCTTGGTAACCGTAGCCCTGAGGAGGGGGTGGAGGGTAAGAGGGTGGTGGTGGTCTATTGTTGCCTCCCCTGTAATCGTCATGCTGGCGGTGTCTGTGGTTCTGTCTGTGCCCACCGTGGCTGTCGCCGCTCCCCCGCTCCCGCTTGGCACGCTTCCACTCCGGTTCATCCGAGGGGATGGGGATGGGCAGGTTGTTCTCCCTGGCGTGTATCTCCGCCTTCACATCCCTCACATCCCTCGCACGGTCTCGAGGATTTTCCTCGAAATACCTTCTAAGATCCCGCGGTATCTTTCTCTTGTTCTCAGGGTCCTGCGGGTCGTACCGTGAATGGCTGAAGAAACAGCGATCCTTCAAAGGACACATCCCCAGGTTCTGCAAGGTTTTACAGTAAGGAATCTCAAATGTGTGCATGAACTTGCAATCGTCCCCAGAATTGCACTTCGCCTTCTGCGTGAAATACTTACAAGGTATCCTTCGCATTTTTCGAAGCTCGGCGGGAGAGAGGTGTCGTTCTGGTTCTTGTGCGGCGCTAGGAGCGTCGCCGATTTGCCATTTCGCGCGTTGCTGCTCAAGCTGAGCATCGGAAATAGGCGGGAATTGTTCCTTAGAATTCTCCGCGGGCACGAGGACGAACTCTGGATGCTCCACGATGTACCTTGTTTTTTTCAGGTTCTCCGCGATAGTTAGCGTGTCGTCCAGTGTGTGATATGCAACTTCGGTGCCCAGCCTGTTCGCAAACATCAGGATTCTGTAGGAGTCGGAAAGGATGTTCTTCACCATCGCTCGGGTTTCTGGTTTTTTCGATTCTGCTCTGCTGGTTTCGACGTCGATGGCCCATTTCGACTGTGTTCTCTCCTCTGGACCGAAATCTTCGTCGATATTGTCGTCGTCCTCGATAGTTTTTTGTTCGTTTTCCTCTTCTTCTTCTTCTTCTTCTTCGGGTTCGTTTTCGTTGCCCCCGTTTAAGATTCTGTCGAGTCGTTCCATGTCCTCGTCCCGCTTTCTCTTTTTGGGGTTCACCGAAACACGGATTTGCTGTTGTTCACCGTCGTGGCCCTCCAACGTATCGCAAAGATTTGCGTAGTCTGGATCAGATGGAAGATCATCTTCTTGATTATCACGCAGAACATTCGCGTTGGAAAAAGATGTCCTGCTTGCTTTGGGTCCGTGTTCCGAGTGGTGGATGTGTGTGAAGGAGCAGCTGTTTCCGTTCTTACAACGGCGGGACCGCCAGTAGAAATCGCATATTCTCCTTTCCCCCGGGTTGGGCCGCGGGGGTGGATCGATAGCACGAGATTCATCTTGATTATTACCGTTTTTTCTAATGAATCTTCTCGTGGCTGTTCCAAGAGGAACGACACCGGGGCCGGATACGTTCGACGCGCGTTTTCTTTTTGTGTCGGCGTCTTCTTCGGTAATGTCAAAGAGGACTTCTAATCCAGGCTGTAGGGAAGCACCTCCGGGCATTTGAAGTTCGCGTCTGTGTACGAATATTTGTTTTGCGGTTTCGTCGTCGGGGTCTGTTATGGTAATAAACCCGTATCCTTTGTCCTCGTCCCATTTCTGAACTGTTCCTTTTGTGGAACCTTCTTTTTCGGGTGGGTTGGCTGCTTGGCTTTCCGTGGTAATGAGCTGCTCCCTGCGACGTTTTTTCATTTCCCAGAATTTATTCCAAACGTCGTGCCTGCGCAGTTTCTTCTCGCGAAACACCGCGAGATTTTCTAAAACATCTTTTAACCGATGCCGCTCGTTGACAAGCCTGCTGAATTTAACAGTCTCCCCGTTATGATGTACCGAAAAATCTATCTTCCACAGGATTGTGTCTGTTTTCGCGATGAATCTTGAAAAATTTGTTTGGTTTCTGGTAAGACCTTTTGATTGAATAGTGAGATGCAATCCTCTGGTTTTCGCGGCTTCTTTTAGGTAATGCTGTGGGGTTGGCAGGGTGTCTAAGGAGAATGGAGTGTGACCCGGGAGTTTTTTGTGGTAGCCTTTTATAACGTTTACAAAGTTTTCAAGGAAAAAATAATCCTCGTACAGTGTGGTCTCGTTGTAGTCCTCCGTCCCCACCATTTTAGGACGTCGCTTGCCATCGCAGTTCCATTTTTCCTTGTGTGCTTTAACGCACGGGACAGAACAGGTTTCCCTTGCGCAGCCTGGGCATCTGTATTTCCCTTTTTGCTCGCACACGCAGCAGGTCATTTCTCTGTTCGGGGGCTTTTCTGTCGTTACCGGTTTCAGCCCTGCTCCTAGTGGCTTCTTTGAGAGATCTCCCACCACCGCCATTTGAAGCATATCTGTGCCTTGTGACAATGCATCGGGCATTTTTTTTTTTTCTTTTTTCCTCCCGCCCCCCCTCCTTCGCCTTTTTTTTTTTTTTTTTTTTTTTTTGCTTGAATCATTGTCAAAAAAAATTTTTAAAAAAAAAAAGGGCCATAAGCCTACACGACTCATTTTTTTTAGGGAAGATGGGGGAGGGGGGGGAAGGGGGAAAAGAAAGTGAATTGGAAAAAAAAAAAGGGGAAAAAAAAAAGAGGCACTGGCCGTTTGTTTGTACGTGCCGGAAAAAAAAAAAAAAAAAGATAAAGAAGCTTGCTTAGCTTAACTTTAAAAAAAGAATTTTTTTTTGTGGCCATACCCCCATGAGATTTCCCGCCTGACGAACCCCTCCCTCCCTCAAAAAGAATTCCTACAGGATTAGAAACAGCAAAGGAAACCTTGGGAAAATTTGGACCACAGTTTTAAAAAATCTTTTTTAAAGTTAAGTTTAAGCTTGGCTAAACGGGGGGGAGGGGGGAGGGCATCGCAATCTCATCACCTTCAACAATGCGCTACCCAACATAAATTTGTGAGGTTTTCTCTTTTTTTTTTTTTTTTTTTTTTGGGAAATCTCTTTCTTTTTGTTTTCCTTCCTTTTTCCTTCTCGCACGCCCGCTTTTTTTTCTCTCTTTTTTTTTTTTCGTTTTTAAAAGATTTGGATTCTCAAACACCTTTAGAGATATGAATAAGAAAAGCAGAAGTTCGGGCGTGCCCCCCCCCCCCCCCCCTTTTTTTTTGAAACTAAATAATGAGGAAAGAAATGGGAGGGTGGGGTAAATGAGGGATACAGCATTTTGTTTTCTATTTTTATTTTTATTATTTTTATTTATTTATTTACAGTCTCTTTTTTTTTTTTTTAAAGGCACCATTTAGAGAGATCTATCAGCCATTATATCAGCAGTAGTCATCTGCCCAAAACTGTGCATCTAGTTAGCATAGTACTTTTACCTAATTTTCAACAATAAAAAAAAAAAATACCGTAAAAATCTCTTTATTTTTTCTGGGAAAACCTTCTCCTAGAGACGAATCTTAAGTGACACCCTCACTTGTCAGTGGGATGGAGATATTGCAGAGGGTAGTTTTCACGTGCCCCTACCCCCCCCTTTAAGAACCCTTACAAAATTAAGAGATTTTTACAGTAAACTGGGGGGGGGGGGGGGGGGAAAGGGGGAAAAAAAAAACACGATAACCATGGGACGCAACAATGTGCCTCTTCAAAAGGTAAGGTGTCAAAAAAAAGGGGGTGGTGGGGGGTGAAGTCAGTGGTGTCTGTTTCGTTGTGTTGTGTTGTGTATTTTTTTTTTTTTTCGCGCTTCAGCCATTTTTTTTTGTTGTTGTTGCTTTTGTGGAGGGTTTATTTATTTTATTTTTTTTTTCTTTTTTTTTTTACAAGGCATTAAAAAGGATTAAAAAGAGCAGAACTCAAAAAAAAAAAAAAAAAAAAAAAAAAAAAAAAAAAAAAAAAACCACCCCGAAGCCACATCATTTCGGGGGGTGTCGCTATTGTTGGTTAGCTTTTCCTCTTCAACGGAAAAAAAAAAAAAAAAAAAAAAAGGTGCAATTGCCTGGCTGGCCAGCGTGATGTCATAAAAGAACTATCGTGGGGGGGAGGGAGGGGAAAGGGGAGGGGGTGTGCCGAGGGGTGAAAACCTCGGGGGGGGGAGTTTGTAACCCCGAGTGTGCAAGTTTATAAAAATCTTTTTTTTGATTTTTTTTAAACAAAAAAAAGGGAGGGGAGAGAGAGACAAGTTGCAAATGTTTACGGGTTTTAAACATCCACAGGTTTTTTTTTTTTTTTTTTTTTTTTTTTTTTTTACCCCCGTCGTCCATGCTTTGCAACGAATGAACTGTCTCCTTTTCTCTTTTTACAGGGAGGGGGGATTCGAGTGCACACAGCGCCCATCTCTTACCCCTCCTGTGCATAACAAAACAAGAACAAAAAAAATCCATATTTTTTAATTTCAAAAAGAGGGGAGAAAAAAAAAAGAAGAAAAAAAAAGAATAACAACCAAAACAGAACGTATCAAACGAATGAAAGAAAAGGTAAGGGAAAATTATACAGGTACACATCTTTTTCACGCAAAATCCAATTGGATTTCTTTTTTTTTTTCCCCCCACTTTGAAGGACAAAAAAAAAAAAAAAAAAAAGAAAATGGGGCTTTGGTTGCAACACTATTTGGCGTTAAGTGTGCAGCGAGGTGGAAGGTCTATCTTGTGTTGCTACCTTCTGCGTCTCGACCACCTCTGACAGTTTTGTCAGCACTCTGGCTAGCCAGTTTGCACGCCATATCTTCCAAGATGTGCTGTTTAAAAAAAAAAAAGTAGGGAAAAAAAAAAAAAAGAAAAAAAAACAACAAATAAACAACATTGTCGGCCCACCTAAGGGCAGCTGGAGAGTACCGCACCTTGAGATCTTACTTGTATTTTTTTTTTTATTCTTTTTTTTTACTTATAGTTTTTATTATCTTTTTTTATTTATTTATTTTTTTTTTTTTTTTTACCGTTTCGAAATACGGTATTTCCCCTCCCCTGTGTTCCACATTAAGGGAGCACACTTGAGAAAAAAAAACAATTTAACATGGCAACTGAATACCCCTTGTTTTTTCATTTTTTTCTTTTCTTTTTTTTTTTTTTTTAAATTTCTTCTTTCTCCCATCCATGTGGCTTTTCCCAACATTTCTTTTTTTTTTTCCGTCTGTTTCTTGTGTTTTGCAGGCTAATAACTATGTTGGATATCAGGGACAAAGATAACCCCAGGGGGCTTGTCCCGTCCAAGAAGCTATTACAGCCATTTTTTTTTTTTTTTCGCCCTTTTGTACTATACTTAACCAAAAGCACCTTCATTTGCATACTCACAAGGTGAGGGGGGAGGGGAGGGGAGGGGAGGGGGGGATTAAAGTTGATGGGGCAAAAGAGATGACATTTTTTTTTTAAATATTTTTTTTTCTTCACTTTACTTTATTTATTTTTAAAATTCCAATACCCCCCCCCCCTTTGGACATAAGGAGGTCGAAATGAAAGAATGAGCTGCGTGTTTGCACAAACATTTTTTTGTTTTCTCTTTTTTGAGGAATAAAGAAGCTGAGGGGAAGTATGTAGGGGGGGGGGGGGGGGGGGGGGGGGAGTGAGTGAGAAGAAAAAAAAAGAAAGAAAGAAGAAAAAATCGGTTCGATTGTAAAGAAAAAAAAAAGAAGAAAAAAAAAACTCATTGCAATGAACGGGGGAGAGGCGATGTTTAAGGGCTATAAATCCAACTTGAGGACCCCCCCCCCCCTTAAAGAAAAACAAAAAAAGTTCCATTATCTCTATACTCTAGCTGAGGGAAATAAAAAAAAAAAAGGAAGAAGAAAAAAAAAGAAGTACGTTGCGGCTCAACCCCTCCCCCCCTTTTTTTTTCAAGCACTCCCTTCCACCGGTATTTTAGAGAATATATGAGGAGCTTTCTTTTTTTTTTCCCCCCCTTCGCCTCCCTCCCTTATTCAAAACAATATATATATATATAAAAAAAAAAAGAAAAAAAAAAAATCACGACCAGCTAGCGCATTTCGGGTCGGGCGGGCTTGCCCTCGTCAGCTCTTCAGGGCAGAATTCATCAAGAGAAGGACACAAGGTGTCGGCGTAGTCAAGACAAGCCTCTCTTCTAAACAAAACAGCAAGGGATGAACAGGTGGGCCGCGAAGTAGGTGTGAAACACAGCATCCTGTTGACTATATCCCGAAGGCTGGAAGGAATGGGCAACGACGCGGGCAGACAAGGTCGGGCCCGCCCGGTCATGATCCCCCACGAGACCTCCGCTGTCGTGGCCCCTTCAAACGGCAGGTAAGTAGTAATCATCTCCAAAACACAAATACCAAAAGAGTAAACATCCGCAGCAGGTGTATAAGCCTCCTCCGCCCATATCTCAGGTGCAATAAACGAAAACGTCCCTGGTATTTTCGCCAGGTCCTCATCACCGTCGTTCCGGGCCCCGGTTACAGGATCCCTACGAGGTGCACCGGTTACCACAGAGGATCCTACACAGCTTAGACCGAAGTCTGCGATTTTTAACACACCGCCTTGGCTTACAAATATGTTGGAGGGTTTTAGATCTCTGTGGTGGATGCCTTTTAGATGAAGGTATGCCATTCCCCGGCATATCTGTGTGCACCAATCGAGTTTTGAGGTCCATTCTACAGGTTTTCTTTCGTAGCTGCGGATGATGTCGCGGAGGTTTGCCGGGTCGCAGAGTTCGGTGACGAGCATAAGATTTTTTTGTTCGAAAGAAGCGCCGATTAACAGGAGGATGTTTGGGTGGCGCAGTTTTGTCATGACGTTGAGCTCCTCCATGAACTCTTGTTCCTCCTCGGCGGAGCCCTTCTCGGTCTTTTTTTGAATTTTTACCGCAACGTCGGTCGCGCCAGCGTAGCATCCCGCGTAGACGTTTGAAAACGCACCTTGCCCGATTTCTTTCGACCAGAACACCTCAAGGTCTTCGTGATTCACCTCAAAGTTCGCGATAAGATGTCTCCCAACACCAGTAATCCTCGGGCTTTTAGGTGTACACGCAATATCAGCTGACGAACCTTCCGTAGCCGCCCAATCTTCATCGGAGCTATCTAAAATATTACCGTCGTCCGAATGCATGTTGAAGGTGACACGAACTTTTGTCTGATTCCTTGCAGCTTCCCTGATATCTGCTACGGTTTTTACAGCTTCGGTGTTAATGTGTGTTATGACCTTTCCAAGGTACTCCGCCAGCCCTGCATCTGCCGCGGGGGAGTTCTGTGACACGTCCATTAATTTTAAAGAACGCAGCGCGCATGTTATGCCCAGGTTGGTGTTTGCAGGCTTAATTATGGTGACTTTTATGGGTTCTGTCACGAATGAGGCGAATTTTGCCGCGAGTTTTTTCTGGCTGTGGTGTGGTAGTGCTGTGAATTGTTTGAAGACAGCTTGTTCCTCTTTTGTCATTGTTTTGGTGGGTTTGATAGGAAGTGCTGCAAGAGGAGGGGGTCTTGTTCTAGTGGGTGTTTTTCTGTTCTCGCTGTGGTAGGTGTTGTAGATTCCGTCCAGCGTGCTTACTGAGCTGCTGAGCTTTCTTAATGGCCTGGCGGGGCTTTTCCTCGTGGTGCTCCTCGAGCTCACCGAGCTGCTGCTGTTGCTTCGCTTGAAGGTCCGCGAGCCCCCTCCCGCGCTCATTAGCGACGACGATCTCGTGAATTTCGGGCTGAAACCCGATGACGTTGGTGGTTTCCTCGGGCTTCCCCTGGGACTCCCTCTGGGGCTCGATTTTGGGCTTTGCATTTTTTTTTTTTTTTTTTCTTTTTTTTTTTTTTTTCCCCCAACCCCTTCCTGTATATGTGTGCGTGTGGGTGTTTGTGTGGAGGGAGTTGTTATAACATAATATAATGTAAATCACCGTGTAAAAGAGAGATTGTTGTTTTTTTTTTTTTTTTTTTTTTTCTTTTTTTTTTTTTTCCCCCTTCATTTGTAATGGGAAGGGGGCTGTTGGGGTTGGGATTACTCGTTGTTTGTTGTTATATTTTTTCTCGTTAATGGGGGAGGGGGATCAAAGGAAAAGGAAGAGAAAACAGAAAACTGTTTAAGGGGGGGGGGGGGGGACGGGAAAACACTTTTCTTTTTTTTTTATCTCGTGTTATTTTCATTTCTAATTTTTTTTTCTTTTTCAAAATAAAAAAGTTTACAAAAAGGGTTTAGATTAGTCCCTCTTTTTTTTTTGTGTTTTGATATTCAAAAGCACCACACACTATTGCAAAAGAAAAAAAAGGAAAATTGGGGAAAATAAAGAGCAACGTGGTCATCGCTTAATACGAGCCAGCGGTAGGGATGGTTTATAATTAAAAAAAAAAAAAAAAACCTAGAGAACAAAAAAAAAAGATGTCTTTAAAGGGAACCTGCAGTATGTGACAGGATCGCCTAAAAAAAAGGGAGGGGGAAAAAAAAACGTTTGCCCACCCGAGAAAAAAAACTTTTTTTTTTTTAAAAAAAAAACTGAAAGTGTAATAAATATCAAAATTGAACCTCCTCATCTTTTTCTTTTATTATTTCTTCTTTCTTTTTTTTTTTTTTAAAACACAGGCACACACGGCGCCGCCAGAGGGTAAGGCATATAACTAACCAAATCTGTGAAATCTTCCTTTCCCCTCTCCCTCTCGACACCTTTTTCTCCCAATACCAAAACAGCACCACCACAAGTCAAAGCATTGGCATAAACACGAGCCTTACCAATATCCTCTTGCAACGCATGTATATGCACCACCCTTGCATCCACAGGCCCCGAAATGTGCGTCGCTGTGGGCCGGTTCTCAAGGACAAGAGAAGAATTATCTGTCGGGATAATATGTGCTACGGTAGGAGTAGGTATGGAGTCGGTGAGAATGGCCAGCTCTATGGATTGTGTTGATGCTGTTGTTGTTGTGGTGGTGGCTTGTTGCTCCCGTTGCTTGCTGTCAATCAAGTTCGCCAGCGCCTCCACGGTCGAATATTCGAACAGATTTTGCAGAGTCAAAACCCCCGTTTTGAACCCGAACGATTTCTTCAAACCGCTCACCACCGCCACCGCGCTCAGCGACGACCCACCGATTTCGAAGAAATCCGTTGTTTTCCCCACAGACACCCCACCTGCCCCTATCTGCATCTTGTCCTTCCAAATTTTCTCGATTATCCTTTCCGTTTCTGTAGTTAACTGAACACAGTCACCACGTGCTTCAAAATCAGGTGACGGTAGTTTTTTCCTGTCTAGCTTACCCGATACTGTCAGTGGGAAGCTGTCCAAGAACACCCATGCAAGGGGGATCATGTAAGCAGGCAGTTTTGAACGAAGGGTCGTGAGAAGGACTGCCTCCGACACCGGAGGCACAACATAGCCCACCAACCTCTTGTCGGAAACCATGACAAGCGTGTCCTTCACAGAGGGTATCTCCCTCAGAACTGACTCTATCTCGCCCAGTTCTATCCTTAGACCCCGGATCTTCACCTGGTGGTCGATCCTTCCCAGGAACAGAACATTCCCACTACGTGTGTACCTCCCTAGATCGCCAGATTTGTACATTTTTTTCCCGGTGTGAAATGGGTCGGGTATGAACCTTTCAGCAGTTTGTCCAGGTAGGTTAACATAGCCCTTTGCCACGCCCACTCCGCTGAAATATATCTCCCCGATGACACCAGGGGGTACCGGGTTCAGGCTTCTGTCGAGTATGTACGTTCTATAATTCCCCAGCGAGAAACCGATGGGCACTTGATGCGACTCCCTTCCGTTGCACAAATGGATGTTCGTGGTGACGGAGACCTCGGTTGGCCCGTATGAGTTGTAAAAACGCCTCCAAGGTGTGAACCATTCCAGCATAACCTCCACGGGCAGTGCTTCTCCCATGAGGATCATGGTGGTCACGTCTCGAAGTGTCATTTCAGTGGGTAAAACAGAGAGAACGCTGGGAGACAGTGTCACTGTGTTGATCTTGTTGTCGTTGAGGTACTGAACAAGATCGTCGCCAAGAGGTTGTTGTGATGTGTCTCCCATGTACAGAGCACCGCCCACGACAAGCGCCATGAAGATCTCGGAGAACGACGAGTCGAATGTCAGGGAGGCGAACTCCATCACACGTTCAGTGTGGTCGAACTGGTACACATCCTTCTCCGCGAAGATCATGTTTGTGATCCCCGCATGGTGGATCTGCACGCCCTTCGGTTTACCGGTCGAACCAGATGTGTATAGTATGTAAGCAAGGTCGTCCCCTGACCCTTCCGCGGGGCACGGTTGTGGTTTGTTCCTTCCCATTTCTCTCACATCGGTCAGGTTTGTTGATGGCATTCCGTCGGGTGCAGCGATGTTGTTCTCCGTCAGCAGGATTTCCATGTCGCAATCGTCCATGATGTACCTCAGCCTGTCAGCGGGAAGCGCGGGGGAAAGAGGGATGTACACCATACCGGCCGTCCACACGGCAAGCATCGCGGTGATGCCGTGGTGTGTTCTGTTCGTCAGAACACCGATCTTCGACTTCTCCGGAAGGTTCAAGGATCGGATCCCCGATGCAAGCTGCATTACGACATCGTACAGCCCAGCGTATGTAAACGTCTCTTCCCCGTTGACAATCGCTGTGCTGTCAGGGTATTGCGATGCCGTTTCAAAGACAAGATGGTGAAGCCGTTTCGTGCTGCACGGCCAGTCCTTCCCCGTGTCGTTCCATTCCACGATTGCTCGGTGAGATTCCTCTGGGGAGGCCATAGGGACATTCTGCACGGGTTCTGCGGGGGATGCGAACAGCACGTCGCTCAGTCTTCTGTACCCCGCGGCCATCTGCACAATGGTCTCCCTCTCGAACAGATCGGTGTTGTACTCAAACCCGAATTTCACGCAGCTTCCAGAGTCCGTTGCCGTTACGTTCAAATCGAACTTAGATCCTTCGGGTGCGATGTCAAGCGGCTTCAATGTAACACCACCCTTGTGCATCTCACTGCACACATCAGATGCAACATCGAACATGAGCTGGAACAATGGGTTCTTCGAAGGGTCACGTTCAAGCTGCAGTGCGTCGAGGACCGACTCCAACGGGACGTCTTGGTTGGCCTGCGCGTCGTGCATTGCGGTGCTCACCTTGTTGACGATGGCTGTGAAGTCCGTCGCGCTGCCCGACATGTCCAAGCGGACGGCAACGGAGTTCACGAAGAACCCAACCATCTTCTGCGTTGCCGTCTTGCCTCTGTTCGCAATCGGAACCCCTACCACAATGTCGTCCTGCCCCGTGTACTTCCCCACCAGCACGGCGAACACAGACATCAGCATCGTGAACATCGTCACACGGTGTGTCTTCCCGTATTCTCTGATACGATCCAACACAACACCATCGATGGTGATTGTCTCCGTTGCACCGTTGAAGGTCTGCATGGTGGGCCGCGGGTGGTCCAACGGGAGCTCAACAACCGGCGCGTCACAAAGTGTATCCTTCCAGTACTGAAGCTGCGCATTAAGCACTGCTGGAAGCGTCTCTCGCTGCCATGCTGCGTAGTCGACGTACTGCAGAGGGAGGTCGGGCAGCATGTGAGGCTGGTCGACAACAAGCGAGTGGTACACAGTGGTCAGCTCCTCCAGCAGGATACCCACAGACCACCCATCTGATATGATGTGGTGCATTGTCAGAATAAACACGTGGCGTGTGGCGTCGAGCACAGCAAGCTTCGCGGTGAACAACGGGCCCTCTGAAAGGACAAACTGCATCCCAGCTGCCTTCTCCGCCATCTCTACTGCAGCGTCCATTCCCGACACCTTAACCACTTCTAGCTGCATGGTGTCGTTCATCTCTTCGATCGTCTGGTAAGGGAACCCGGCTTCTGTCGTTCTGAACACTGCGCGCATGCCTTCGTGGCGTTCCACCATAATACGGAACGCGGCTTTGAAGACGTTGGGGTCTATCATTCCGTGAACCTCCATCGCGCACGGGATGTTGTAAGCACAGCAACCTGTAGAGTCCATCTGGTCCAGCACCCACAGGCGCTGTTGTGCAAATGAGACAGGTAGCTCCCTGCCACGCGCTGCTCTGTCGAGCTTGGTGATGTCAGGCACGACATTGTGCAGCCTGTCCTGGGCAACGACTTCGGCCAGGCCTCTGATGGTCGGGTTGTCGAATAAGTCCTTCAGCTTGATCTCTTTTCCAAACACGTCGGACAGCTCTGCCACCAGCTTCACTGCTAGTAGCGAGTGGCCTCCCAAGTCGAAGAAGTTCCCTGTAGCACTCACAGATTCCCTCCCGAGGATCGCTGTCCACACCGTGTGCACGGCTGCTTCGGTCTCGCCCTCAAGCTCCACACATTGTTCTTCTTCATACATCGGAACAGGGAGCCTCTTCCTGTCTACCTTTCCACCAGTGTATGGGAACCCTTCCATCACAACATACGCCGAGGGAACCATGTACCCTGGCAACGATGCTGCTAAACACTCCTCCACAACCTCGAGGTTTGCCTCGCCTAAGATATACGCCACGATGCGCTTGTCACCAGGGTTGTCCTCCCTTGCCATGCAGATGGTCTCCTTCACGTTTTCGCATGAGCGGATCAAGGCCTCGATCTCCCCGAGCTCGATCCTGAAGCCTCTGATCTTCACCTGGTGGTCGATCCTTCCGAGGTACTCGATAGTTCCTGTCTCACCCTGCCTCACCAAGTCCCCTGTCCTGTAGATCCTGTTCGAGGGGTCTAAGTCCTCAGAGGGGGACAGGAAGGGATTCGGGATGAACTTCTCCTTCGTGAGGTCGTCCCGGAAGAGGTAGCCAGTTGCAAGCTGCGCTCCCCCGACACACAGCTCCCCCGCCACCCCTTGCGGGACCAGCTGCATCTCCGACGACACCACGTAGCAGGTCACGTTCGAGCGAGGGACCCCAATCGGGGTGCTCGTCGCTCCCGCCGCGAGCTCCCAGGTCGTTGCGATCACGGTGTTCTCGCTGGGACCGTACGCATTCACCAGGCGTCGTCTCCTCCCCGCCTCCGCGTTCCGTCCCCACTTCTCCACCGTTCCCACAGAGCAAGCCTCCCCACCGGTCACAATCGTCTCCAGCTCCCCAAGACCTTCCGCAGGAAGAACTGCCAGAAGAGACGGTGGGAAGAGGAGAACGTTCACCCGCTCCCGACGGAGGAGCCTCTCCAACTCCACCCCGAGAAGCTCCTCCTTCTTCCCCATGCACAGGGTCGCCCCGCTCGTCAGCGTCGTGAACACCTCCCACACAGACGCATCGAAGCAGTAGGTGCTGAACTGCAGCATCCTCATCCCCTCCCTCGTCACCTCGTTCTCCTTGTTGTCCACCACCAGTGAAAGGAGACCTCTGTTCGTGAGAACAACACCCTTCGGCTTCCCTGTCGACCCAGAGGTGTAGATCACGTAGGCGGGGTCGGCCAGCTGAGTGGCAACGTGCGGGAAGTCGTGTTTATCGCTATGCTCCAAGGTATCCACATGAACAGCGTGGGCGGAGGGCGGGAGGGCGATCAGGTTGCTGAGATCGGATGTTGTCAGCAAATGCGTTGCTTTCGAATCAGCCAGCATGTAGTCGAGCCTGTCCTTCGGGTATGTCGGATCAAGGGGGAGGTAGGCAGCACCCAACTTCAGGGCAGCTAAGATCGAGGTGATCATGTACGGGCCTCTGTGAAGCGAGAGACCAACAACAGAACCTCTGCACACACCGTGCGTGTGGTAAAGAGTGGCAGCAAGACGCTGCGCCTCGGCGTGCACGCTGGCGTAGGTGAGGTGCGTGTCGTAAAAAGACACGGCAAGGCAGTCTGCGTATTCATCAGCAACGCGAAGGAGGTGCTCGTTGACGCTGCTGACTTGCGGCAAAGACACGGCGGTCCTGTTCAGCTCCACTGCGAGGTGGTGGGCCTCGCTGTTGGTCAACATCATGAGATCCGCAATGAGAGCATCAGGGTTGCCTGCCACAGACTCCATGAGTGTTGCGTAGTGTTGCAGCATTCTCTGCATGGTGCTGGCGTCCCACAGGTCCGTGTTGTACTCCAAATTCAAGTACAGCCCGTCTGCAGCGTCGTTGGTGGAGAACTCAATGTCGAACTTCGCAACATGGGACTCCATCTCCAAAGGTGCTACTTCCAATCCGCCTCGCGGTTGCACCTCGCTGCTCACTGAGTCGTTCTGAAGGAACACGATCTGGTACAGTGGGTTCCTACTGAGGTCCCTCTCGGGGCGTAGGTCTTCAACGATACTTTCGAACGGCATTTCTTGATGGGCAAAGGCCTCTAAGCAAACAGCGCGCACCTTATCCAGAAGGGACTTGAAAGTGTCCTTCTTGGGGTCGAAACCTGTGCGGAGTACAAGCGTATTGACAAAGAAGCCGATCAGATCCTGTGTCTCTGGCTGGTCGCGCCCCGCCACCGGCGAGCCTACCACAACGTCGTCCTGCCCGCTGTATTTGTAGAGCAGCACTTTAAACACTGCCAGCAGCGTCATAAAGGAAGTGCATCCAGCTGCCTTTCCAATGCTGTGCACCGCTGCAGATATCTCGCTGTCGATCCGGAGTCCTTCTGCTGCGCCGTTGAAGGTCTGCACCATGGGTCTGGACCTGTCGGTGGTGATCTCCATGGTGGGAAGACCTGACAAAGCGTTGCGCCAGTACCCAAGGAGGGTGTCCTTTACACGCGGGTCCTGCAGCCAGTTGCGCTGCCACACCGCGTAATCATGGTACTGCACCGCAAGGGGTGGGAGGGTCTCACATGCCGTCTCGTCGGTTGCACAGTTGTAAAGCGTGAAGATGTCGTTCATGAGCACAGACAACGACCACCCGTCGCACACGATGTGGTGGATGCATATCAACAGCACGTAGTCCTCCTCGCTCGTTTGGATCAGGCTGACCCGTAGAAGTGGTCCGGTCGCCAAGTTGAATGGTGTACCAACCTCTTTTTGGACCAAAGCCAACACCTGTGGCTCCACCGGAAGTGACTCTCTAAGGTCGAAGCGGTTGACAGCGAACGAGATCTCATCGGCAGGCTGCACCCTCTGCACACCGTTTTCGATTACCGTTCGCAGCACAGCGTGCCTCCTGACAAGAAGATCAAAGGCACCACACAGTACATCAGGCTGCTTCAACCCCTTCACCTTGACAGCAATCGGCATGTTGTACGCAACGCTGTCCGGGTCCATGAAGGTGAGGATGTACAGACGGTGCTGAGCGTGTGACAGAGGGTACTCCGTTTGCTGCGGCTGGGCGGTGATGGGTGGGATCTCGAGTTCGTTGGATGAACCAAGTATCTCGGCCAACTGCTTCACGGACGGTGCCTCAAACAAGTTCTTCAGGCTGAGCTGCAGACCGAGCTCCTTCTGCACCGCGGCGATCAGTCTGATGGCAAGCAGCGAATGGCCGCCGATGTCGAAGAACGACACGCCGCACCCCACTGCCTCCACACCAAGCATCCTGCAGAACAACGCGTGCAGCTTCTCCTCAACAGGTGTTGCTGGGGCATCGCTTGCATCGCCAGTCCCCAGTCCGCCCCATGTCGGCTCGGGAAGCTTCTTCCTGTCTATCTTCCCGCTTACGAGCATCGGGAACCTTTCCAACACCACGACTGTGTTCGGCACCATGTACCCAGGGAGCTTCTCTCGCACCCCGGACACAACTTCCGACTGGTCGACGACGTTGCCCTCATTTTGCACGACGTACGCTACTATCCTCTTCTCGCCTTTGCTGTCCTGCTTCACCACCACGCAAGCTTCGCGTACAGAGGTCGTGCTGCTTCGCACGGCGTTCTCGATCTCCCCAAGCTCAATGCGCAGCCCTCTGATCTTCACCTGGAAGTCTATCCTGCCCACGTACTCCACAGCACCGTTGGAAAGGTGCCTGCAAAGATCGCCTGTGCGGTAGAGCCTTGTCCCGTTGACAGTCGGGAATGTTGTGTGTGTCTGCTTGGGTTTGTTGAGGTACCCTCTGCCAAGCTGCACACCGGCAATGCACAGTTCGCCGAATGCGCCAATAGGAGCGGGGTTGAGGTACTGGTCAAGTATGAACGCCTGCGTGTTCGCAACAACCCACCCGATCGGGACCGTTCCCTTCATGTTCTTGTGGCACTTGAACCAAAGCACCTCGATGGAAGTCTCCGTAGGGCCGTACAGGTCGTATAGCAGGCAGTTCCTGAACCTCTCGTGGAAGTCGTTCGACATCTTAACTGTCAGAGCTTCGCCTGATGCCCAGGACAGCCTCACACTGTCGAGTTTAGGCGCCCACTCCTCTCCCACTACTGAGCAGAACACATCGAGCATGGAAGGGACGAAGTGCAGCACTGTTACCTTGAACCTGCCCACAAACTCTGCAATGTACTGCGGGTCAGAGTGGCCTCCTGGCTTGGTATACGCCAGCTCTGCGCCGTCCTTCAGCGGCCAGAAGGTCTCTGCGACAGACACGTCAAAGACGTAGGGTGTCTTCTGCATCACAACGTCGCCTGCTTTGAGTGGGTGACGTGCTGCCAACCACTTGATCCTGTTCACCGTCCCAGAGTGCTGCAACATCACCCCCTTCGGGAGCCCCGTCGACCCCGAGGTGTAGATGATGTAGGCGAGGTTCTGCGCCGTTACGTATGACACTGGTCGCTCATCGGGCATGCTAGCTACCTCTTCCCATTCAGCATCGACGGCCAGCACAGTCACGTACTGTCCCATAGAAGGCAGGTTTGCAGCCACGGCCCCTTGCGTCAAAACAACAGGCGGTTTGCAGTCGTTGACAATGTACTCAGTTCGCTGCGACGGGTTCGAAGGGTCGACGGGCACGTAGCACCCGCCTGCTTTCAGCACCGCCAGTTGCGCTACCAACATCTCCACAGACCTCTCGAAGATGATGACCACGGCTGTCTCAGGACCGATACCCTGTGTGTGCAACCAGTTAGCCAGCTGATTAGCCTTGTTGTCCATTTCCCTGTAAGTCAGGGGTTCTGTCATGCCCTCCACGATGACACATGGCGCATCAGGTTCGCAGTCGACACGGTGCTCGAACATCCCGTGCAAGGTGGTGCCCTCGCCGTCGGAGTATTCTTCGTGAGTGTCATTCCACTCGACTTGTGCCACGTGGCGGTCTGTGTGTGTGCTCATCTCATATGAGTAGATGCACTTCACTGGGTCATCCGACACCTCACGCAGCACTGACATGTAGGAGTTCAAGAACTTCTCTGCAGTGCTCCTCAGGAACAGGTCTGTGTTGTACTCCAGCACCAGCTGCAGCCCGCCGGAAGCCATCTCCTGTGCGAAGAGCGTCAGCTCGAACTTTGTTGTAGTCGTTGTCCTCTGTATGGGTGTTGGACCTCCCTCGCTGATGCCCTTGGCTTCCGCATCTTGCAGTACGAACATAACTTGGAAGAGAGGGTTCCTGCTCATGTCCCTTTCAGGCTGCACTGCCTCGACTACCCTCTCGAAGGGCACGTCTTGCTCGTTCAGGGCACCTATCACAGTGTTGCGCAGCGATGCGAGGTACGACAAAAACGTGGGGTTGCCCCCTGTTCGCTGTCTGATGACAAGCGTGTTGATGAAGAAACCGATGAGGTTCTCTGTTGCAGCACTGCCACGACCTGCCACAGGCGTGCCCACCGAGACGTCGTCTTGGTTGGAGTACCTGCAGAGCACAACGTTCCACGCTGCTAGCAGCACCATGAAGAGCGTAGCATCGTGGGTGCTGGACAGCCGCTTCAGACCATCAGCCACGTTGGGTGCAATGCCGGCCTTGACTGCCGACCCATTATAGGTCTGCAGCAGAGGTCTCTTGTGGTCTAAAGGCAGGACTAAAGGCGGTGCGCCTTCCAAGTGGGTTCTCCAATATTGCAGTTTGCGGTGCAGAACGTCTCCCTGGAGCCACCCGCGCTGCCAAACGGAGTAGTCGGCGTACTGTACAGGGAGAACCGGAAGCTGCAGGTCTTCGCCAGTGTATAACACAGCGAGCTCTCTGCCTAGGACCTTCATGGACCACCCGTCTGCAACGATGTGGTGTATGTTGACGGACAGTACGTTCTGCACACCGAAGCTGATGACCTTCACGCGCAACAGGGGGCCCTTCGCGAGGTCGAACACATAGTCCGAATCCTTCGCAACGATCTCTTCAAGCTCCGCCTCTGTTTCTACTTCTGCGGTCACGAACAGCGGTGGCAGTGTGTCGAGCACCATCTGCCTCCCGGTGCCCTCGTCGTCGCTCACGAACACAGTTCGCAGTACTTCGTGCCTTGCGACAAGTTCGAAGAATGCTCTCTTCAGCTTGCCCTGGTCCAGAATGCCCTCCCACTGCAACACGTTGTGAATGTTGTAAGCACTCCCTCCACCTTCCAGCCTGTCGATCACCCACAGCCTTTGCTGGGAAAACGACAACGGGAACGTGTCCTGCCCGTCGAGCCTGTCCACGGTCAGCGGTGGTGCCATGTCCGTGTTGCCCTCGCTCATGGACACCACACGAGCCATGCCACGTACGGTGGGCGCTTCAAAGAACTCCTTCAAAGAAACCTCAACGCGTATCTTGTCCCTCACCCTTCCCACCACAGCGACAGCAAGCAACGAGTGGCCTCCCAAGTCGAAGAAGTTGGCTGTCACGCTAACCTTCTGAGCTCCCAGTACTTCCATCCATATCCCTTGCACTGCTAACTCAACAGCATCAGCAGCCTCTACATAGTCACCTTCAAGAGAGTTGTAAGACTCAGGTACAGGGAGCCTCTTCCTGTCGACCTTGTTCCCAACAGTCATGGGGAAGGCGTCCAGGGAGACGAAGGAGGAAGGAACCATGTAGAAAGGAAGCCTGTCAGAAAGGTAAGAGGTGAGACCTGTCGCCACCGAGTCAGAGGAGGGGTTCACGAGGTAGGCAACGATGCGCTTGTCACCGGGCACGTCCTCGCGAACAAGGCACAGCGCGTCGTCGAAGCCCCCGAACTGCTGCATCAAGGCCTCGATCTCCCCGAGCTCGATCCTGAAGCCTCTGATCTTCACCTGGTGGTCGATCCTTCCGAGGTACTCGATAGTTCCTGTCTCACCCTGCCTCACCAAGTCCCCTGTCCTGTAGATCCTGTTCGAGGGGTCTAAGTCCTCAGAGGGGGACAGGAAGGGATTCGGGATGAACTTCTCCTTCGTGAGGTCGTCCCGGAAGAGGTAGCCAGTTGCAAGCTGCGCTCCCCCGACACACAGCTCCCCCGCCACCCCTTGCGGGACCAGCTGCATCTCCGACGACACCACGTAGCAGGTCACGTTCGAGCGAGGGACCCCAATCGGGGTGCTCGTCGCTCCCGCCGCGAGCTCCCAGGTCGTTGCGATCACGGTGTTCTCGCTGGGACCGTACGCATTCACCAGGCGTCGTCTCCTCCCCGCCTCCGCGTTCCGTCCCCACTTCTCCACCGTTCCCACAGAGCAAGCCTCCCCACCGGTCACAATCGTCTCCAGCTCCCCAAGACCTTCCGCAGGAAGAACTGCCAGAAGAGACGGTGGGAAGAGGAGAACGTTCACCCGCTCCCGACGGAGGAGCCTCTCCAACTCCACCCCGAGAAGCTCCTCCTTCTTCCCCATGCACAGGGTCGCCCCGCTCGTCAGCGTCGTGAACACCTCCCACACAGACGCATCGAAGCAGTAGGTGCTGAACTGCAGCATCCTCATCCCCTCCCTCGTCACCTCGTTCTCTTTGTTGTCCACACACAGGTTCACAAGCCCGCGATGGCTCAAGGCCACCCCCTTCGGCTTCCCTGTCGACCCAGAGGTGTAGATCACGTAGGCAGGGTCTTCCCCGCTCCTCAAACCCTCCACTTCTGCTGCTTCCACAGGTGTCACCACCACCCCTTCTGCACCAGAAAACACAGACTCCAAAACCAGCTTCCTTGCCTCTCCGGTCTCCACGCACTCCCTGCAGCGTTCAGAGACCACCACCAAGGGAACCTTGGAGTCCTCAACCATGTAGTCGAGCCTGTCCTTCGGGTATGTCGGGTCGAGGGGAAGGTAGGCTGCCCCCAGCCCCACGATCCCCAGAACCCCGACGATCATCAAGGGGGAGCGTTCCACGCAGATGGCCACAAGGTCCCCCTTCCTCACCCCTGCCGAGGCGAGGCTGCGGGACATGCGTCCTGCCATCTTCCGAAGCCGCTCGTACGACAGGCTCTCTCCGTCGGAGAAGCGCAGTGCAAGAGCGTCGGGCTGCTCCGCACACTTCGCCCAGATCCACTCGTCGATCGTCTCGTACTTTGTTGTCGGCACTACCGTCGTTTGGTTCCACTCCTTCACGGCACAGTGCTTCTCCTCGTTGCTGAGGAAATCGTGAACCATTGCCTCAGGGTTTTCCGAGACGCATACCATGAGGTTGTGGTAGTGTGCGAAGAGCCTCCTGACGTCCTCCGCGTTGAAGAGGTCGGTGTTGTATTCCGCAGTGAAGGCAACACTACCGTCAGCAGACTCGACGGCACCGATGGACATGTCAAACTTTGCGATCGTGCCGTCTGTCTGGAAGGGTGCCATGGCGAGGCTGCCGAGCGAAGCGTCTGCAGCCGACGCAGACACGTTGGTCATGGCGAAGGCAAGCTGGAAAAGGGGGTTCCTGCTGAGGTCACGGTCCGTGTGGACCGCTTCCACGATCTTCTCGAAGGGCACATCAGGGTGTGCATAGGCGTCCAGACAGGTTTTTCTGACTCTTCTGCAGATCTCGTTGAAGTCAGCACCCTCCAAATCAGTCCTCAACACCAACATGTTGACGAAGAACCCGATAAGGGGCTCGGTCTCCTTGCGCACCCTGTTTGCGATACCGGTGCCAACAACAATGTCCGTCTGCCCTGACCAATGTCTCACAAGGAGCTTGAAAGCAGCTAGAAGAGTCATGAAGGTTGTGCAGCCTTGCTTCTTGCCGACTTCTGTGAGCTTGGTGACATGCACGGCGTCTAAGGTCATTGTCTCGAGGGACCCGCTGAAGGTCTGCGTTAGCGGTCGTGGCTTTGTGGGCATCTGCACGGTGGGAAGGCCGTCCAGTGTAGCTTTCCAAAAGGCAAGCTTCTCCTCTAGCACCGCTCCTGAGAGATGTGTTCTCTGCCAAACTGCAAAGTCAGCATATTGAACCCGCAGCTCGGACAACCCCGTGTGCGTGCCGTTGATTAGTGAAGTGTACATCAATGACAGGTCCTTCAGCAGGATGCTCAGCGACCACCCGTCGGAGACGATGTGGTGCATCACAAGGACTACAACGTGTTTGTAGACGCCCGTCTTCACAATGCTGGCACGGAAGAGCGGTCCTTCAGTTAGGTTGAAAGGCTTGTTGATCTCCGATGACACAAACTGCGACAGCTCACCTTCTGCATCCCAGCTCTCCTTGTGCGTCCAGTCGTGGTAGGCAACCTTGAGAGGTGCGGTGCTTGCGTCTTGTACCACTTGCATGGGCTTCCCACTTACCTCAGTGAACACTGTCCTCAAGGACTCGTGTCTCTCGTGTAAATTTTTGATTGCATCCACAAACTTGTCTTTGTCCAGCACCCCGTCCAGTGTCATCGCAGCAGGAATGTTGTAGGCTGTGTTTCCCTGCTCCAGTCTGTCCAGCACCCACAGCCTCTGCTGTGTGTACGAACAAACAACAGGCACCGACTTGTCAACAGCTTCGATCGGTGCCAACGTCAACTGCTTCGCGTCTTCCACGCACTTCGCAAACTCCATCAGCACAGAGCTTTCGAATATGTTCTGCAGCTCAATCTCCGCCCCCAAGCTGCTCTTCACCGCAGAGACAAGACGCACCGCAGCTAGAGAATGGCCACCGATCTCGAAGAAGTCGTCCATTGCAGACACACTGCCTACGCCAAGGATCGTTCCCCACAACTGCGCTAGTACCTTCTCCGTCTTTGTTGTCGGCTCAACATATCCCTGCTGCTTGGCAGCATGGAGGTCCGGCTCCGGAAGCTTCTTCCTGTCGTACTTCCCAGTTGCACCTCTCGGGAAGTCTTGGAGGATGACAAAAGCATGGGGAACCATGTATCCCGGGAGGCTGGCGGAGAGGAAGGTGTGGAGGTCTTGGGAAGAGAGGGTCTCCCAGTGTTCCCCTGCGAGGATGTAGGCGACGAGCCTCTTGTCCCCAAGGGCGGTCTCCCTCGCGAGGCAGATGGAGTCGTGGACCTGAGGGTGCTCCGAGAGGCGCGCCTCGATCTCCCCGAGCTCCACGCGGTAGCCTCGGATCTTTACCTGTTGGTCCACCCTCCCCAGGAAGTCGATGTTCCCGTCCGGGAGGTACCTCCCCAGGTCCCCGCTCCTGTACATCCTGTCCCCTTCCCTCCCGGTGAAGCGGTTCGGGACGAACACCTTCGGGGTGAGGTCGTCACGCTTCCTGTAGCCGCGAGCCACCTGCCTCCCCCCACACACGATCTCCCCGGCCACCCCGACAGGGAGCGGGTTCAGGTATTTGTCCACCACGTACAGCTGCAGGTTGCAGTTCGGACGACCAGCAGGTGCCCCCTTCCCGTACCCGTCGGCCCCGCCGCCGTCGTGCGGAACCACGAACCAAGACACCTCGCACGAGCACTCCGTAGGCCCATAGGCGTTGATGAGCTTTCGGGTCGGGGTCGCCCACTTCTCCACGATCAGATTGATACACGGTTCCCCGGCGCTCACCAGCACCCGCAGGCGCGGGCACCCGACGCTCTCCATCGTCTTCAGCAGAGCAGGAGGGAACATCCCCGCATCCACCTCGTTCCGCTCCATGAACCCCACCAGGTTGTCCCCGAGGAGCTCCTCCTTCGCAGCCATCCACAGGGTCGCTCCTGTCATGAACGCCATCCCGAACTCCAAGATCGACGGGTCGAAGCTGTACGTGTAGAACTGAAGCATGTTGTCCCCGGGACGAAGCCCGTACTCCCTGTTCAGCGACACGCAGTTGTTGAGAGGGCCCTGTTGCATCACTTCCACACCCTTCGGCCGACCGGTCGACCCTGACGTGTAGATCACCATGAACAGGTCTTTCAGAGACCTCCCCTCACGAGAGGGGTTCTCCCTCTTCCCGCTGCTCTTCTTCTTCTTCTTCTCACACTTCGTCTCGAAGAAGGCATCAAGGAGAATCACCGTCTCCGCACCGTGTCCCTCGCACACCGTCTCCGCGAGGCGCGAGTCGCTCACCAAGAACTGCAGCCCAACATCTTCCATCTGGTAGACGAGCCTCTCCCGAGGGTAGCTCGGGTCCAGCGGGGTGTATGCCCCGCCAGCCTTGTGCACCGCCAGAAGAGCAACGGGGAGCCTCCAGCTTCGCTCCACGCACACCCCGACCACAGTGTCCCGCTGCACCCCGGCTTCAATCAGAGCGTGCGCCAGCTCGTTCGCCCGCCCGTTCACCTCGCTGTAGGTGAGGTGCTCTTCTTCGAACACCACGCACACCTGGTCCGGCATCTCCTCCACCCGCTCCTCGAACTGCGCGTACAGCGGCTTCGAAGGCAGCTCCAGCTCAGTGTCGTTCCACTCGTACAGAACCTGGTGGCGCTCAGCTGGGGTCAAGATGGTGACGCGGCTGATGGGTGTCTCAGGCGCAGCTGCGAGTTGATCCAAGCACATGGCGAAGTGCCCTAGCATGCGGTCGGCCGTGGAAGCGTCGAACAGATCGGTGTTGTGCTCCAAGAAGACCGTCATGCCATTCGCGTGCTCTTGGCAGATGAAAGAAAGGTCCCACTTGGCAACATTCCCCTCCGGCACCACCAAGGTGAGGTTGACACCCGGGATGGCCACCTCACGTTTCTCTTTCTGATGCATCATGAACATGACTTGGAAGAGAGGGTGCCTGCTTGCATCCCTTTCAGGCTTCAACGTCTCAACAAGCCTGTCAAAAGGTAAGTCTTGATTGGCGTAAGCATCGAGGCAGCTGCCCTTTACCCTGCGCACGAGCTCCACGAAGCTTGGTACATCGCTGACGTCAGTGCGCATGACTTGCATGTTTACGAACAGACCCAGCATCCTGCTAGCCTCTGCCTTGGTTCTATTTGTTATAGGCGTGCCTAGCACAATGTCGTCTTGACCAGAGTAGCAGTGCATCAGAACGTTCAGTGCACTGAGCATCGTGATGTACGTACTCGCACCAGTCCTGATCGAGATCGCTTTCATCTTCTCGACAACACCAGCAGCCAGGTCAATAGATGCGTTTGCACCCACAAAGGTCTGCTTCGGGGGGCGCTGCCTGTCGGTTGGGATCTGGAGCGTTGGCAGGTCTGCGAGACGGTGCGCCCAGTATGCTTCTTGTTCTTGCATCTCTTCGGTGAGGCTTCGCTGCCAGACAGCGAAGTCCGCGTACTGCATCTGCGGAGCAGGCTCGAGAATTCCTTCTTTAGTGTAGAAATGCGTGTACAGGCTTTGAATGTCCGCGAAGAGAATGGGCACGGACTCACCGTCCGAGATGATGTGGTGCATTGTGAGGAACAGCGTTGCCTGCTTGTCAGAAACAACGACCAGCTTCACGCGGAACATAAACTCAGCGCTCATGTCGAACGGCTGCCCTTGTTGCACAGAGATTTCGCGGAGAATGCTGTCCTTTTCCGTTTGTGGTTTGCCTCTCACATCGACCACGTCAAGGGGTTTGAACGTCCATGGGTGCACAACTTGCACAGGGCCCTCCTCAGAATCATCCCTGAACATGGTGCGCAGCGGCTCGTGGCGCTTTGTCAGCTCGTTCAGAACCGTCTCGATGAGCTCGGGTTTCACCTCACCTTCAAGGCAAAGCTCCATGGGAGCGAGGTACGCACCCGAGTCGTCCTTGCTAATCCTGTCCAGCAGCCAAAGCCTTTGCTGCGCGAAGGACATTGCCATTTTCGTAGGCTCGCCTTCTTTTCTGAATTGTTTTACCATGACCTTCTCGCTTCTGCCCTCCAATGCGATCTTGTCCACTACACCAGCCACGCCTGCTACAGTCGGCTGCTCGAAGAACTCTTTCAAAGGAACCTCAACGCCGAACTGCTCCTTGATGCGCCCGGTGAGTCTCACTGCTAGTAGCGAGTGGCCTCCCAAGTCGAAGAAGTTGGCTTTGACGCTAACCTTCTCCGTGTTCAGCAGCTCCTTCCACAGTGTCTCCAACCCCCTCTCTGTTTCACTCGTAGGTGGCACGTATTCACCTTCAAGAGAGTTGTAAGACTCAGGTACAGGGAGCCTCTTCCTGTCGACCTTGTTCCCAACAGTCATGGGGAAGGCGTCCAGGGAGACGAAGGAGGAAGGAACCATGTAGAAAGGAAGCCTGTCAGAAAGGTAAGAGGTGAGACCTGTCGCCACCGAGTCAGAGGAGGGGTTCACGAGGTAGGCAACGATGCGCTTGTCACCGGGCACGTCCTCGCGAACAAGGCACAGCGCGTCGTCGAAGCCCCCGAACTGCTGCATCAAGGCCTCGATCTCCCCGAGCTCGATCCTGAAGCCTCTGATCTTCACCTGGTGGTCGATCCTTCCGAGGTACTCGATAGTTCCTGTCTCACCCTGCCTCACCAAGTCCCCTGTCCTGTAGATCCTGTTCGAGGGGTCTAAGTCCTCAGAGGGGGACAGGAAGGGATTCGGGATGAACTTCTCCTTCGTGAGGTCGTCCCGGAAGAGGTAGCCAGTTGCAAGCTGCGCTCCCCCGACACACAGCTCCCCCGCCACCCCTTGCGGGACCAGCTGCATCTCCGACGACACCACGTAGCAGGTCACGTTCGAGCGAGGGACCCCAATCGGGGTGCTCGTCGCTCCCGCCGCGAGCTCCCAGGTCGTTGCGATCACGGTGTTCTCGCTGGGACCGTACGCATTCACCAGGCGTCGTCTCCTCCCCGCCTCCGCGTTCCGTCCCCACTTCTCCACCGTTCCCACAGAGCAAGCCTCCCCACCGGTCACAATCGTCTCCAGCTCCCCAAGACCTTCCGCAGGAAGAACTGCCAGAAGAGACGGTGGGAAGAGGAGAACGTTCACCCGCTCCCGACGGAGGAGCCTCTCCAACTCCACCCCGAGAAGCTCCTCCTTCTTCCCCATGCACAGGGTCGCCCCGCTCGTCAGCGTCGTGAACACCTCCCACACAGACGCATCGAAGCAGTAGGTGCTGAACTGCAGCATCCTCATCCCCTCCCTCGTCACCTCGTTCTCTTTGTTGTCCACACACAGGTTCACAAGCCCGCGATGGCTCAAGGCCACCCCCTTCGGCTTCCCTGTCGACCCAGAGGTGTAGATCACGTAGGCAGGGTCTTCCCCGCTCCTCAAACCCTCCACTTCTGCTGCTTCCACAGGTGTCACCACCACCCCTTCTGCACCAGAAAACACAGACTCCAAAACCAGCTTCCTTGCCTCTCCGGTCTCCACGCACTCCCTGCAGCGTTCAGAGACCACCACCAAGGGAACCTTGGAGTCCTCAACCATGTAGTCGAGCCTGTCCTTCGGGTATGTCGGGTCGAGGGGAAGGTAGGCTGCCCCCAGCCCCACGATCCCCAGAACCCCGACGATCATCAAGGGGGAGCGTTCCACGCAGATGGCCACAAGGTCCCCCTTCCTCACCCCTGCCGAGGCGAGGCTGCGGGACATGCGTCCTGCCATCTTCCGAAGCCGCTCGTACGACAGGCTCTCTCCGTCGGAGAAGCGCAGTGCAAGAGCGTCGGGCTGCTCCGCACACTTCGCCCAGATCCACTCGTCGATCGTCTCGTACTTTGTTGTCGGCACTACCGTCGTTTGGTTCCACTCCTTCACGGCACGGTGTTCTTCCTCTTTGCTGAGGAAACTTAGAGTCGACAGGGGCTGCCTGGGGGAAACCGTGACATGTTTGATCATAGCAAGCAGGTGCGCCATAAGCTGCGACACAAAGTCGTTGCTGAAAAGGGCGGTGTTGTAGTCAATGGTGAACTCGACGCCCCCCGCGTCCAGCTCAAGTGCAGCGAGTGACAGGTCAAACTTGGAGATCTTGTTCTCGATGTCTGTGCTGGAGAACTGCAGCCCGGGCAGCGTGATGGCCTCCATGGGGTTGTTCTGCATCGCGAAGGTGGTTTGGAAAACTGGGTTCCTGCTGAGGTCGCGCTCGGGCTGCAGCACCTCAACTACCTTGTCGAAGGGCACTTCTTGGTTCTGATGCGCCAACACAGACTTCTCCTTGACGCTCTTCACTATGTCAGCAAAGGTGCACCCCACGGGGAACCCAGTCCTGTACACAAGGGTGTTCACAAACAGGCCAACAATGGGCTCGATCTCCGTTCTATTCCTCGACGCGATAGGAGTCCCCACCACGATATCGTCCTGGCCGCAATAGACATGGAGGAGGGTGCTGTACGCAGCCATCAGCGCCATAAACGGCGTGCATTTCGCCTCGGAAACGAATTTTTTGAGCTGCTCGTGATCTTCCTTCTCTAAGAGAACTGTGATGGAGCGGCCCTCGAAGGTTTGAACAGAAGGGCGGGGGTACGTTGTTGGGAGCTGAAGGACTGACGAACCTTGCAGCTCGGCGACCCAGTAGTTGAGCTGCTGGTCGATGTTGACGGCAGCTGTGTTACGCTGCCACCATGCGAAGTCCGCGTACTGGATAGGTAACGGGGGCAACGAGAGGGGTGCGCCTGTCATGACCGAACGGTAACACTCACAGAGGTCAGACACAAGGACACCAAGAGACCACCCATCAGTGATGACGTGGTGGGTGTTGATCATCATCACGTGGCTGTCCGGTTCTGTTTTGATGATGCAAGTTCTCCATAGAGGGCCTGTGTTTAGATTGAATTGCCACGCTGCCTCCTCAGCCATGATGTCAGCTGTCTTTCCAGCGTCGCCACTTGCATCATGCGAAACCACCACCACGCTGCTCTCTAGCTCGCTAAACGCGAGACAAGGCTCTCCGCCGGCCTCGATGGTGATCCTCGCTGTGAAGATCTCGTGGCGTGACGCGAGCATCACCAGAGCTTTCCTCAGCGTTGCCACATCAAATGCATCGCCCTTCACTGTCACTGCGATCGGCATGTTGTACGCACTGCTTGTTCCATCCAGCTGGTCGAGCACCCACATCCTCTCCTGCGCGTACGACACGGGCAGCACAATGCTACCGTCACGTGGCTGCACTTCGATCTGCACATCGTTGTGTGCAGTGCCGCAAGCAACACTTGCAGCGACATCTGCCATCACAGGCGACTCGAACAAGTCCTTCAACGCGTACTCGACCTTGAACTCCTTCCTAATCATCGATACCAGTTTCACAGATGAAAGCGAGTGGCCACCCATATCGAAGAAGTCAGAGTCACGCGACACCCTCTCAACACCGAGCAGCGAGCACCAGAGTTCCGCAAGACGTGTCTCGATGCTCCCCACAGGCTCGACGTACTCGCCGTTCTCATGTTCTGTTTGCGGCTTTGGCAGTGCCCTCCTGTCAGTCTTCCCTTGTGCAGTGAGGGGCCAAGCCTCGAGGTGGACGATGGCGGAAGGGACCATGTAGGCGGGGAGCTTGGAGTCGAGGAGTGTGTTGACAGAGGGAGCGGCGTCGGCGTCGGCCGTGTGCCCCCTCGCGATCACGTAGGCGACGATCCTCTTGTCCCCAGGGATGTCCTCCCTGACGAGACACAGAACGTCCGCTGTCTCTGGGTGCTGGCGAATCACGTTTTCGATCTCCCCGAGCTCGATCCTGAACCCCCTGATCTTCACCTGGAAGTCCACCCGCCCGATGTACTCCACCGTCCCGTCCGCGAGCCACCGCCCCACGTCCCCGGTCTTGTACAGCCGCCCGCCCTTCCCGGCCGCTCCGAACGGGTCCGCCACGAACCTCTGCGCCGTCAGCCGCGGTTGGTTCTGGTACCCCCGCGCCAGCTGGTACTTGCCCCCGACGTGCAGCTCCCCACACACCCCGAGGGGCACCGGTTCCATCGCCTCGTTCAACAGGTACATCGTGAAGTCCTTCAGCGGGGTTCCGATGTTGCTCTGGAAGGCCCGCGACATCACCTCCTCCGTGATCTCCTTGATCGTCACGTGAACAGTTGTCTCTGTGATCCCGTACATGTTCACCAACCGGGGCTGCTTGTACCCGAACCTCTCGAACCACTCCTTCAGGTTAGCCAGTTCCAACTTCTCTCCCCCGAAGACCACGTACCTCACTTGTAGTTCTTTCTTCTTCTTCTTCTTCTCCTTCTTCCCCTCCTCCTCCTCCTGTCCTTCCCCGAGAGCGTAAGGAATGAGTTGGTAGAAAGCAGAGGGTGTCTGGTTCAACACCGTCACCCCCTCATCCACGAGGAGCTCGTAGAAGTCGGGTGGGGATCGAGACACCAAATACGGAACAACCACAAGCTTCCCCCCGTAGCAGAGGGCCCCGTACAGTTCCCAGACACTGAAGTCGAAGGCGGAGCTGTGAAACATCGTCCAGCAGTCCCGTTCTCCGAACCCGTAGAATTCCTCCGATGCCCGCAGCAGGTGCACCACGTTTCGGTGGCAGATGAAGATCCCCTTCGGCCTTCCTGTGGAACCGGAGGTGAAGATGATGTAGCACAGGTTCTTGCTTGTCGCCTCCCTCTTCTTTGGGGCAGCTTCCTCCATCACTCCGCTTCCGCTGTTCTCTCCCTCCCCGCCCTTCTCCATGTAGAAGAGCTCTCCCTTGAAGTCGAGCTCGGCGAGGGCGGCCTTGTGCTCCTCCCGCGTCACCACGTACATCATTTTGCAGTCCTCGATCATGTAGGCGAGGCGGTCCTGCGGGTAGGTCACGTCCAACGGGATGTACCCTCCCCCTGCCTTCAGGACTGCCATGATCCCCACCACCAGCTCAAGGGACCTCTCCACGTACACCCCTACCAGTACGTCGGGACCCACCCCCGCTCTTTTCAGGTGGGCAGCCACACGAGACGCCGCAACGTCCAGCTCCTTGTACGTCAGGCGTTCTCCTCCGTACACCACAGCCGTCCGCTCCCCGTGCGCCGCAACGCACTTCTCGAACATCCCGTGAAGCGTCTCGTCGCACTCCACATCCTCCTGACGGTCGTTCCACTCCACCAGCATCTGGTGCTGCTCAACTTTGCTAAGCATAGAGACTGTCGCGTACGGTGCCATCGGTGAGTCAAGAAGGGAGCCGCACAGGTTGATGAAGTGATTCAACATGCGCGACGCCGTTTCCCTGTGGAACAGGTCGGTGTTGAACTCCAGAGTGAGCTCGTACCCCGTAAGGCGCTCCAAAGCGTTCAGCGTGATGTCGAACTTGCTGATCGTGTTCCTCGTGTCCACGAAGGACAGCAACAAGTCGTCGCCCAGTTGAGGGTCCATGGGAACGTCTTGCAGAACGAAGCACGCTTGGAACAGAGGGTTGCGGGAGAGGTCGCGGGCAGGTTGCACGATGTCGACGACCTGCTCAAAGGGAATGTCTCGGTGGGTGTATGCCTTGATGCAGGTGTCCTTTACAATTGTCAAAAGGTCCTCGAAAGAGCACTTCCCGCTAGAGGCTACTCTGAACACCAAGGTGTTCACGAAGTCGCCCACGCACTTGCTTCCATCACGCCTGCCAACTATGGGCGATCCCACAGAAACATCGCTAGTGTTGCAATATCTGGACAACAGCACGTTGTACACAGTCAGCAGCGTCATGAAGGTGGTGCAGTTGTTGGCGCTCCCGAAGGCTTTTAGCCTGTCGGCCACTTCTCTGGGCAGCATCACAGTCACGGAATCGCCGTTGAACGTCTGTCTAGGAGGGCGTGTGAAGTCCAAAGGCAGCTCCAGCAGCGGTGCGTCAGCAAGGGCATTCTTCCAGTATTCTCCCTGTACCTGCAGCACACTCGGCAGCGCCTGCCGTTGCCATACGGCGTAGTCTGCGTACTGGTAAGGAAGCTCTTCTTCCTCGTCGGTTTTACCGTTGATCTCTTTGTAGTACCTCTGCGCCAGCTCCTCGACCAAAATGCCAACAGAAGAGCCGTCAGCAATGATGTGGTGCACTACTAAGCAGAACACATGGTTTGCTTCTCCCTGTTTCACAAGGCAGCACTTGAACAGTGGGCCTTCAGAGAGACTGAACACGACCTCTGCTTCCTCTTGGATGATACCACGCAGAAGCTTGTCTTGCTGTCCTGCAGGCTCGGAGCTGATGTCAACGATGGAGAGAGGTGTCGACAGGGTGCATGCATCAGATATGATCTGCTTTGGTCCATCGTCATGTTCTTCAAACGTGGTACGGAGGGATTCGTGACGTTCTACAAGGTACTTTACACAGCTCTGCAGCACGTTGACATCAAGGTGCCCTTCAAACCTCACAACAAGCGGTAGATTGTATGCAGCGCTGTTCGTCGATAGCTGCGACACAATCCACAATCTTTGCTGCGAGTACGACACTGGCATCACTGTCCTCCCGTCCACGGTAGCCCTCTCCACATGCTGTACGCCAGCCACCATTCCTGTACCACCCTTTCTCACAAACCTCGCCATGCCCCTCACAGTCGGATCTTCATACAAGTCCTTCAGAGTCATGCTGCACTCATACGTCTCATTGATGTTCGTCACCAGCATCACCGCCATCAGCGATTGCCCGCCGATGCCGAAGAAGTCGTCGTCTCTCCCGACGTCCTCTCTCTGCAGCAAAGACTTCAGGATCTCTGCGATCTTCGTTTCCACACTTCCTTCAGGCACAGCATGTGAAGAAGACTTGCCTGCGTTCATCATCGCATGTCCATCCATGAGTGCCTTCCTGTCTACCTTCCCCGAAGTGTTCTTGGGAAGGGAAGAGAGGAAGAGGAAGAAGGAAGGGACCATGTAAGAGGGGAGAGAGGACTGGAGGGAGGAGCGAAGGGAGAGGATAAGCTCGTCCTCGTGGACTTGGTCCCGAGGGGCCTCCGCCAGAACGATGTAGGCGGCGATCGACGAGGATGCTTGTGACAGGGTGCAGCAGCAGTCTTTCACCTCCACTGCCTTTTGCTGACGAACAGCCCCCTCCACCTCCCCGAGCTCGATCCTGAAGCCACGAACCTTCACCTGGAAGTCCGCCCGACCGCAGAACACCACCCGCCCGTCCTCCTTGAACCTCCCAAGGTCCCCTGTCTTGTACATCCTGTCCTTCCCGCTGCTCCCGAAAGGGTCCTTCTTGAAACTCTCCGAGGTGAGGTCCGCCCGACCCACGTAGCCACGGGACACCTGAGGACCCCCGATCCAGATCATCCCGGTTGCTCCAACAGGGCACAGCTTCCTCTCAGAGTCGAGGATTCGAACCCTCGTGTTCGGGAGAGCCCGCCCGATCCCCATCGCCACTTCCGTGTCGTCAGATAGGTCCCCCCGCTTGAAGGTCTCGCAGGTCACCTCCACACAGGTCTCCGTCGGGCCGTAGCAATTGTGGAACACCGTGTCGTCCCTCGCCCCGGTCATCCACCTCCGAGCCACCTCCGCAGAAGCCGCCTCCCCTCCCGAGTGGATCCTCTTCAGATCCCGAAGCCCCGTCCCTTCCACGGATCGCATCACAGAGGGGGTGAGGAACACGCTCTCCACACGCTGTACCTCCAAGAAGTCACGGAGCCCGCTGGTCCTCTCCTCACCGACAGCCATCGCGAGCCTTGCCCCACCGCACAGGGCGCACAACGTGTCCATCACACTGATGTCGAAGGTGTAGGCGTAGAACTGCAGAGTCCTCTCCCCTTCACGTCCCACCACGCGTCCCTCCGTTCCCTTCAGAAGGTTCCACAGGTTCCTCTGTTCCACCACCACACCCTTCGGCTTCCCAGTCGACCCTGATGTGAACAGGCAGTAGGCCGCAGAGCCTCCCTCCACACAGCCTCTCTTCACCTTCAGTTCTTCAGAAGGAATGTCTTCTTCTTCTTCTTCTTCTTCCCCGCTTCTTCGTGTGTACAGAACCTGTACCCCGTCCTCCAAGAAGGAGTCACACCCACCGACAGGGCCGTTGCTCACCACCACTCGCACCCCACTGCTCTTCGCCATGTACCGAAGACGCTCCTCAGGGAGCGACGGGTCCAACGGGACGAACCCTGCCCCGCTCCGGAGGATCCCCACAGTTCCGGTGATCACCTCCGTCGAGCGCGTGCAGTGGAGACCCACCAACAGCTCCCCTTCGCCGTCCCGCCTCTTCTCCAGCAGTTCCCATGCCACTCTCCGGCTCCTCCTCTCGAGTTCGCCGTAAGTTACTGCTTCCGTCTCGCAGGTTACTGCAATCTCGTCCTTCGCCTCCTCCATCCTCTCCTCCAGTGCCTCCACAACGTTCCCTTCCCCGAAGTCAACTTCGTTGCTGTTCCACTCCACAAGGAGTCGGCGCGTGTCTTCAGGGTCAATGACAGAGATGTCTGAGATGAAAACTGCGGGGCTGGAGACAGAGGACTCAACTAGGGTCTTGAGCGACCGGAGGAGCCGGAGTGCTGTGGCCTCGTCAAAGAGGTCAGTGTTGTACTCAAGTGCAATGCAATGGGCAGCTTCCTGCTTCGTAACATTGAAAGTGAGGTCCATCTTCGCCACAATATCCTCCTGTTCAATACGTGTTAGCTTGAGCTGCGCATCGACATCGGCAGCAGGTGACGGCGTAGTAGAAATGTTAAGCAGCACCTGGAAGATCGGGTTACGGCTTAGGTCACGCACAGGGCTGATGGTGTCGACCAGCCTCTCGAAGGGGTAGTCAGAGTGGGTCAGTGCTTGGAGACAGATCTCCTTGCTCTTTGCAAAGAAGGCCTCAACAGTGTCGGTCGGTGTAACGTTGAAACGCAGCGCAAGTGTATTGACGAAGAACCCAATGAGGGCCTCTGCCTGAGGGAGCAGTCTGCAAGACACGGGCGTCCCAATCACGACATCAGTGCTTCCTGAGAACTTACTCACCAACACGCTCAAACAGCTTTGCAGCAGCATGAACAGTGTCAGTCCGTATTTCCCACAAGCGCTCTCTACGATGCAGGTATCAACATCGACACTCACCACCGCTCCGTTGAAGGTCTGCACGGCGCCTCGAGGACGGTCCGTAGGGATCTCAGTCGTAGGCAGCCCTGTGTCTTGCAAGAGGTGCTCCGTCCAGTACTTGCTCATGACGTCCAGCTTCTGTTCTGTGAAGGTAGTGCGTTCCCACAACGCGTACGTTCTGTACTGTGTGGTAAGAGGTGGTAGACGCTCGCCTGCGTATAGCCTGCAGAGCTCCGACACGAAAATGGAGCTCGACCATGCATCGGTGATGATGTGGTGAAGACTGACTTCAAGATGCCATTTTGCTTCGGCTTGGTTCACAACCTTCACCTCGTATAGCGGGTACCTTGATAACATGAACTTCGCGTTTCTGGTATCATCGGCGATCCTTGTCGTGCTCGACACCTCGTCGTAGCCAAGCACCTTCTGCACCACCTTACCTCCAGCGATCGTAAACACGGTTCTAAGCGACTCGTGCCTGTCCACCAGCTGCTTCAAGGCGTCTTCCAAGCGCTTCACTTCCAGACTGCCCTGTACCTCAAATACGTCCGTCATCCTGTAAGCTTCTGCATCGGACTCGATCTGATCAAGCATGTAAATCCTCTGCATGGCAAAGGTAAGCGGTGCGTCATCTGCACTGGGTTCCATATCTTCAATCTTTGGTAGAGCTGCTTTGGGTGCCTTCACAACAGCAGTGGCCATGTCAGCAAGGACAGGGTGTTCGAAGACTGTCCTGATGGACAGCTCGACACCAAGGAGCTTCCTCACCTTCGAGACCAGTCTGGTTGCGGAGATGCTGTCTCCTCCAAAGGAGAAGAAGTCTGAGCCCCTCCCGGCCTTGCTGTTCCCTCCGAGGACCTCCTCCCATGCGGAGGCGAGACCCTTCTCCACTGCCCCGCGAGGCTCTTCGAACTCCTCCCCGTCTTCTTCAACAGGGACGGGAAGACGCTTCCTGTCAACCTTCCCTGCCGCCGACAAGGGAAAGCTCTCCATCCGCACCAGTACGGACGGGACCATGTAGGCAGGAAGTGCCTTCTGTGCCTGTGACGTCACCGCCTCTCTCCACTCCTCCCCTGCACCAGAGGACTCCTCCTTCTCCTCCTCCAGCACAAAATAGGCAACGAGCCTCTTCTGCCCAGGAAGATCCTCTCGCACCACAACAGCGACTTCCACGACACCAGCGACCCTGCTGAGGACAGCCTCCACCTCCCCGAGCTCGATGCGAAGGCCTCGAAGCTTCACCTGGAAGTCCATCCTCCCACAGAACACGACTTCCCCAGTCTCCAGGCGCCTCCCCAGGTCCCCGCTGAGGTACATCCTCCCACACCCAGGGCTTTTCCCGAGGGGGAACGGGTCCGCCACAAACTTCTGTGCCGTGAGCCTCGCGTCCCCGACGTAGCCGCGTGCCACCTGAACCCCACCGAAGGCGATCTGCCCCACCACCCCGGGGCCCACAGCCGCCATCCGCTTGTCCACCACGTAGCACAGAACATTCCTCAGAGGCATCCCGATGGGAACAGGCCCGCCGCCAAGGAGGCGTACCCGCTCCAAAGCCGCCCCGTCCCTCTCGAACACGAATGCGTTCGTCGACACGCTCACCTCCGTCGGACCGTACGAGTTGATGAGCCTCACCCCTGCTCCCATGCACCTCTCCACCTGCACCAACGGGAGCTCCTCTCCCATCGCCGCAATCGTGCGAAGCCGGGGGAACACTCTCTTCCCTTGTTCTTCTGTTGAAAGTTGTGTTTGCTCATCCTTCTCTCCTCCTCCCCCGTTGTTGAAGAAGGGGAGGCCCGCGAGCACCGACGGAGACAGCTGGCACATTTCCACCCTCTCCTTCGCAAGAAGGGCCGCGAGGTCCTCCCCAAGAGGCTGCCTCGACCCTTCCCCGAAGACAAGGGTGCCCCCTTGCAGCAAGGCAAGGAACACCTCGCTGATCGACGCATCGAAGGTGAACGACGCGAACTCCAGAACCCGCGCCCCTTCCCCGGGGGCGAATCGCTCTCCCTCACCGTAGATGAAGCTGCACAGCCCAGCGTGCTCGATCTGTACCCCTTTCGGTTTCCCTGTCGACCCTGAGGTGTAGATCACGTAGGCAAGGTCTTTCTCGGACAGGTCCCCCTCGCCTTTGCTTGAAGAGACCTGCTGCGCCCCTCCCTTCTGCTCCTTCATCATCTCCTCAGCTGCCAGAACCTGAACAGAGGAATCAGCAGAGAGGCGCTCCGCCACCTGCGTCCTGTCATCCTTCAGACACACCACAACCTGCATCCCGATGTCTTCCATGATGTACAGGAGCCTCTCCGAGGGGATGTCTCTTGCCAGCGGGACGTACACGGCCTCTCCTCGCCAGCATCCGAGCATCGCCACCAGTGCAAGGAGGGAGCGGTCCATGAGGACACCGACAGCCCCGCCCTTTCGAACACCGGCCTCCCGGAGCCCTGCCCCCACGCGGCCGACCAACTCTTCAAGCCTTCCGTAGGTCACCAGGTCTTCTCCGCACTGCACCGCCACGCTGTCAGGCCTCTCCATGCTCATCTCCTTCACGATCCTGTCCACTCGCTGCGTCTTGTAAGGCACCGACTCGTCCAGCTCGTTCCACCCCACAGTTACCTTCTGGTGCTCTTCAGGAGTCATCGTAGATAGAGACCCAACAGGTGTGGAGGGATCACGCAAAATATCATCAAGAAGGATTTCCCACCTGCGAAGGAAGGCAGTGATGTCAGCGGCCTCGAAGAGGTCTGTGTTGTACTCACAGATGATGGTCGTGCCTGTCGATGTTTCTGCGGCTGTAAGCATCAAGTCGAACTTAGCGACAGTGCTCGGTACGTCAAAGGGCTCATAAGTAGTGCCCGAGGAGGGTGCCATGGACTTGGCTTCCATGTCGAACATGACTTGGAAGAGAGGGTTGCGGCTGGGGTCTCTTTGCGGCTGGACTAGCTGCACGATGTCCTCGAAAGGCAGCATGGCGTGTGTGAAGATGTCGCTCACATCCTTCTTGACATCCGCCACAAGGTCCGAAAAGGGTTGCAGGGGATGGGACTTCGTCCTGTACACCACTGTGTTCATGAAGAAGCCTAGTACGTCTTGGATCTGGGGGTTCAGCCTGTTGGCCATGACACCGCCCACCATGACTTCGTCAACACCCGACCACTTGGCAAGCACTACGTGCAAGGACGCCAAAAGCATCTGATGAATTGTTACACCGAATTCTGTGCACAACTTGTTCAACCCTTGTGTCACGTCTGGCACGATGAGCATGTCGATGGAGCTCCCGTTGAAGGTTTGCACTGGCGGGCGTTTTTTATTCGAGATGTTGATTACAGGCAGGTCACCGGACAGGTACGACTGCCAGAAGGACTTTGCCGAGTGCGGTCTGCACGCCTCACGATGCCACACGGCATAGTCGATGTACTGCACAGGTAGCGGTGGGAACTCAGGGGTGGTACCCGAGAGGTATGCCTCGTAGCATGCAATAAGCTGTTGGATAAGCATTCCCATGGACCACCCATCGCCCACAATGTGGTGAAGCGTCAGCAGCAGCAGCTGATCGATACCGTTGGTGGCGGTCTTCACACGAAGAAGAGGTGCTGTCGCAAGATCGAAGCACTGCTGTGCCTCCACCCTGGCTGTGGACAAAAGATCTTCGGTGTGGATGGTCTCGACCGGGCACAGCACAGGACCTTCGGCAACTACCTGCTGCGGCTGCTCAGTGCTGCTTTCAATGAAGTACGTCCTGAGCGACTCGTGTCTGTCCAACATCGCATCCACCGCACGCTGCAGTACCGGAACGTTGATTTTGCTACCTACCTTCACTGCAAAGGGCAAGTTGTATGCAGCCGACTCGCGGTCCATCATAGTCATGATGTAGATCTGGTGCTGCGCGGGGCTCAACGGGTACGGCACCGTGCGCTGCTCCAGCACAGCGATTTGCTCCTGTTCGAAGTCTGCCCCATCAGCGCCCAGCAGTTGGTCCGCTTTACATGCGATTGCCACAACAGAAGGGTCTGCAAAGAAGTCTTTGATGGGTACTTCAACACCTAAACGCACTTTCAGCGCTGCAAGCAGCTTCACGGCAAGAAGCGAATGTCCCCCAAGGTTGAAGAACTTCCCGTTCCTCCCAACAGTGCAGCCCAGCAGGTCGGTGAAGACTTCCGCGACAATGCGCTCGGAATACGTTTCCGGAGGCTGGTAAGAGGCGGGGAGGACTGCGTCAGGGATGGGAAGGGCTTTCTTGTCGACCTTTCCTGCGGGGTTCAGAGGCATAGACTCGAGACACACGACGGCAGATGGTACCATGTGTACAGGAAGTGTTCCTGCTGCATGGGTAGTGATGGTGTCGGTGTCTGCGGTGCCAACAACGTACGCCACAATGCGCTTGTCGCCGGGCGTGTCCTCACGGACGATGCAGACACAGTCGGCGACGCCTTGGCAGGAGATCACCGCGGCCTCGATCTCCCCGAGCTCGATCCGGAACCCACGGATCTTCACCTGGTGGTCGATCCTTCCGACGAACTCAATATTACCATCACGCAAGTACCTCGCAAGGTCGCCCGTACGATACATCCTCTGCGAGGAGTCGAACGGTGATGTAGTAAATTTCTCCGCAGTCAACTCCGGCCTGTTCAGGTACCCACGAGTCACCTGGATACCAGCTACACAGATCTCACCAGCAACACCGATCGGCTGCGGTGACGCGGTGGGCGACAAGATGTACAGGGATTGGTTGTGTGTGACCCTTCCGATAGGAACAAAGTGCTGCGGGGTGTTCGGGGTGACCTCGTAGTGAGTGGCCTCAATGGACGTCTCGGTGGGACCGTACAGGTTGAAGAACCTCCTGTTCATCATCCAGCGCTGCCTGGCGGCAATGGAGCATGCCTCACCAGCAGTCACCATAGAATGCAGCATCGGCAACCCATCTGACGGCAGCACGGCAAGCAGCGATTGCGGCAGTAAGGCAGCAGTGACGCCCTGTCTGTTCATAATCCTGACCACGTTTTCTCCAAACAGGTCATCTTTTGTCGGCATCACAAGGGCACCTCCTGATCCAAGGCACATGAACACTTCCCACACAGAAGCGTCGAAGCTGAACGCTGCGAACTGTAAAACACGGTCACACGTTGTCCAGCCAAGGTTCACCCTGTTTGAATACACCAGGTTGACGATGCCCTTGTGAGGGACAAGCACACCCTTCGGCTTCCCTGTCGACCCAGAGGTGTAGATCACGTAGGCGAGGTCCTCCTCGCTCACGCTGGGCAGTTTCACGTCTCCTACCGTCGTGCTGCAAAACACCTCTTTCACATCAAGGCACCTCACTCCTTCTGGTACGGCAATCCCTGCCAACACTTCCTTGCTGCTTACTATAACCTTCATCCCCGAATCTTCTATCATGTACTCCAAGCGGTCCTTCGGGTAGTTCGGGTCCAGTGGGACGAATGCACCCCCCGCCTTCAGAACACCTAAAAGCATGGGTACCAGCTCGAGCGACTTAGGCAAGCAAAGGCCGACAAGTGTGTCGGGGGTGCTGACACCGTGAGCCACGAGATTGTGGGCGACACAAGTAGTAACTTGTTGGAGCCCCTCGTAGGTGTAGTGTTGGCCTTCGTATGAGAGGGCCACTGTGTCCGGGTGCTCTTCGGCTTCGTCTTGGAATATTTCGTGCAAAAGCTTCTGTTTGGGAAACGACATTTCACTGTCGTTCCACTCGTTGAGGAGAAGGTGGGTCTCCGAAGGGGTCAGCATTTGAACATTGCGAACCTTCTGATGCGGGTTCTTGAAGACGGCTCTGAGAAGCTCCTGGTAGTGTGCTCCCATCTGGGCGATGGTCTCCCTGTCAAATAGATCTGTGTTGTACTCCCAGTGGACCTTCACCCCTGCCGCCTCTTCGATGCAACTCACCGTCAGGTCGAACCTCGAGTGAGTCGTTTCCGTCTCGTACGGGGTGGCATCTAGATGCCCCTTCTCCTCTGAGGAAGAAGACCCGTACGATGGGGTGTTCTGTAGAATGAACATGACTTGGAAGACGGGGTTCCTGCTCAGGTCTCTGTCAGGACGGAGTTCTTTGACAAGTTCTTCAAAAGGGAGGTTCGAGTTGGAAAAGGCCTCGAACGCCGTTGCCTTCACCTGCTGGAGCAGCTCCATGAACGTGGGATCGCCCTCCACCTTGCATCGCACCACAACGGTATTGATGAAGAATCCGATCAGCCCTTCAACAGCCTGCTGCACTCTGCCCGCAACAGGCGTACCCAACACAATGTCGTCCTGACCAGAGTATCTCGACATCAGCATGTTGAAGACAGCCAACAGCACCACGTAGGTCGTTGATCCTGTTCGCTTGGCCAAGCTTGAGACCGACTGTGCTACTCCCGCAGGAATCAGAATGTCCAACGAGCTCCCGCTGTACTGCTGTATCGCAGGGCGGGGCCTGTCTGTTGGAAGCTGCAACGTGGGCGCCTCGCTTAGTTTCTCCTTCCAGTACTGCATCTGGTTGCGCAGCGCACTGCCGCTTAGCTGCGATGCCTGCCATTCGGCGTAATCGGTGTACTGCACGGCAAGAGGCGGCAATGATTCACCAGCATACAACCTGGACAGCTCTCCGATGAAGATAGCAAGCGACCACCCGTCAGAAACAATGTGGTGCATGCACAGGCACAGGAGGGACGTGTTCTCGTCAAGTTTGACAGCCGTCACCCTCGTCAAAGGACCTTCAAGAAGGTCGAAAGGAGTGTACGAATCCTCTGTGGCTACCTTGCGTGCCATCGACATGCGGTCCTGCTCGCACTCCACATGCGTGAGGTCCACCGCGTTAAGCGGCAGCCCTTGGGGGTCCTTCACGAGTTGCACAGGGTCGCCTTCTTCGTTCTCGCCGAACACTGTGCGTAGCGTGCCGTGGCGTGCTTCCAATGCGTCCAAAGCGCTCTGCAGGCGCTTCAAGTCAACATTCTTCACAATCATCGCAACAGGCATGTTGTACATCGTGCTGTGCGCGTCCATCTGCAACACGGTCCACATCTGCCTCTGAGCGAAGGATAGTGTTGCCTTCTTGCTGCCCAAAGCAACGATCTCTTCAAACTTCGCGTCGCCAGTAGCCACCAAAGACGCGACCATCTTCGCAACTGCCGACAATGTTGAGGACTCGAAGAAGGCTTTCAGAGGGAAGTCCACCCCAAAGTCCGTCTTGATTTGCGACATGAGACGCACTGCAAGCAGACTGTGTCCACCGATCTCGAAGAAATCGTCAGCAGACCCAACGTCGCTCACTCCGAGCATGGCCTCCCACATCTTCGCCACCTCTACCTCGTACACACCGGTAGGTGCAACGTAGCCATCTTTGTTGACAGCGTAAACCTCAGGCTCCGGAAGCTTCTTCCTGTCGTACTTCCCAGTTGCACCTCTCGGGAAGTCTTGGAGGATGACAAAAGCATGGGGAACCATGTATCCCGGGAGGCTGGCGGAGAGGAAGGTGTGGAGGTCTTGGGAAGAGAGGGTCTCCCAGTGTTCCCCTGCGAGGATGTAGGCGACGAGCCTCTTGTCCCCAAGGGCGGTCTCCCTCGCGAGGCAGATGGAGTCGTGGACCTGAGGGTGCTCCGAGAGGCGCGCCTCGATCTCCCCGAGCTCCACGCGGTAGCCTCGGATCTTTACCTGTTGGTCCACCCTCCCCAGGAAGTCGATGTTCCCGTCCGGGAGGTACCTCCCCAGGTCCCCGCTCCTGTACATCCTGTCCCCTTCCCTCCCGGTGAAGCGGTTCGGGACGAACACCTTCGGGGTGAGGTCGTCACGCTTCCTGTAGCCGCGAGCCACCTGCCTCCCCCCACACACGATCTCCCCGGCCACCCCGACAGGGAGCGGGTTCAGGTATTTGTCCACCACGTACAGCTGCAGGTTGCAGTTCGGACGACCAGCAGGTGCCCCCTTCCCGTACCCGTCGGCCCCGCCGCCGTCGTGCGGAACCACGAACCAAGACACCTCGCACGAGCACTCCGTAGGCCCATAGGCGTTGATGAGCTTTCGGGTCGGGGTCGCCCACTTCTCCACGATCAGATTGATACACGGTTCCCCGGCGCTCACCAGCACCCGCAGGCGCGGGCACCCGACGCTCTCCATCGTCTTCAGCAGAGCAGGAGGGAACATCCCCGCATCCACCTCGTTCCGCTCCATGAACCCCACCAGGTTGTCCCCGAGGAGCTCCTCCTTCGCAGCCATCCACAGGGTCGCTCCTGTCATGAACGCCATCCCGAACTCCAAGATCGACGGGTCGAAGCTGTACGTGTAGAACTGAAGCATGTTGTCCCCGGGACGAAGCCCGTACTCCCTGTTCAGCGACACGCAGTTGTTGAGAGGGCCCTGTTGCATCACTTCCACACCCTTCGGCCGACCGGTCGACCCTGACGTGTAGATCACCATGAACAGGTCTTTCAGAGACCTCCCCTCACGAGAGGGGTTCTCCCTCTTCCCGCTGCTCTTCTTCTTCTTCTTCTCACACTTCGTCTCGAAGAAGGCATCAAGGAGAATCACCGTCTCCGCACCGTGTCCCTCGCACACCGTCTCCGCGAGGCGCGAGTCGCTCACCAAGAACTGCAGCCCAACATCTTCCATCTGGTAGACGAGCCTCTCCCGAGGGTAGCTCGGGTCCAGCGGGGTGTATGCCCCGCCAGCCTTGTGCACCGCCAGAAGAGCAACGGGGAGCCTCCAGCTTCGCTCCACGCACACCCCGACCACAGTGTCCCGCTGCACCCCGGCTTCAATCAGAGCGTGCGCCAGCTCGTTCGCCCGCCCGTTCACCTCGCTGTAGGTGAGGTGCTCTTCTTCGAACACCACGCACACCTGGTCCGGCATCTCCTCCACCCGCTCCTCGAACTGCGCGTACAGCGGCTTCGAAGGCAGCTCCAGCTCAGTGTCGTTCCACTCGTACAGAACCTGGTGGCGCTCAGCTGGGGTCAAGATGGGCACGTGCCACACTTTGGCATGCGGGTCTTGAGAAAGGTACTCCACAAGTTTTGTGTAGTGAAGCAGCAAACGGGAGGCTGTTGTTTCCGTGAAGACGTCAGTGTTGTACTCAAGCGACACTTCATAAGTGTTTGAAGCAGTGTCCTCGTGAACGAAGAGGGTGAGGTCCCACTTGGCCACGTTGGACTTGTAGTTGATGTCGGATACCTCGAGACCAGACGGCAGACTCCTGTGCTTGCTTGCGTTGTGCATCATGAAGAGGACCTGAAAGAGGGGGTGCTTAGACACGTCGCGCTCAAGATCGAGAGCATCAACGATCTTCTCGAAAGGCACGTCGCCGTTGGCAAAGGCATCGAGCGAGGTAGCGTGGGTCTGCTTGAGGAGGGACGAGAAGGTGGGGTCGTCGGAGAGATCGGCACGCATCACCTGAAGGTTGACGAAAAGGCCGATCATGTTGTGTGTTTCAGCGTTGCTCCTGTTTTGGATGGCGGTCCCGACCGGGATGTCCTCCTGCGAAGAATTCCTCGCGAGCAACACTTGGAACACAGTCAGCAACGTCATGAACATAGACGCACCACATGCCTCCTTCCCGAACCGCACCAGATTGCCCACTACATCGCCAGGCATGTTCCTCTTGACGATTGTACCTCTGAGAGACTGTGTGGGTGGTCTCTCTCTGTCAAGCGGCAGCTGTAAAGTCGGGAGTCCATCGAGCTGCTTCTTCCAGTACCCGATCTGCGTGTCGGCAATGTCGTCTAAGTACACCCGCTGCCACTGCGCGAAGTCTGCATACTGGTATTTCAATGGCGGAAGCGGCGCGGCATCGCCGCTTTGTGTGTAGTAGTACAACAGCTCGTCGACAAGGATGTCCAGCGACCACCCGTCGGAGATGATGTGGTGCAGGCTGATGATGAAACAGTGCACGTCTTCCTCATCATTGATCTTAATAAGCTTCGCTCTGATGAGTGGTCCCTCCGCAAGATCGAAGGCCGCTGTTGCTTCTTCTGCTGCAATGAGATTGACGTCAGCCACAGCAGGGCATTCAAGGAACTCAATGTCGGCCGGTGCATCTGTAGGCAGCGGTTGCACGAAAGGCACACCCTCAGCAGTGGATCTAATGCAGCAGCGAAGGGCCTCGTGTCTAGCCACAACCTTCTGCAAAGCCTCCACGAGGACGGGGATATCCAGCTTGCCTTTAATACTCAGTGGTGCCACTACGTTGTATGCGCTGGACTGCTTGTCGATCTCGCTGACCACCCACAGCCTCTGCTGTGCATAGGACAGGGGCAAAGCAACACTTCCATCTCGAGGAAGTCGTTTGATGGCGGGTGCCGACCTGGCGGCACCTCTCATGCTGTCAACTACCTCTGAGAGGGCCCTCACTGTGGAATTCTCAAACACTGTCTTGAGCTTTGTCTCGACACCAAGCACTTTCTGCACGTCAGCAATGAGCTGCACAGCAAGCAGAGAGTGTCCTCCTGCGTCGAAGAACGAGGTTGTCACAGCCAGCTCATCGACACCAAGGTGTTTCTCAAACAGCCTTAGAAGTTCCTCTTCTGTCTCTGTCGTGGGCAGGCTTTCCCCTGCATTTTGTGAATAGTCAGGAGGGGGCAGTCTTTTCCTGTCCGTCTTTCCAGCAATGCCCTTCGGGAACTCTTCAAGAGACACAAACGCCGACGGCATCATGTACGACGGCAGTTTCCCTACAATCATCTTCTGCAGCTCTGCCACATCCACGATGTCCTTGAAGATGACGTAAGCAACAATGCGCTTGTCGCCAGGCTTGTCTTCTCTCACCATCACGCACACGTCGCGCACTAGAGCGGTGTTCCCACGCAGTACGGTTTCGATCTCCCCGAGCTCGATCCTGAAGCCCCTGATCTTCACCTGGTGGTCCAGCCTTCCCACGTACTCAACCCTCCCATCGTTACGGAACCTACACAGATCCCCTGTCTTGTACAGCGTGCTGCCGTCCCACATAGGCACAAAAACCTTGCTCGTGAGCTCCGGCCTGTTAAGGTACCCTCTGGCAATTTGTACTCCACTGCAGCACAGTTCACCGTACGCACCCACAGGTACGAGCTTTCTCTTGCTGTCCAGAATGAAGGCCTTGCAGTTCGGGGCTGGGTACCCGATGGATTTAGTCTCCTTCATAACCTTATAGTCACGTGGTGCTTTGTACCAGATGATCTCGATGGAGCACTCCGTAGGGCCGTACAGGTCATACAACACACTGCTTGGGAACCTGTTGTACAATTTCTGGATGAGGCTAGTAGTGATGGCTTCGCCAGAAGAACCTACCACCCTCACCTTCTTGAACTTTTCAGCGTACTCTTCGCCGATGACTGTGCAGAACGCCTCGAGCATGGAAGGGACGAAGTGGAGGACTGTGACGTGCTCCTCTTCGATGAAGGAGGCGATGTACGAGGGGTCGGTGTGGCCTCCAGGCTTCGTGAAGGCGAGGCGTGCCCCTGTCATGAGCGGCCAGAACAGCTCCCACACAGACACGTCGAAGATGTACGGGGTCTTCTGCATCACCACATCCTCCCCAGCCACGAGTGGTTCCTTCTCCGCCAGCCACCGCAGCCTGTTCACCGTCCCAGAGTGCTGCAACATCACCCCCTTCGGGAGCCCAGTCGACCCCGAGGTGTAGATGATGTAGGCGAGGTTCTGTGCCGTCACGCACGATGCGGGGCGCTCCACAGACATCGGAGCAAACACCTCGTCCCACTCCGTGTCCAGCTCGCAGCACCACACCCCGGGAGCCTCCGGGACGCGTCCCCTGCACCCTCCCTGCGTCAACACCACCCCTGCCTTGCAGTCGTTCATGATGTACAGCGTCCTGTCCTTCGGGTAGCTCGGGTCCACAGGAACGTAGCAGCCCCCGGCCTTCATCACCCCCAGGATCCCCACAGCCATCTCCACACTCCTCTCCAGCATCAGCACCACGGGCACCTCCGGTCCCACCCCTCGCTGGTGCAGCACGTGCGCCACCTGGTTCGCCCGCTCCTCCAGCTCCCGCCCGCTCAGCACCCTGTTCTCGTCCGACACCGCCTTCGCGACAGGGTTTTCGTCCACAGCCGCTTCAAACAGCTCGTGCATGCATGGCGCACCGGGGAATTCCCTTGCTGTGTCATTCCACTCACACATAATTTGGTGCTCGTCCGTCTTTGTGACAACAGGAAGATCAGCCACAGTTGATTGGATGCAAGAAGACAAGGCTGTCAGGATGGTGCACATGGACACCACGAGCTTCTCGGCCGTAGCTTGCTGGAAAAGAGATGTGTTGTATTCCAACGTGAAGTCCAGCCCGTCGTCACTGTGCTGGGTGTACATCGTCAAATCGAACTTCGCAACAGAGCTTTGCATGGGCACCGATGTGATCTGCGCACCGCCAGCTTCAAACGTGCTCTTGATATTCGAGTCCTGCAGCACAAACATGACCTGGAAGAGAGGGTTCCTGCTGAGGTCCCTTTCCACGTCCATGGCCTCAACGACCTTCTCGAAGGGCACTTCCTGGTGCTCGAAGGCTTCCAGGACCCTCTCCTTGACGTGCAGGAGGGCGGCCTCGACAGTATCGCCTTCTGAGATGGTGCTGCGGAGCACCAATGTGTTTACAAAGAAGCCGATAAGCCCTTCGATGCTAGAGTGGTTCCGTCCTGATATCGGGGTGCCCACAGACAGGTCTGATTGCGTGCTGTACTTGTTCAGCAGAACGTTGAAACCAGTCAGCAGAACCATGAACAGTGTAGCATTGTACCGCTTACCTAGTGCTACGAGCTCACTGGCAACTGCAGCAGACAGGCTGCCCGTGACTTGCGCCCCTGAGTACTGCTGGACAGCAGGACGGGAGTAGTCCGTCGGAATCTGAAGGACAGTGAGACCCTCAAGCCTGTTCTTCCAATGAGCAAGACCCATCTTGCCTCTTGTCTCGATAAGGTTATTCTGCCACACAGCGTAGTCTGCGTACTGTACTGAGAGGTCGGGGAGGTCAACCTTTCCGTCTGTGTGTAGAGCATCATAGATCGCAGTGAGTTCCTTGATGAGCACAGCTACACTCCACCCGTCGGCGATGATGTGGTGGATCGATAGTAGTAACAATTGATCAGACTCGCTGATGGGGCAGAACACGACGCGTACTAGTGCCTCGTCAAGCCTGAATGTCTTCTGCGAATACTTCTTTATCACATCGCTCACGCGCAATTCGTCGCCGCCCTCCAAGCACTCATCAACCTTTACGTGCACATATGGTTTCCCTGCCTCAACGATTCTTTGCATAGGACCCGCTTCCGTCTTCTCGAAGACTGTTCTCAATGACTCGTGCCTGTCCACCAGCATGTTAACAGCTTTTTGCAAAGTACCAGCATGCAACTTACCCTTTACTCTCATTGCCGAAGGTATCACATATGCTAGTGAATCCTGCTCAATCTCTGACAGCAGCCACAGCCTCTTCTGAGCATGCGACAAAGGTAGCGGGTGGTCTCTTGGCTGCACCGGGATAACTGCCATTGTTGGGTCTTCCTTGTGTAGCCTCACGACAGCAGTGGCCATGTCAGCAAGGACAGGGTGTTCGAAGACTGTCCTGATGGACAGCTCGACACCAAGGAGCTTCCTCACCTTCGAGACCAGTCTGGTTGCGGAGATGCTGTCTCCTCCAAAGGAGAAGAAGTCTGAGCCCCTCCCGGCCTTGCTGTTCCCTCCGAGGACCTCCTCCCATGCGGAGGCGAGACCCTTCTCCACTGCCCCGCGAGGCTCTTCGAACTCCTCCCCGTCTTCTTCAACAGGGACGGGAAGACGCTTCCTGTCAACCTTCCCTGCCGCCGACAAGGGAAAGCTCTCCATCCGCACCAGTACGGACGGGACCATGTAGGCAGGAAGTGCCTTCTGTGCCTGTGACGTCACCGCCTCTCTCCACTCCTCCCCTGCACCAGAGGACTCCTCCTTCTCCTCCTCCAGCACAAAATAGGCAACGAGCCTCTTCTGCCCAGGAAGATCCTCTCGCACCACAACAGCGACTTCCACGACACCAGCGACCCTGCTGAGGACAGCCTCCACCTCCCCGAGCTCGATGCGAAGGCCTCGAAGCTTCACCTGGAAGTCCATCCTCCCACAGAACACGACTTCCCCAGTCTCCAGGCGCCTCCCCAGGTCCCCGCTGAGGTACATCCTCCCACACCCAGGGCTTTTCCCGAGGGGGAACGGGTCCGCCACAAACTTCTGTGCCGTGAGCCTCGCGTCCCCGACGTAGCCGCGTGCCACCTGAACCCCACCGAAGGCGATCTGCCCCACCACCCCGGGGCCCACAGCCGCCATCCGCTTGTCCACCACGTAGCACAGAACATTCCTCAGAGGCATCCCGATGGGAACAGGCCCGCCGCCAAGGAGGCGTACCCGCTCCAAAGCCGCCCCGTCCCTCTCGAACACGAATGCGTTCGTCGACACGCTCACCTCCGTCGGACCGTACGAGTTGATGAGCCTCACCCCTGCTCCCATGCACCTCTCCACCTGCACCAACGGGAGCTCCTCTCCCATCGCCGCAATCGTGCGAAGCCGGGGGAACACTCTCTTCCCTTGTTCTTCTGTTGAAAGTTGTGTTTGCTCATCCTTCTCTCCTCCTCCCCCGTTGTTGAAGAAGGGGAGGCCCGCGAGCACCGACGGAGACAGCTGGCACATTTCCACCCTCTCCTTCGCAAGAAGGGCCGCGAGGTCCTCCCCAAGAGGCTGCCTCGACCCTTCCCCGAAGACAAGGGTGCCCCCTTGCAGCAAGGCAAGGAACACCTCGCTGATCGACGCATCGAAGGTGAACGACGCGAACTCCAGAACCCGCGCCCCTTCCCCGGGGGCGAATCGCTCTCCCTCACCGTAGATGAAGCTGCACAGCCCAGCGTGCTCGATCTGTACCCCTTTCGGTTTCCCTGTCGACCCTGAGGTGTAGATCACGTAGGCAAGGTCTTTCTCGGACAGGTCCCCCTCGCCTTTGCTTGAAGAGACCTGCTGCGCCCCTCCCTTCTGCTCCTTCATCATCTCCTCAGCTGCCAGAACCTGAACAGAGGAATCAGCAGAGAGGCGCTCCGCCACCTGCGTCCTGTCATCCTTCAGACACACCACAACCTGCATCCCGATGTCTTCCATGATGTACAGGAGCCTCTCCGAGGGGATGTCTCTTGCCAGCGGGACGTACACGGCCTCTCCTCGCCAGCATCCGAGCATCGCCACCAGTGCAAGGAGGGAGCGGTCCATGAGGACACCGACAGCCCCGCCCTTTCGAACACCGGCCTCCCGGAGCCCTGCCCCCACGCGGCCGACCAACTCTTCAAGCCTTCCGTAGGTCACCAGGTCTTCTCCGCACTGCACCGCCACGCTGTCAGGCCTCTCCATGCTCATCTCCTTCACGATCCTGTCCACTCGCTGCGTCTTGTAAGGCACCGACTCGTCCAGCTCGTTCCACCCCACAGTCACCTTCTGGTGCTCGTCGGGTGTTAAGAGTGAGACATCGGCGATCGGCCCGTTGGGCGATGAAGACAGCGCATCGAGCATGACGATGTAGTAGCTGGCCATTCGCTCGATACTCGCTGCTGTGAATAGTGCGGTGCAGTACTCGAAAGAGAAACTCAGGGCACCACCTGTCTGTGAGGCAGTTACGGTCAAGTCGAACTTGGATGTTGATGTAGCTGCCTCTAATGGATCGAAGTGGAGGTCGGTAGAGGTAAAGGTGTCGAGATCGTCAGCCGTGTAGTCGAACATGACTTGGAAGAGCGGGTTGCGCGACTCGTCGTGCGGCACCTGGAGCGCTTTAACGACATGGTCGAAGGGTACAGTGCTGTGCTGCAGTGCCTCTTTCATGGCGGTGTTGGTCTGCGCGCAGTGCGAGGCGAAGTTTGCGTCGAGGTCGACACCCAATCGCAGCGCCATTGTGTTCACGAAGTACCCCACAACGTGCTGCATTTCCTGCCTTCTGTTGGCAACAGGCGTACCGACTACGAAGTCTGTCTGGCTCGTGAGCTTCGAGAGGAACATAGTAAACGTCGACAGCAACGCTCCAAAGACGGACACCCCTGCAGTGCGAGACACCTCCTCGATCCACTGCGCAACACTTCCAGGTACCGTGCACTTCCAAACATCACCCTTTGTAGACTGCACAACAGGTCTAGGGCGGTCAAGCGGAAGCTCGATTGTGGGGTAAGCAGCAAGAACACGCGTCCAATAGGCAGTGTCTTCTGCAAAGTTAAGGCCCCTCTGCCACACTGCGTACTGGACGTATGTGTAGGGCGGTTGGATTACATCGGAATCGGGTGTCTCGTAAATAGCTACAAGATCGCTCATTATGATCTTCAGGGACCACTCGTCACTCACAGCATGGTGCATGTTAAGGACGAGGTACCACTGCGAATCTTGCACGATCACAGATCCCCTGAACAGGGGCCCTGAACTGAGGTCGAAGGGTGTATCCACCTCTTGCTGGATGGCGCTCTTTGCATGCGACCAAGACTCGCAGCGCACCACAGAGAGCTCGATGTCGTGCTGTGGGTTAACTACTTGCAACAGGGTGTCATTCGTGTCGCTGAACACAGTTCGAAGCGCTGCGTGCCTGTTGTACGTCTTGTTGATGGCGTTCTGCAGCCTGGGGATGTCTAGCTCGCCACCGTCTTCTGTTGCAGTGATCTTTACTACACATGGCATGTTGTACACAGACGTAGACCCCAAGATCTCTTGCACCACCCATAGCCGCTCCTGTGCGTAACTAGCTTGCTGTTGCGTGCCGGACACCTGCGGTATAATGCTCGTCTCGAAGTCCCCGCTCGTCATCTTGGACTCTACCAACGCTGCCAGGTCGCAGAACACCTCATGTGCGAAGAATTCCTTCAACTCAATAACTACCTTGAACACCTCCTTGACTCTGAACAGCATCTTCACAGCAATCAAAGAGTGGCCGCCTGTGCTGAAAAAGCTATCTCTCCTTCCGGGGCTCTTCAATCCTAGTTCCATCCAGATCTCGGCGAGCTTCTTCTCAGCACCAGTGAGGGGCTCTTCGTATGTGTCTTTGCTTCGAGACACGGGGTCAGGGAGCGCCTTCCTGTCTACCTTCCCCGAAGTGTTCTTGGGAAGGGAAGAGAGGAAGAGGAAGAAGGAAGGGACCATGTAAGAGGGGAGAGAGGACTGGAGGGAGGAGCGGAGGGAGAGGGTAAGCTCGTCCTCGTGGACTTGGTCCCGAGGGGCCTCCGCCAGAACGATGTAGGCGGCGATCGACGAGGATGCTTGTGACAGGGTGCAGCAGCAGTCTTTCACCTCCACTGCCTTTTGCTGACGAACAGCCCCCTCCACCTCCCCGAGCTCGATCCTGAAGCCACGAACCTTCACCTGGAAGTCCGCCCGACCGCAGAACACCACCCGCCCGTCCTCCTTGAACCTCCCAAGGTCCCCTGTCTTGTACATCCTGTCCTTCCCGCTGCTCCCGAAAGGGTCCTTCTTGAAACTCTCCGAGGTGAGGTCCGCCCGACCCACGTAGCCACGGGACACCTGAGGACCCCCGATCCAGATCATCCCAGTTGCTCCAACAGGGCACAGCTTCCTCTCAGAGTCGAGGATTCGAACCCTCGTGTTCGGGAGAGCCCGCCCGATCCCCATCGCCACTTCCGTGTCGTCAGATAGGTCCCCCCGCTTGAAGGTCTCGCAGGTCACCTCCACACAGGTCTCCGTCGGGCCGTAGCAATTGTGGAACACCGTGTCGTCCCTCGCCCCGGTCATCCACCTCCGAGCCACCTCCGCAGAAGCCGCCTCCCCTCCCGAGTGGATCCTCTTCAGATCCCGAAGCCCCGTCCCTTCCACGGATCGCATCACAGAGGGGGTGAGGAACACGCTCTCCACACGCTGTACCTCCAAGAAGTCACGGAGCCCGCTGGTCCTCTCCTCACCGACAGCCATCGCGAGCCTTGCCCCACCGCACAGGGCGCACAACGTGTCCATCACACTGATGTCGAAGGTGTAGGCGTAGAACTGCAGAGTCCTCTCCCCTTCACGTCCCACCACGCGTCCCTCCGTTCCCTTCAGAAGGTTCCACAGGTTCCTCTGTTCCACCACCACACCCTTCGGCTTCCCAGTCGACCCTGATGTGAACAGGCAGTAGGCCGCAGAGCCTCCCTCCACACAGCCTCTCTTCACCTTCAGTTCTTCAGAAGGAATGTCTTCTTCTTCTTCTTCTTCTTCCCCGCTTCTTCGTGTGTACAGAACCTGTACCCCGTCCTCCAAGAAGGAGTCACACCCACCGACAGGGCCGTTGCTCACCACCACTCGCACCCCACTGCTCTTCGCCATGTACCGAAGACGCTCCTCAGGGAGCGACGGGTCCAACGGGACGAACCCTGCCCCGCCCCGGAGGATCCCCACAGTTCCGGTGATCACCTCCGTCGAGCGCGTGCAGTGGAGACCCACCAACAGCTCCCCTTCGCCGTCCCGCCTCTTCTCCAGCAGTTCCCATGCCACTCTCCGGCTCCTCCTCTCGAGTTCGCCGTAAGTTACTGCTTCCGTCTCGCAGGTTACTGCAATCTCGTCCTTCGCCTCCTCCATCCTCTCCTCCAGTGCCTCCACAACGTTCCCTTCCCCGAAGTCAGCCTCGTTGCTGTTCCACTCCACAAGGAGTCGGCGCGTGTCCTCAGAGGAGATTAGCGACACTTCTTTGTAGGGTGTCTGGGGTGCAGTTGTGAAGGTGTTGAAGCACATTGCTATCATGTCCAAGACACGCTCTGCCGTGGATTCGTTGAGGACATTTGTGTTGTACTCCAAATCGAGGTGGATGTGCCCTGCTGTGTTGCGCACAGCGAGCGTCATATCGAAACGTGAAATACCCGTCTCGTAAGTGAGAGGCTCGACCGCGAGGTTGGGGGTCTGCGGGAATGCGGGCTCTTCGTGGGTGGAGAGCGCTGCCTGGAAGAAAGGGTTGCGGTTCAGCTCGCGGGGCGGTTGACAGATGTCGATGATACGCGAAAAGGGGATATCAGAGTTGTCCTCTGCTGTCATGGTGACAGCACGTGCCGTCTGCAGAAGGTCGGCAAGGGTGGCGTTTTCGGCGTCGCGGAGCTTCATGCGGAGGACTAAAGTGTTCAGGAAGAGACCGACGACATTGTGAGTTTGGTGGAGAGCACGATTCGCCACAAAGGTGCCCATCGGGATGTCCTCACTGCCCGTCAACTGCGACAGGGCAAGCGAGAAGGCCACAAGCGAAGCATGGAACAACGTTGCCTTGTGTGACACGCAGGTATGTGTCAATGCGGCTGTCTCCCTTGCGCCTACGTTTCTGAACACGGTGTGTCCTTCAAACCCTTGGCGCAAGCTCCTCGGACGGTCAGTGTACTCTACAGTCTCAAGCCCTTCCAGCTCAGCTCTCCAAAACTCTTCTTGCTTGACAATCTTTGCTGGTCTGGCAGAGAATGCCTCTCTTTCCCATTCAGCGAAGTCACCATACGTGATGGGAAGATCAGCCAGTTCACACGCGTCACCACCTGTCGCCTTGCTGTGGTACAGTTCCAAGCATTCTCTAATGACAATACCCAGCGACCACCCGTCTGCGATGATGTGGTGCACGGTGAGGAGCAGCACGAGCTCGTCCTTCTTCAACTTGACCACCGTGATGCGGAACAGCGGGCCACTCGAGAGGTCGAACGGCTTGCGGACATCGCTTTTGATAACGGCCGCAAGGTAGGCAGAGAGCTCGGTTTCCTTTGTTGTTTGCGTGAAATCCTTCACTGTGAAAGGGAGATGCGTGGTGATGGGGTTGATACACTGGCGCAGAGTGCCCGTGTGGTCATCGCGAACTATGGTAGTACGGAGGGATGGGTGGCGCGACACCACAGCACGCAAGCATGTCAGCAGGAGCTGCAAGTTGACATCGCCCTTCAGCTTCACAGGGTTCGGGATATTGTTCACAGCCACGTTCTCTTCTAGTTCGCTTACGAGCCATATCCTCTGCTGTGCGATCGACAGCTCGTAAGATTGCTTCTGCTTTGCATCGATCACGACACCTGACCCAGCCCCACTGTCACGCAGTCTCCTGACCATTGCTGCCTGTCCCTCGATGGTCGGGTGGTTGAAGATCTCCCTCAAGGGAACTTGCACTCCTACCTTCTTTGACAGCTCGCCGCTCACCCTTACAGCCATCAACGAATGCCCACCCACGCTGAAGAAGTTGTCCTGCCTCGAGCAAACTCTGCCCAGCACCGTGGTCCACACACTCGACACAAGGACCTCATCCTCATCCTGAGGAACATCGATTTCCTCCGAGGCAGCTGTCAAGGAAGGCTTTGGGAGCTTGCTTCTGTCGACCTTTCCTGAGTGGTTGAGGGGCAGCTTGTCCATTTCGACCACAACAGGTACCATGTAGGAGGGAACTGTCTTAATCATAACCTCCCCGAAAGTAGTCTTGTTGAAGGTCTCGTCGCCCACAATGTATGCCACAAGCTGTGCATCGGCGCCACTGCCTAAAGCGACCACGCAGGCTTCCTTCACGCCTTCCACTTCAACAGAGACAGCCTCCACCTCGCCAAGCTCCACACGGAAGCCTCTGATCTTCACCTGGTAGTCCTTACGGCCACCGAATTCCAAGGAACCGTTTTCAAGCCACCTCCCGAGGTCCCCTGTTCTGTACATTCTGCCATGCTGGCTATCGATGAACTTCTGCGATGTTAGCTCGGGCTTGCCCACGTAGCCGATTGCAAGCTGTCGGCCTGTCAAGCACAGCTCGCCGTAGACACCCACAGGGCACGGCTCCATCCCGTTCAGCACATGGCACTGCACATTTGGCGACGGCTTGCCTATCGGGAGCGTGTGAAAATCGATGTCGCGCACTTCATAGAAGGTTGAGGACACGGTGTTTTCACTCGGACCGTAGTCGTTCCAAAGGGTGCGGTTCACCGACCACTTCTTCACAAGAGGAATGGGACAGACATCTCCCGCGGTGATGACATGCACGAGGCTGGGCATGCCCTGGTGTGGGAGGGCCGCCATCAGGGACGGTGGCAAAAATGCCATCTCCACCCTGTTGATGTCCACAAACTCGACCAAGGCGTCGCCAAGAAGGTCGGTCTTGTCCTTTGTAACCATCATGGCACCCCTGCACAGGTAGCAGAAGATCTCCATCACGGACGTGTCGAAGGAAAAATTGTGGAATTGCAGCGTGTGCAGCCCCTGCGTGACCCTTGTTGTCACCGTGACCAAGTTGTACAGCCCCGAGTGTCTTAGAGCCACGCCCTTGGGTTTTCCTGTCGACCCAGACGTGTAGATGTAGTAAGCTATGTCGTCCGGCGAGTGCTGTTTTTCAGGTACGTCGGCCCTCTTCTGAGAGTACCCGGTCACATCGAGCAGTGCCATGGGCATGTTTTGCAACAGGTGTTGTGTGGTGCTCGTCACGAAGCACATTTTCATCCCGCTGTCTTGTGCGATGTACTTCACGCGGTCCTCGGGCAGTGTCGGGTCAAGAGCAACGTAACAGCCGCCCGCCTTCAACACACCGAAGATACAGGCGTACATGATGATGGACCTGTCAATACAGATCCCCACAGGGCTTCCTCTTCTTAGACCTTGGCCTCGTAGGTTCCATGCCAGAGCATTGGCTAGCTGGTCCAACGCAGAGTATGTGATCTGCACATCAGCGAAGGAGATGGCAACAGTATCGGGGTACTCGGTAGCAGTGTTTTCGAAAAGCTTGTCTACCACCACAGGCTGCCATTCTTCTGTGAGGGTGTCGTTCCACTCCAGTTGCTGCTCGACTTCCACGGTGCTCAGCATTCCTACAGAGGATAGCGGGTCTGCCAACATGCACGGTACTTCTCGGAGGAAGGTAGCTAAGTGCTGCAGCATCTTCTTGGCCGTGTTTCCGTCAAACAGCGCGGTGCAGTACTCAAGCTTCAGCTGGAGCCCTTGCGACCCTGCGTCCGTCACGAAGAACGTCAAATCGTAGCGCGACTTGCTGCCCTGCATCTCGATCTCTTCGAAGTCGTTGCCGCTTCCTTTCATCTTCTGCCCGCTCACAAGCATCACTTGGAACAGCGGATGCCTGCTGGGGTCGTACGAAGGCCGCGTAACTTCGACCACCTTCTCAAACGACGTGTCAGAGTGGCTCATCGCGTCGCTGCACACATTCTTCGCCCTGTCGAGCAGCCCTTGGTATGTGAGAGGGGACGCATCGTTGTCGGTGTTGACCCTCAACACAAGTAGATTCACAAAGAACCCTATCAAGTCTTCAAGCTGCACCGATGGTCTGTTTGCAACAGGTGTACCTATCACCACGTCACGGCTCCCTGTGTACCTAGTCAGCATTGCCGACAGGCATGCCACAGAGCACATGAAGAGCGTGTACCCTGATCTGCACAGCTGTCTGAGTTCTGTGATTTGAGTATCCGGGATGACCAGTGTTTCTGTCGACCCAGCATACGACTGCATTGGCGGCCTGGGGTGGTCAGTGGCAAGCGGGAGCGTTGGGAGGTCACGAAGAGTGGTCTCCCAGAATGAAAGTTGCCTTGCCTGCTCGTCTTGTTCCACCCAATCACGATGCCACGCTGCGTAGTCGCCGTACTGAATGCTCAAAGGGGGCAAGTGCGGGTCAATCCCCGCATGGAGGCTGCGGTACACGGTTGTGAGGTCCTTGACAAGGACATTCAATGACCACGCATCGGCTATGATGTGGTGTATGCAGAGGACGAGGCACGTGCCTGTGGCAGTTAAAACATGCGTGATACGCAGCAAGGGTGGTATCTGGAGGTCGAATGCCGCGTTCTCTTGTTCCTTCACGAGCTTGGTTATCATGGCGTGCAGGTTTTCGTCAGAAAGGTGCCTGCAGTCGACCTTCCCAAGAGTGAAGGGAGCAGTGTCGTGGATCGTGGTGGTGTCAGAGGTGGTGAATGAGCACCTGAGGACCTCGTGCCTGCCGATGACCTTTATGGCAGCCGCTTGCAAGGTGCTGTGGTCAAGAGCACCGCACACCTTCACAGCGTCCACCATGTTGTAGGCTGCTTTGTCGTCGTCGACAGCATCTAGAAGCCACAGTCTCTGCTGTGCAAGACTAGTCGGCAAGCTTTCCTCAGTCTGCCTCTGTGCTGCTGAAGGTATCTCACTGTACGTGCTCGTCCCTTGTTTCGTCTTTATCAGCTCTGCCAGTGCTGAGACTGTGTCGTTTTCAAAGAACTCCTTCATAGTGACAGTAGCGTTCATCCCGGCCTTCAGGCTGGCAACCACCCGCACAGCGAGCAAGGAGTGCCCACCATTCTCAAAAAAGCTCATTGTAGATGTGATGGTGTCCATCTCTAGCACCTGCTTGAAGCACTCGGCAACCGTGCACTGCAGTTCTCCGCTGGGCGCCGCACCTTGATCTTTCTGGTATTCCGGTGCTGGCAGCTTCTTTCTGTCTGTTTTACCACTGATTAGCTTCGGAAACTCCACAAGTCTCACATAGGCAGATGGCTTCATGTACGATGGCAGCTTCCCAGCGACTTCCTTCTCTAGGTCGTCTGCCTGTGCCTGCGGTGTCTTGAAGATGACGTAGGCAACGACACGTTTGTCGCCAGGCTTGTCTTCTCTCACCATCACGCACACGTCGCGCACTACAGAGTTTGCACGCAGTACGGTTTCGATCTCCCCGAGCTCGATCCTGAAGCCCCTGATCTTCACCTGGTGGTCCAGCCTTCCCACGTACTCGACCTCACCCCCTGCCCAGAACCTGCACAGATCCCCTGTCTTGTACAGCATACCCTCCGCGTAGGGGTTTTTGACAAACATCTTGTTCGTGAGCTCCGGCCTGTTAAGGTACCCTCTTGCAATCTGCACCCCGCTGCAGCACAGCTCACCGTACGCGCCGGGAGGCGCAGAGAGGTTCGTTTTAGGGTCCAAGATGTAGGACTTGCAGTTTGCAGTTGGGCGCCCGATGGGCTTCATGATGTTAGTTGAGTTCCAGTCCATTTTGTGCCAAACAATCTCGATGGAGCACTCCGTAGGGCCGTACAGGTCATACAACACACTGCTTGGGAACCTCTTGTGGAACTGTCTCGCGAGCTGGTTGGACAGAGCTTCGCCAGAAGCAGCAGAGACCCTCACCTTCTTGAACTTTTCAGCGTACTCTTCGCCGATGACTGTGCAGAACGCCTCGAGCATGGAAGGGACGAAGTGGAGGACTGTGACGTGCTCCTCTTCGATGAAGGAGGCGATGTACGAGGGGTCGGTGTGGCCTCCAGGCTTCGTGAAGGCGAGGCGTGCCCCTGTCATGAGCGGCCAGAACAGCTCCCACACAGACACGTCGAAGATGTACGGGGTCTTCTGCATCACCACATCCTCCCCAGCCACGAGTGGTTCCTTCTCCGCCAGCCACCGCAGCCTGTTCACCGTCCCAGAGTGCTGCAACATCACCCCCTTCGGGAGCCCAGTCGACCCCGAGGTGTAGATGATGTAGGCGAGGTTCTGTGCCGTCACGCACGATGCGGGGCGCTCCACAGACATCGGAGCAAACACCTCGTCCCACTCCGTGTCCAGCTCGCAGCACCACACCCCGGGAGCCTCCGGGACGCGTCCCCTGCACCCTCCCTGCGTCAACACCACCCCTGCCTTGCAGTCGTTCATGATGTACAGCGTCCTGTCCTTCGGGTAGCTCGGGTCCACAGGAACGTAGCAGCCCCCGGCCTTCATCACCCCCAGGATCCCCACAGCCATCTCCACACTCCTCTCCAGCATCAGCACCACGGGCACCTCCGGTCCCACCCCTCGCTGGTGCAGCACGTGCGCCACCTGGTTCGCCCGCTCCTCCAGCTCCCGCCCGCTCAGCACCCTGTTCTCGTCCGACACCGCCTTCGCGACAGGGTTTTCGTCCACAGCCGCTTCAAACAGCTCGTGCATGCATGGCGCACCGGGGAATTCCCTTGCTGTGTCATTCCACTCCACTAAGGTTTGGTGAAGCTCCTGAGGGGGAACTAGCGGACAGGTTTCGGGGTCGCAGTCAGGGTTTTCCGCAATGTGCGTGAGAAGTACATCAAACCTGTTCAACAACAACTGCATGGTGGCTGGCGCGAAGAGCTTTGTACAGAATTCCATGCTAAAGGTGTAGTCGCCCGACTGAGACTCTCGTGCGAAGAGGCACATGTCGAACCTGCTGACCTTCTGGTCGAAGTCATACATTGAAAAGGTAAGGTCGGACACATCGATCTTCTCGAAGGGCGCGTTCTGCAGCACAAACATGACCTGGAAGAGAGGATTCCTGCTCATGTCCCTTTCAGGCTGCACTGCCTCAACGACCTTCTCGAAGGGAACGTCTTGGTTGGCATAAGCTCCTACGCAGGTCTTTCGCATCCTATGGACGAGCTCTTTGAAGGTGCCCGCCTTGGTAAGGTCGAGGCGCAGCGTGAGCGTGTTGACAAAGAGACCGATGAGGTTGTGCAGCTCGGTGCGGTTCCTGCCTGCGATGGGGGTACCGATGCAGATGTCCTGCTGATTACTGTAGCGTGACAACAGCACATTGAAGCAGGCGGCGAGCACCATGAATATGGTTGCGTTGCACGACCTTCCAATCAGCTTCAGCTTTTCCATCACGGCAGCCGGCACCACATGACGCACCACCGAACCCTCAAAGCTCTGCACACGCTTCCTCGGATAATCAGTAGGGAACTGCAACGTTGGGGCTTCTGCAAGAACAGTCTTCCAGTACTCTACTTGCTGATGAAGGGTGTCAGACTTGGTGAGAGCAGTCTTTTGCCACAACGCGTAGTCGCCGTACTGCACAGGCAGCTGTGTCAAGCTTGGGGTGCGTCGTTCTTTGAGTGCTTTGTATATCTCGGTAACCTCTTCCACGAGGACGTTCAGGGACCACCCGTCCGACACGATGTGGTGCATGACCACCAAAAGCATCGAAAGCTCCTCTGTAATATTGTACAGCGTCACCTTCATCAAAGGCGCCTCGGCGAGGCTCATAACTACTTTGGAATCGGTCTCCAGCATGGTGTCAACCTGCGACATGTCCAGCCCTGCGTGCTGGAGGTCTTTGACGTCTACCTGTACTGTCTTGTCGGTAACTATTTGGATCAGGTTTTCGTCGGCATCCTGTCCAAACGAAGTCCTCAGCACTTCATGCCTTTCACACAACACTGTCATGACTTCTTGAAGGGTGTCGTTGTCCACACGGCCTGTCACCTTGACGGCGCCTGAGATGTTGTACACTCCCTGTAAATTCTTCCCACCTTCAATCACTTCGATGAGCCACATCCGCTGCTGTGCGAACGAAGCGGGCAACAAGTCAGCACCAGACGCCCTCGGGGTCAGTTCAGGAAGGTCCGTGTGCAGCGCTTGCAGCTCTTCGATGATGCTTGCCACGTGCACGATGTCGGAGTGCTCGAAGAACTGCTTCAACGTCACTTCCACGCCGAACGTGTCCTTCACAACACCCAGCAGCCTCACGGCAAGCAGCGAATGGCCACCCATATCAAAGAAGTCAGAGTCACGCGACACCCTCTCAACACCGAGCAGCGACGTGATGATACCCTCCAACATCTCCTCAGTGACACCTACAGGTTGAGTGTAGTCATCACCAACATCGATCTGCGGCTTTGGCAGTGCCCTCCTGTCAGTCTTCCCTTGTGCAGTGAGGGGCCAAGCCTCGAGGTGGACGATGGCGGAAGGGACCATGTAGGCGGGGAGCTTGGAGTCGAGGAGTGTGTTGACAGAGGGAGCGGCGTCGGCGTCGGCCGTGTGCCCCCTCGCGATCACGTAGGCGACGATCCTCTTGTCCCCAGGGATGTCCTCCCTGACGAGACACAGAACGTCCGCTGTCTCTGGGTGCTGGCGAATCACGTTTTCGATCTCCCCGAGCTCGATCCTGAACCCCCTGATCTTCACCTGGAAGTCCACCCGCCCGATGTACTCCACCGTCCCGTCCGCGAGCCACCGCCCCACGTCCCCGGTCTTGTACAGCCGCCCGCCCTTCCCGGCCGCTCCGAACGGGTCCGCCACGAACCTCTGCGCCGTCAGCCGCGGTTGGTTCTGGTACCCCCGCGCCAGCTGGTACTTGCCCCCGACGTGCAGCTCCCCACACACCCCGAGGGGCACCGGTTCCATCGCCTCGTTCAACAGGTACATCGTGAAGTCCTTCAGCGGGGTTCCGATGTTGCTCTGGAAGGCCCGCGACATCACCTCCTCCGTGATCTCCTTGATCGTCACGTGAACAGTTGTCTCTGTGATCCCGTACATGTTCACCAACCGGGGCTGCTTGTACCCGAACCTCTCGAACCACTCCTTCAGGTTAGCCAGTTCCAACTTCTCTCCCCCGAAGACCACGTACCTCACTTGTAGTTCTTTCTTCTTCTTCTTCTTCTCCTTCTTCCCCTCCTCCTCCTCCTGTCCTTCCCCGAGAGCGTAAGGAATGAGTTGGTAGAAAGCAGAGGGTGTCTGGTTCAACACCGTCACCCCCTCATCCACGAGGAGCTCGTAGAAGTCGGGTGGGGATCGAGACACCAAATACGGAACAACCACAAGCTTCCCCCCGTAGCAGAGGGCCCCGTACAGTTCCCAGACACTGAAGTCGAAGGCGGAGCTGTGAAACATCGTCCAGCAGTCCCGTTCTCCGAACCCGTAGAATTCCTCCGATGCCCGCAGCAGGTGCACCACGTTTCGGTGGCAGATGAAGATCCCCTTCGGCCTTCCTGTGGAACCGGAGGTGAAGATGATGTAGCACAGGTTCTTGCTTGTCGCCTCCCTCTTCTTTGGGGCAGCTTCCTCCATCACTCCGCTTCCGCTGTTCTCTCCCTCCCCGCCCTTCTCCATGTAGAAGAGCTCTCCCTTGAAGTCGAGCTCGGCGAGGGCGGCCTTGTGCTCCTCCCGCGTCACCACGTACATCATTTTGCAGTCCTCGATCATGTAGGCGAGGCGGTCCTGCGGGTAGGTCACGTCCAACGGGATGTACCCTCCCCCTGCCTTCAGGACTGCCATGATCCCCACCACCAGCTCAAGGGACCTCTCCACGTACACCCCTACCAGTACGTCGGGACCCACCCCCGCTCTTTTCAGGTGGGCAGCCACACGAGACGCCGCAACGTCCAGCTCCTTGTACGTCAGGCGTTCTCCTCCGTACACCACAGCCGTCCGCTCCCCGTGCGCCGCAACGCACTTCTCGAACATCCCGTGAAGCGTCTCGTCGCACTCCACATCCTCCTGACGGTCGTTCCACTCCACCAGCATCTGGTGCTGCTCCACCTTTGTGAGTATCTGAGCAGTGGTAACGTCCTGCACGGGTGAGCTGCTTAGACTGTCGCACAGGTTGGTGAAGTGCGAAAGCATCAAACTGGCAGTGCTCTCCCTAAAGAGGTCGGTGTTGTACTCCACATAAAGGTCGACAGACCCGTCTGTCCGGATAGTGGACCCGAAGACGAGATCGAACTTAGAGATGTGCGTGTCGACGTCAAGCTGCGAGAGCTGCATGTCGGACAGCAGGGATGTGGTCTCGAGGGGTGGCTCATCATGCTGGACAAAAACAACCTGGAACAGAGGGTTGCGGGACATGTCACGTTCTGGCTGGATGGCCTCCACGAGTTTTTCGAAAGGCAGTTCCTGATGTGCCAGCGCGGACTCGACCGTTTGCTTGATGTTGGTGATAACGTTGAGGAAGGACCCCGTCGCCGACATGCGCAGCACAACGGTGTTCACGAAGTCGCCGATCATTTCCTGGAACTCAGCACGGCTCCTGCCCGACACCGGTGAGCCCACCACGATGTCCTTCTGGTTGGAATACCTCGAAAGCAGCACGGTGAGGACCGCCAGCTGCAATACAAAAGGTGTTGCGGAGTGTTTCCTGCCCACATCCTGCAGCTTCTTGAATACGCTCGCAGAGAGGGTACTCTTCACCCTGGCGCCGTTGAAGGTCTGCAAGGGGGGGCGTTGAAAGTCAGTGGGAAGCTCCAAGAGGGGAAGGTCGGCAAGAGTGTGCACCCAGTAGTCAGAAAGCGTCTTTAAGAATGTGGAGTCGGCAAGTCGCTCTCGTTGCCAAAGGGCGTAGTCGGAGTACTGCACGGACAGCGCAGGGAGTGAGAAGTTGTGTCTCTCCTGCATGGTTTTCATGCTGCTGTAGGCTTTCGCAATGTCTGCCATGAAGACAAGCATGCTCCACCCGTCAAACACAGTGTGGTGAGACGTGATGACCAACACGTTGTCATCTTTGGCACACACCACCACCTGTGCCCTTAACAGAGGTGGTGCCGTCAGGTCGAACATCGTCCTCGCCTCTTTGCTCATCAGGTCCTGCATGAAGCTCGCGTTGTACCCTCCTGGGCAGTTGGTTACCCTTAGCTTCAACTCACAGCTTTCGATACGCTGGCAGGGCGGTGGCCCCTCGTGCAGGCCTGTTCTCAGCGCCTCGTGCTTCTCGAGTACCTTCTGCAAGCTGTCCTCCAGCAGGCCGATGTCCAGTTCGCCCTTGATCCTGACACCGCCAGGCATGTTGTAAGCCATGGCCCCCTTGTCGATGCGATCCACTACCCACAGCCTCTGCTGGGAGTACGACATTGGTGCTTCGCCGAGTCCTCGCTTTTCCACTTTGCTCGCGCTGCCTTGGCTTTGTTTCACGTACCCGGCCACGCCCTTAATGCTGGGATCCTTGAAGAGCTGCTTGAAAGGAACCTCTACCTGTAGTGTCCTAGTGATCAACCCAAGCAGTTGGACGGCTAGAAGCGAGTTTCCCCCGGCGCTGAAGAAGCTGTCCTTTACACCGATTCCGAATTTCAAAACTTCACCAAAGAGTTCTCCGATTTTCTGCTCCACCTCATCAAGTGGTTCTTCTAAATCATTGACTGCAGTGGTAGGCGTTGGATCAGGGAGCGCCTTCCTGTCTACCTTCCCCGAAGTGTTCTTGGGAAGGGAAGAGAGGAAGAGGAAGAAGGAAGGGACCATGTAAGAGGGGAGAGAGGACTGGAGGGAGGAGCGGAGGGAGAGGATAAGCTCGTCCTCGTGGACTTGGTCCCGAGGGGCCTCCGCCAGAACGATGTAGGCGGCGATCGACGAGGATGCTTGTGACAGGGTGCAGCAGCAGTCTTTCACCTCCACTGCCTTTTGCTGACGAACAGCTCCCTCGACCTCCCCGAGCTCGATCCTGAAGCCACGAACCTTCACCTGGAAGTCCGCCCGACCGCAGAACACCACCCGCCCGTCCTCCTTGAACCTCCCAAGGTCCCCTGTCTTGTACATCCTGTCCTTCCCGCTGCTCCCGAAAGGGTCCTTCTTGAAACTCTCCGAGGTGAGGTCCGCCCGACCCACGTAGCCACGGGACACCTGAGGACCCCCGATCCAGATCATCCCAGTTGCTCCAACAGGGCACAGCTTCCTCTCAGAGTCGAGGATTCGAACCCTCGTGTTCGGGAGAGCCCGCCCGATCCCCATCGCCACTTCCGTGTCGTCAGATAGGTCCCCCCGCTTGAAGGTCTCGCAGGTCACCTCCACACAGGTCTCCGTCGGGCCGTAGCAATTGTGGAACACCGTGTCGTCCCTCGCCCCGGTCATCCACCTCCGAGCCACCTCCGCAGAAGCCGCCTCCCCTCCCGAGTGGATCCTCTTCAGATCCCGAAGCCCCGTCCCTTCCACGGATCGCATCACAGAGGGGGTGAGGAACACGCTCTCCACACGCTGTACCTCCAAGAAGTCACGGAGCCCGCTGGTCCTCTCCTCACCGACAGCCATCGCGAGCCTTGCCCCACCGCACAGGGCGCACAACGTGTCCATCACACTGATGTCGAAGGTGTAGGCGTAGAACTGCAGAGTCCTCTCCCCTTCACGTCCCACCACGCGTCCCTCCGTTCCCTTCAGAAGGTTCCACAGGTTCCTCTGTTCCACCACCACACCCTTCGGCTTCCCAGTCGACCCTGATGTGAACAGGCAGTAGGCCGCAGAGCCTCCCTCCACACAGCCTCTCTTCACCTTCAGTTCTTCAGAAGGAATGTCTTCTTCTTCTTCTTCTTCTTCCCCGCTTCTTCGTGTGTACAGAACCTGTACCCCGTCCTCCAAGAAGGAGTCACACCCACCGACAGGGCCGTTGCTCACCACCACTCGCACCCCACTGCTCTTCGCCATGTACCGAAGACGCTCCTCAGGGAGCGACGGGTCCAACGGGACGAACCCTGCCCCGCTCCGGAGGATCCCCACAGTTCCGGTGATCACCTCCGTCGAGCGCGTGCAGTGGAGACCCACCAACAGCTCCCCTTCGCCGTCCCGCCTCTTCTCCAGCAGTTCCCATGCCACTCTCCGGCTCCTCCTCTCGAGTTCGCCGTAAGTTACTGCTTCCGTCTCGCAGGTTACTGCAATCTCATCCCTCGCCTTTTCCATCCTCTCCTCCAGTGCCTCCACAACGTTCCCTTCCCCGAAGTCAGCCTCGTTGCTGTTCCACTCCACGAGAAGTCGGTGTCGCTCTGTTGCAGTGATCAACGACACATCGGTCAGGGGTAGCACGGTGTTAGCGACGACCTGCTCCAAGACGTTCTTGAGGCCCGACAAGAGGCGCTTGGCGGTGCTAGCCTTATAGAGGTCAGTGTTGTACTCCAACTGGAAATGGATCTCGTTGCCGACCTCCTGTGCGGTCATCGTCATGTCGAATTTGGAGGTGTAGGCAGGGGCGGGGAGCTGCGTGATGGTGCACGACCTGAGGGCGATGGGCTTGGTGGGGGCATTGCCGAGGATGAAGCATATCTGGAAGAGCGGATTGCGGCTGGTGTCACGCGGGAGGTTTAGCTCGTCAACCAGCTTCTCAAAAGGCAAGTCTTGATTCGTGAAAGAGTTCATGGAGTTCTCCTTCAGGGACGCAACGAGGGCCTCGAAGCTCATGGACTGCACAACCTCCGCCCTTATGCAGACGGTGTTAATGAATAGGCCCAGCATTTGGGTCATTTCTTGCTCGGGCCTATTCAGAACAGGTGTTCCGATGGTAAGGTCGGTCTCGCCAGTCACCTTTGCAAGAACAGCTTTCCAAGCAGCCAGCAGGACTGTGAAGAGAGTCCCGTTCGTCTTCTTGACCAAGCTGCGCACACCGCTGGCAACTTTCTCGTTTACGACGATCCACTCAGCAGCGCCAGGCAGGGATAGAACCTCAGGACGCGGGTAGTCGGTGGGTACCACAGCTGGTGTAAACCCCTTCAAGGTCTTCTTCCAAAACAATGTCTGTTCCGCAAGCGCACCTGGACTGCTGTACCATATCCGCTGGCTGCAAGAGTAGTCGACGTACTGCAGCTTTGGGGGATGCACTGTATACGGTGTACCCAAGGACAGATTGTTGTAAATACGTGTGAACTCTGATATAAAATGCCTCAGCGACCACCCATCAGTGATGATGTGGTGCACGGCAAAGACGAGAAGGATATCGTCAGTGTCCTGGTGCAGCAGCGTCACACGGAAGAGAGGGAAGCAGCTGAGGTCGAAAGGCGTGACCGCCGCTGCCTTGAGGGATGCATCGAGGTTGTCGGTGTGTGTGTGCAGTACGTTGGGCGTGACCTCCAACCCACTGGCAGGGAGAACCTGCTGGTACGGGTTCCCGTCCTCGTCGTTAAAGACTGTCCGCAGCACTTCGTGTGCCTCAACAAGTATTTCCAAGCTTTTCTTCACTGCGGCAACGTCGAGCACACCCCGCACGGAGCACATCGCATGCAGCACATAAGCTTCGCTGCCCTGCAACCTGTCCAGCACCCACATCCTCTGTTGCTGCACAGACATTGTGTACCTTCCCACTTGGTTCCTCTTCGTCTGTCGTACCCGCATCCTTCCGGATCGCACCCTATCAGGGGATGCTTGTGTCGCATTTTGCTTTCTTGTGGTGCTCTCTTGCATGCTATGGATCGCCTTTGCAAGATCGCAGACTATGGGATATTTAAACAGCATTCCGGGGGAGATCGGGCTGCGCAACCCCATCCACGTGCTGATGTCCTGCGCGATGGCGACCATGCTGATAGACTCGATCCCCAGGTCGGCCAAGCTCACGGAGGGGGAGACCAAGTCAGGCGTGGCAGCGTACATTTTCAGCAATAAAAGCAGTTTCTGCGTCAGCTGCTCGAGCGTCTTCGTGCTGCGCGATTCGCTGACGGCAGTAGGGCTTCTCAGCACTGTGGTGACGCTCTTTTCAAATGCTTTCCAGTTGATCCAAGCGGCGGTGATGACCCCACCGTCGGAGCTCATCAGCCTGCTCAAGGCTGCCGTGGTCTGGTCCTGCGTGAACTTCATGAGCCCGATGGAGGTAAGGGCGTCAACTGCTGACTTCCCTTCACGGGCCAGCATTCCAGTCTGGCCAAGGACACCCCAATGGACAACCAGGCAGGGAAGTCCAGCAGATTTCCTCACTGAGCACAAGCCGTCCAATGCGGCATTGGCTGCAGCGTAGCACAGCTGGCCTTGCATCGGGAGGCAAGCTGCCACCGATCCAAAGCACACGAAGTGGTCCAGGTCGCAGTGCAGGGTCGCTTCGTGGAGGTGCATGGCAGCCATGACCTTTCCTGCGAAGGCGTTATCCAAGTTCTGCTTCTCAACACCTGAGAGCAAACCTTTCTCCAGCACGCCAGCTAGGTGGAAGATCCCCTTGATGCACGGCATGTCCATGGCTGTCATAAACAGCTTGTCGACGTCTTCCCTCACAGACATGTCACCTTGGAACACAGCCACGCTCACTCCTTTATTCGCTCTCGCGTTGTTGATGGTCTTCTGCGACGCTGTGTCAGGTGCACGTCGCCCCACAAGGACGATGTGCTTCGCGCCTCTGTTCACAGCCCATTTAAACACGGCCTGCCCGTACCCACCCAGACCGCCAGTGATGATGTACGTGCCTTCCTCGGCAAAGCTCACATCGGGAAGGGAGGGCAGCGTGAACCTTGTTGGGCTGGACAGCCGTGGCACCAATTTGCCGTCAGCCGTGAGCACAACCTCTGCCGAGCTGGGGTCATCAAAGTGGCACAGCACCTCCCATCCTGCTGTGTCCCATACAGAGCTCGACTGACTGCCGGGTACATCCAACACAGTGATGGGGTTCGGCAGCTCTTGCCTTGCTGCCCTTACAGCGCCCCACAAAGCACATCCAGCAGTCGCTTTATCGACTTCCGACAGGTCCCTCTGCGAGGCTTGAGAACCTTGAGTAACAACGACCAGTGGGATGTCTTTTCGTTTTATGTCGGCGGCTAGCCACTTGAGCACGCCGAGCAAGCCACGAACGGCGTCTAGTGTGTCACACCAAGCGTAAACCAACATGCCCACCGGCCCCTTCAGTACGTCCCCTGTCGAGCCCATCGTGCATTGCATGAAGGAGTCGCGGTCCTTTAATGCTGTGCCCAAGGTGACGGTACGCACGTCAGTGCCGGCAGCTCGTAGGGAAGCAGAGAGGTGCTCGTCTGCCGAGTCGTAGACGTAAACAGGCATGTCGATGGGAGGAGGTGTCCTTCCAACGTAAGGTGCAGGAGTCCACTCCGTCTGCAGCAGCCACTCGTGCTCGAAGACGTCGTTCTGCGTGTGGCTGACGGGCTTGTGCTTAGTGACAGGGTCGGAGGGCTCCACCCAGAACCTTTTACTGTTCCATTGATAGGTGGGTAGCGACATAAACTTTCCCTTTGCGACGGGATCCCAGTTCACGTGCACGCCCTTGGACCACAGCCGACCAAGCTCTTCGAGGATCACCTGCTGCTCCGCCTGCTTGCGCTTCATGGACGACGCCACGATGATGCTTTGTTGCTGAGCCGCAGCGACTGTCGCAATATAGGGGGACATGGCTGTGTGCGGCCCGATCTCTACGAAGCACGACACTCTCTGCTTCAAGGACTCAACCACAGCCTCCTCAAACTTAACAGATGTGCAGAGCTGCTCACCCCAGTAGCCCGCGCTCTCCGGGACACCACCGGTTGTCAGGAACTTGCAGCAGCTGTCATGATGTGTGACACCCTCGGCGAGGACCAATGCAGTGACATCTTCCGAAACCTTTTGCATTGCGTGCGAGTGCAGCAGGATATTGCTTGGCAGGGTCCTCGTGTACAGGCCTTCGGCGTTCAGCTCTTCAAGCACAGCTGCGACGCTCTCTGGTGCCCCGCCGAAGGTCACGTCTGTCGGTGAGTTGTAAGCGGTGATATCAACATGCACCCCAGCAATGGAGCATGTCTCTTGCAGCTTTGCAGCACTGATGCCCACCGCCACCATGGTGCCCCGGGCTGCAAGAGAGAGAGCTTTGGCCCTGACCAGCACAACCTTGGCGCCATCCTTGAGAGACAGCATCCCGCAGCACACTGCGGCAGCTACTTCACCGTGAGAGTGACCGATAACTAGATCAGGGGTGACGCCCCACGACTTCCACAGTTTGGCGAGGGATACTTGCACAGCAAAGGTAGCAGCGTGGGCAAGGCCAGGGTCGCGGAGCTTGGCGGGGTTTGTCAGAATGTTGCTCGGGAGGTATTCAAGGACGCCTAGCGACTCGAAGACAGCCTCCACATCTTCCATTGCAGTTCGGAAGACCGCTTCGGTTTTCTGCAGCTCAGTGCCCATGCCTGCCCACTCGTTCCCAGCACCTGAGAACACAAAACCCACCTGCGGGCTGTTGACGGGTATCCTCTGAGGAGGGGCTTCCGCCTCGAGAAGCTTCTTCACCAACTCCTTCGCATCGCTCCCTACAACAGCGGTCCTGTACTCGTGATGTGTTCTGTACACGGAAGCTGTCCTGCACACGTCTGACAAATTATATATCTCGTCCGAGTCCAGCTTGCCGACCAGCGCACGAATGTTCGCGCCAAGTGCTTGCGAGCTCCTCCCCGACACTGGTAGGAGGTAGTTCCTCTTCACATCACCCAATACTTCCACAGCAGGGCTCCCAGGAATGGCCTTTGGCGCCTCCGCAAGGCACAAAGCAGCCATGACACCATCGGGAGCGGCCAGACAGTGCACCAAACATGCTCTTGCATCTAATGACAGCAGTTTCGTGGGTACGGTGAGACCATCTGTCACTGAAGAGGAAGGGGATGTGAAATGGATGGCAGCGGGCACTGCACAGTGATGGAGTGAAAGCGCCGCTTTGATAAGTCCAGCGACACCCTGAGCAGCACCCATGAAACCAAAGTTGTTGGAGGCTGTACCAAGGAACACGGGGTTTCCCTCTTCCAAGCAGAGTGCGGTGCGGATGGCCTCAGCCTCTTCCGCGTCGCAGCTGGGAACCCCTGTGGCGGATGTCTCAACGAAGGCGACGGCAGATGTCTCGACGGCGCTACGTGAAAGTGTCTGGGTGATGACCTTGACCCTGTCCTCGCGCTCTCGACCCGTCCCCGTGCACCCGCCTTTTATGGTGGCGTAGATTTTGTTGCCAGCCGCAATGGCATCCTGCAGAGGTCGTAGGATCACAATGCCGATACCCTCTCCAGGGAGCAACCCGGAGGCGGCTGCGTCGAAGGCTGCAGAGCGCTCGTCCGACGTGGACAGCAAACCTGCTGCTTTGTAAGCCTCGACCGTGGCGGAGTCGAGGTGGAGCTGCGCACCGCCAGCAATAGCCATGGAGCACTCCCCCCGCTGAAGAGAAGCTACGGCATCGTTGAGCGCGACCAGCGAAGACGAGGACCCGGAGTCAACAACTTTCGAAGGCCCGTGAAGGTCCAGAAGGTAGGAGATTCTGTTGGCGGCGATGGAAGAAGCGTTACCGGTGGAGATGAACGTGTGGCTGCCCAGCCCGCCGAGGGCTTCGCGGATGACATGGCCGTAATCATTGCTTGAGATGCCGATGAAAACGCCAGACGACGCGCGGACGGAGTCGGAGAGCTTCGAGGGAACGATGCCCGCATCTTCAAGCGCCTCCCATGCCGTGTGCAGCAGAATACGGTGCTGCGGGTCCATGAGATGCGCCTCCTTCTCGCCGATGGAGAAGAACGCAGCGTCGAATGCCGCGACGTCCTCGATGAACCCTCCCCTCGTGCTGCCCTTGGCATCCCTGTCGCATGGCATATCGGCGACAACATCGATGCCCTCAGCAAAGTGCTTCCAATACTCTTCAGGCCCAGAGGCGCGGGGGAAACGGCACCCGATGCCGACTAAGGCAACATCATCACGAGGGAAGGCAGGGTTAGGCTGGTCCACAAGTGAAGGGGCGTCATGGGTCCCAACGAGGGCTTCTGAAAGCGTACGGATAGACGGATGGTTGAAAAAGACCGAAGGGTCGACGGCACCACCAAGTAGGTCGGCCAGCTCACCGCTTAGACCGAAGGCTGTGATGGAGTCGATGCCGTAGGTCACGAAATGTGCGTCGGGGTCAATGTCTCTCTCTGGCATGTTTTTGTGCTCCGCGATCTTTGTAACCAGCCACGCCACGAGCTCCTCTGGTGTTTTGACCCCTCCTTCACCTTCCTTCTCCACCCCGTAGCTCACGACAGCCAGAGGCTGCAACTGTGCTGGATCGTCCGTGAATACTTCTTTGACGTTTTCCCGCCGCAACCTACGGCCGTACACCACTTCCAGACTGCCTACCCCGACAACGACCACAGTCTGCGGGGGTTCTTTCAGGATATCAGCGACGATCCGGCTCACGGTGGCAGCGCTGTCTTGAGGGTGATGGCCGGGAACGTCCTCGACGACTACAACAGGACGTAAACTGCTTCCTGCGGTGAAGATGATAGCAGGAGCATGGAGCTTTGTTGAGATAAGCAGCTCAAGAGGATAAGGGTTGCCGTCGATGGGAATGGCACGGAAGCGGCAGAGCGACTCCGTCGAAACGGGTAACGTGAAAAGCTCGTTCTTAACGATGACGCCGAGCTCCCGCGTGCGGGTGTACACGACACCGTTGTGCGTGATGTCCGAAAGGAAGGTCCCGGGGTACGCACACGCGGACATGGGACCAGAGATACATATTTCCCCGACCCTCCCCTCCGCGCAGGGCTGCAACGTCTCATGGTCGATGATAAGCGGCTGCGTCTGCACCCGCATGGCAGTCAACGCAACAGAACAGTCCCGCTTTGTGGTGACTATGGCACGGCCTTCCATAAGGCCTAACACGTTGAACCAGGTTTGCTCTGATCGGTTAGAAGACACACCAGAGACTCCTACTATAAGCGGGCTGACCCATGAAGTGCAAACTTCCACGTTTTCCGGGAAATCGGAAAGTGGTCTCGAAATCTCTTCCGCAACAACGGTTCGAAGGGTGGGCGGGAGAACAACGTCGGCACGCAACACGGGGGCGACGACGAGGGTGAAAGTATCCGTTGGCTTGGTAACGGTTTGACATCCTGTAAACAAGGGCAGAAAGAGGCCCAGAGCAAGCCCTATGGGTAGCGACATGGTATAATCAACAAAGATCACATCATTCGCTGTAATTTGAAACCTTTCAACAAACGAGGAAACTGATGCGGCGAGCGTGCTGCGAGAGATTGTTATTGGAATGGGTGTGCCGGGGTTGTCTTGAGGTATAAAATGAGACGAGATCGGTGCGAAAATATTGGACGGCGGTGATGGGAGTGGCGTGGATGAGGGGGACACTGGACGGGCTACCATCCATGATATTTTTTCAACAAATGGTAATGCGGGTAGAGATGCTCTGACAGCCTTCGATGTCACCGCGATCGACACCCCAGCCTTCTCCAGAATGCTCGCAAGGTACGGGACAAAGTTACCCGCTCCCGACATAGAATTTTCCATTGCGACCACTAAAGGTATCGCCCCCACGCCTGCGCAGCCCAGGACGTCGGTGATGATGTTCTCCGTGTTCTCGCCGAGGACAAGGACCATGTCTCTTCTCCCTTCTGCCTGCAACATGCTAGCTAATTTTCGAGCTTCCTTACCTATGTCTTTCCAGCTTAATGCATCAACCCCTTTCCCGTGCCCTCTCTGAGCTAGACACTCTTCTATGCAGTGGGCTTCCGTCATTTTTATCGCAGACATTTTATTCTTCTTCTTCTTTTTTTTCCTTCTTCTTCTTATTTCACTTTTTTTTTTTTTAAATAATTTTTTTTGCTTTTTTTTTTTTTTCCTTCTTTTTTTTTTTTTTTTTTTCCTCCAAAAGACAGCGAACCCGTGTAAATCTTTTTTTTCTTCTCTCTCTTTTTTTTTTTTTCTGTGTAACGTTGAAAAAAAAACCTCCTTTTTTTTCTTCTTTTTTTTTTTGAAGTAAACTCCTGTGTAACCAAAGTTTAAAAAAAAAAAAAACGGTAAAAAAAAAAAAAACCCCTTTGGTACCCTCCCTTCTCCCTCTCCCAACAAGGAGCGCCTGTGAATTGCAGTGATGCTTTTTTTTTTTTGTTTTTTTTGTTTCATTGTTTAAAAAAAAAAAAGTGGGGGGGGTATTGAACTATGTAAGGGAGAGCTCCCCCAACCCACGGAAGTGGGGAATTTTTTTTTTTTTTTTTTTTTCCTTTACCTTTTGAGCTTCAGTGTTTGGACTAAACTCTGCCTCCGCCTTCTGTTATTCATGGGGACATGGAGAGGTGCCTCCCATGGGAACAGCTCACCAAATACATTGTTATAACCAAGCCACAGGCTCTTATCGTGCTCAGACTCAGGTAGCTTGCCTCGCAGAGTAGAACGCGCAGCATTCACAACAGGACCAAGCGAGGCTGCCGTCGGGAAGCGAGAGACAAAAGGCCTGACAGGAGCCGCACCATGTTCCGTGAGGAAAGCAACAGAGAGAACTTCGTCACACTCAGCTAGGTAGCTGCCCACCTCGAGACCCTTGACCCACGCAGCCTTCTCGTTGTTAAACTTCTGCAGAGCATCTTTGTTCCTCTTCGCCGCCTTTTCGTACCGAGATAAAATGGCGGAGAATCGAAGTTGGAAGGGAACCCGTTCTATCTTTTCCTTCTCGATTCCCAACGCTGCTTTTTTACGCCGTTCGGCCTGGACGGCCTTCAGCTCCAAGTGGATGAACAGCATATTATAGATTTGCAGGGTGATCCTCCCCCTCCGAACGCACGCCATATACCATCGTTGGATCCGTCTGACCGATTCTGTAAAGGATCGGATCGCCGCTTTGAGTTTTGATGCCTTGGTAAGCTCGGACAGCCAGGATTTGATGAGAAGAGTTGATCGGATTCGTTTCGCGGTTTTGAACCGCAGGCGCATGGTTATCCTCATGAAGGAGCGGACCATCCACAAGCATCTAGTTTGTTCAAGAGGTGCGCTGTTGTAGGAGCTTTGTTGCGATAGCTTCCTGTCTACCGTGGTTTCGACTCGTGCGTTGTCTACGGTGGCCATGCCTGATTTTATTTTCACGCCGATGAATTCTGAGTGGACGGCGAGGACCAGCCAGAGTTGGGTGATCTCTCGAAGCGCGGTTTGTTGTTGTAATAGTTGAGCTCTGTTCGTTTTCTGCTCCACGTCATGGAGGATCCGTAGCTGTTCGTGTTTGTCAATTTGGTATTTTCTCTCTCTAACTTGGTCGCCCTGTACCGTGCTTTCTTTGAACCTGCCCGGCGACGGCGATTGCATCCCCGACAACGGCCGCGATTTTTTTTTCACCACCGCCAAGAATTTTTCAAGTGTGATCGATGTTTTTTGCACCACCGGTTTATCGTTGTTCGGGGGGTTTTCACGGGGTGTTCGCTTCATCACCCGGCCTTTTCGCCGTTTCTTTCTTCCATCGGGGGTGGTGTCGTCGAACCTGAAACTGCAAATCCCCTTTTGAAGGCTGCAAAACATGTCATTACACTCGGGTGTAGACACAATTGACGCACGGTCCCTCTTAAGCAGGACACGGAGCACAGACATAATCTGTGTTCTGTGCTCTGTAAGCCTATTGAGCTCTTCAGTGACAGGCTCATTACTGGTACGCGAGGAATCTGTAGTAAGGTCGTCGTCATGACATGTAGGGAGTGAACTTTGCAGCTCGCTGATTTTTTTATTTGCTTTTTCAAGACATGGAGACAAGGCTCCCGTCCGTCTAATGCTGTGGTTCGCTTCACAGTACCGTTTTCTAAGCTCTTCTGTTAGGTGGGACAGGTTTTCTTCCAGAGCGTGAGGTGTGCACAGTGAAGTGGCGGGGGGGGAGAAGGAGTACGCCATAGCATTGCTCAACAGGTCGGATGGCAGGAATTCCTTTCTCGTAGAAGGGCTCATAGGGCTTTGCATTCCCGTTTCCAGCAAAGCGCTCCACCCTTGTCGAGTAGGGGGCTCGTCAACACCCGTCCACCGGTCCCCGTTGTCCAAACGTGCGATGCTGCGCCTCCCCCGTGCCTTCTTCTTCTCCAAATGCCACAGGCCCCATGCCTCCCTGTCAGCTACTGAGTACCATGCCTTCCCCCTGCGGGCCTTTGTTTTACTTCCGCATTGTTTTGGGGGTCTTGGGGTATATTTTATGTGCGCCTCCTGGAGCCTTGCGTATGGCATTGCATAGTGTTGTTAACCTCCCCTTCTCTCTGGGGGGGGGGGGGGGTTTTAATTTCTTATGAAAGAGAGGAGGGAAATGAAACATACAATGAAAGGAGGTTTATTAAGATTATTTTTAACTGAAGAAGAAACTCAAAGTACAGGACAAGCCCCCGCTAGAGGGCCGCCCTATGGGAGGGGGGGGGGGGGGGGGGGGGGATCTGTTAATACTCCCCTTCTGGAGCATTGCTTTCATCCCGATTGTGGCTGTGAGCGTCTTGTGGAGTCGTGTGATGCGGTCCCGCTTGTAGGCTGCCTTCAAATCCATCAGCTTGTCGTGCGTGGACTGGGTAGCAAAAATGGGCCTCCTGGAGAAGCCTATAGCTGCCTTTCCTCCTATGGCGATGAGGGACTTCACCCTTTTCTGCTCATCCGCTGGGAAGGGGCGTCGCTTCTTCCGTGCCCTGCACGCTGTGTTTATCTTTACGATTAGGGCCTTGATTCTGCGTGCCCTATCTTCCAGCAGGCTTCCTAATGATTTACCGGTCGTCCATTCGAAGTCAATGGCTAGCTCCACCGCCGACACCTCCGAGGTGGTGTCCTTCTCCACCCAGCGCAGCTGTGACAACCATTGTAGCAGCGGGTTCAGGTACTGGGACAGGACCCCACTCACTCCTTCGAGCTCGCCTGCCAAGAAAAAAAGATTTCCGGGCCTTTGAATGTGCGACAATGGGGGGGGGTCTAAAAAAGCTCGAAATTCGTGTTTTTTTTCAGAAAACGCACTTCTGGGTAAATTTACACACTCACGAACGAATTTGGCCTAATTTCGATCCCCCCCCCCCCCCCCCCCTCCCTCCCTCCCTCCCCTAGGGCTATGTTGGCAGGAAACGGGGAAACGTTGTACTTAAGGAAACGCGTTTCCTTCTCAAGAGGGAAACGTGGTCCCTTCTTAAAGGAAACGGGCCCCCAAAATAAGGAAACGTTTTCCGTATTCGTTTCCTTATAATAAGTTATTTTCAAAAAAAAAAAAAAAAATAACGCTCTATATTCGCTAAGTGACCCACCAGAACCCGCATTTTGAAGAGCTAAAAAAATTTCTAATTGCTTTTTCTAGGGCTGGAATGGATTTATTTGCGTCCGGGCCCAATGTTCGACATATGGATTTTGAAAAAAAAATTCAATGAACCTTTGGGCATTTTTGACATTTTTTCCCCTATAGCCCCCTATAACCCCTTTGGGACATAGGGCGGGTCACTTAGCGAATATGGAGCGTAAATAAAAAAACTTGGAAACGCATTTCCTTGCCAACATAGCCCTGGGGGGGGGGGGGGGGGGGGGAGTGTCCTTGGGGAGGAATCACATTACTTTTTTTTTCTCTTGCCCTCCACCAAGTCATCTGTGAAAATCTTTTTTTGAAAAAAAAAAAAAAGAAAGCATCGCATCGAGAAAGTGTTTCATTCATTTCTTTTCTTTTCTTTTTTTTTTTTTTTTTTTTTTTGTTCTTACAAAGAAAACTAAGTGTACTACCCTCAGCGGGATTTTTTGATCTTTCGCAAGGCATGGGAGAGTGTTGATAATTTTGTCTTGTATGCATCAGTGGCATGGGAGAGAGAGTCGGTGAGGTTGATGTGCTGCTCCGTGAGTGTGTCGATCACACTCTTCATGTTGTTGCGCTCCAACTCCGATTGGGTGAAAAGGCTTTCGAACTTTTTTTTTTTTTTTCCTTCCCCTTCCTTCTGAAATACCTCTTGTTTTCGACTTATTTCCTCCCTCAGTTCTGCCGCAAGGTTCTCTATCTGAGTTCTGTGATGAAAGGTTTTTTTTTTTTTTTTTTTTTTTTTTTTTTTTTTTTTTTTTTTGGGTTTGTTGCCGAACACATACCCTGCTGCTGTTTTTTCCTCTTCCAAGGTCTCCAAAGCTTGTTCCAGTGCTTTTTTATTCTGTTCTGCCTCGTTCTTGAGCTGTGCCAGCTCGACGGGGTTCGTTTGCCCCTTGACCACCGACTCTAGCTGGGCCTGTAGGTCTGCCAGCTCCTCCTTGTAGCTGGCTGCAGACATCAGTTGTGTCTTTCGCAAAGTCTCGTTTTCTGCCTCCAAGTCCTGGCACATCTCGGCCCTTCGTTCTTGTTCTTCATCAACCTTCACTGTCTGTTCTTTCATCTCGCTGATGTTTTGATCCAGCTTTTCCTGAACGGCAGCGAGCTGATCTGAGGTGTCCTGGTTCACCCCCTCCAAACGTTCCCTGTCTTCCTCCAGGATGCTTGTTTGACGCTGTGCTGCCTCCAGTTCGGCTGTAAGGCTGTTGATCTTTTCCGTGTTGGCTTCTATCTCTCTTGCGTGGGTTTCGTCCGTCTTCGCTTGCTTCTCGTCGTTCTGCTGCTGCAGGTTTTCAACTTTTTCCGTTAGGCTCTCGTTTGCGTCCTTCAGGTTTTTAACTTCCTCTGCGAGGCTCTCTCTTGCACCCTTCAGCTCGTCGTTTTGTTGCTGCAGGTTTTCAACCTCCTCCGCGAGGTTCTCGTTTGCGTCCTTCAGCTCGCCGCTCTGCTGTTGCAGGTTTTCGACGTCCTTTGTGAGGCTTTCTCCCGCATCCTTCAGCTCGTCGTTCTGCTGCTGCAGGTTTTCGATTTCCTCCGTGAGGTATTGTTGTTCAATTTTTAGTTTGTCGGCCGCCGCTTGGTTCTCGCTGAACTGCTGTTGCATATCGTCCAGATTTTTCAGTTTCGCACGCAGAGCTTTCACTTCGTTAGCTAGCTCGGTGTTTGTGGCCCCTGCCTGCTGTGATGCTGCTAACTTCTCTTCGAGCTGCTGGTTGGCATCGTGCAGGGATGCGGTTTCTTCACGTGCCTTCTCCAACTCGTCAGCCAGCTGTTTTTTCTGCCTGTGAGCATCATCGAGGTCAACGGTGAGAGTGTTCACCTTCTGCTCCTGAGTGGAACTGTGCCCCAAGAGGTCTGCTTGCAGCGTCTCAATAGTGCCTTTCAAGCTTGCGATGGTCAGCTCGTGTTGTGCGATGGCGTGAAGACTGCTTTCGATGGTGTTGTCTTTCTCCGCAACAGCATTCTGCAGCGCGTTTAGTTGTTTGGCCTCGCCGTCCTTCTCGAGCAGTTGTTGCTCGAAGGTTTTGAGTCGTGACCGTGTTCCTTCAAGCTCCGCAGCGACATCTTTTGCGTCGTCGAGCTCTTTACGCAGGTTGAGTAGTTCCTCTGTGGTTGGCATGTTTTTGGTGATGATCTCGAGGTGTTCGGAGGTCTTGTCTTCGGATTGCAGCAGCTGCTCGCGGAGCGCTTGGATCTCAACGATTTGGTGTTTCACCCGCGTGACGTGGACGAAGGCGCGGAAGGTGGAGAAGTACCGCCCGCGAAGCGAATCACGCACAGCATCACGCAGTTGCAGCACCCGCCCTGTTATCACACGACGGCGCTGCGATATAAGAAAATGACCCACAAGATAACAAAAGTAACGCTTCCGCAAACAGAAATCCACCGTGTCATCGAAATCAACAACAGAAAGGTGGGAAGCAGATGCACCTCCAGATGTTGGTAAGGGAGAGGATGTGTTTGTTCCCCTTGTGGAGAAGTGTTTCAAGGGGGCGGGGCTGACCATCACTGTGGGGCTGGGTTGTGCAGGATAAGCCTGCTGGATCTGTGTTTTGAGTTTCCGATATTTTGCCAGAAGTTCTCTTCTCTTGGTCTTTTGGCTGCCGCAGTTGTACCTCAGCTCGGAGCTTTCTTGCTCCACTCGCCGCAGGACGTTGAGTTGGTTTTTGTACAATTCCATCAGATCCTGCTTCTCGCGGACCTCTCTCTCGTAGTCGGCTTCCATGTTTTTTATCTTTGTGTCCCATAGCTTCTCTCGTTCTTGCATGTCTTGTGTTGCCTCCTTGAGACGCCGCCTGGCACGCTCCGCGTCCTGCTCCAGCAGCGAGCTGTATTTCATGTACTCCTCCCTCCTCGGCGAGGGCTCCCTTCCGGGACTGTATCCTCCGCTTGTCCTGCTGTCCATTCTCGTCAGCCGCATGCTTCCAAATGTCGAAGTTCCTCTGAAACCGTCCTCCGACATTTTTTTTTGTTGTTGGTGTTTGTTTCCTTTTTTTTTTTTTTTTTTTTTTTTCCCTATATTTTAGTCCTGCGGCGGGGGAGGGGGTAGGGGGGGGTCATATGGTCCTTAAAAAGGGCCACTTTTTGCCCTTTTTCAGGCTCTTCGCCAAGGGCATTTTTTGAGCCCTTAAGAAAACTGTAACCACCCCAAAAGTGCCCACAAATCACCCAAACCCCCGTTTCCCGATGGTTTCCGGCCCCAGAAGTGCCCAGAATCATGTTCTAATTTTGGGGCCCCCGTTTGGTACTTTCCCTATGTAATCCTAGGGAACATAAAATAGGGGCCCCTAGGATTACATAGGGAAAGTACCAAACGGGGGCCCCAAAATTAGAACATGATTCTGGGCACTTCTGGGGCCGGAAACCATCGGGAAACGGGGGTTTGGGTGATTTGTGGGCACTTTTGGGGTGGTTACAGTTTTCTTAAGGGCCAAAATGCCCTTGGCGAAGAGCCTGAAAAAGGGCAAATAACGACCCCCTTATGACCCCCCCCTAGGGCTATGCTGGCATGGAAACGCGTTTCCATGCATTTTTTGAAAAAAAGGGAAACGGAAACGGAAACGGAAACGTTTCCTTATGTTTCCTTAAGAAGGAAACGCGTTTCCATAAGAATTTTGAAAAGTATGGAAACGGAAACGTTTCCACGTTTCCTGCCAGCATAGCCCTAGGGGGGGGGGGGCTTGCGACGAGGGGGGCAATTTCTTTTTTTTTTCTCGTCAAGATGTACACAGGCAAATGGAACCCCATACACGAAGTACGAGTAGAGGAGACAGAGGAGGGGTTTCTCAACGCGATTCGATGCCAGACCACTACAAAAGTAGGAGCAAGAAGAAGTTCACCAGCACAGACGGATTGCAACGGCATGAAGACGAGCGGTGGAAGCAGCAGTAGCAAGACACAAGGTATGACAGAAGATATGGTCAATCTCCCCTACCTTCTTAACACCCTCCTAAATGCAGAAAAAAAAGAAAAAAAAAAGAGAGGGGAGGGAGGGGGGGTGACAGGAAATAAATAAAATAAAAATAAAAAAGACTTTTTTTCCCCCACCAACGAGGGGGGGAAAAAAATAAGAGATAAAGAAGTGTTGGTGGCGCTCTGCAATCACCTTCTACTTAATTCCCTTTTAAAAAAAGGGGGGGGGAAGGGGGCGTTTCCTTTCGTATGCAGGCCCCTTCCTTTCCCCCCCCCCCTTTCCCTTTTTTTCAATTGTATTTACCTCTCGTAGCCCCTCTCACCCCTTTCTTTTTTTTATTTGTTTCCACTATGTTCCCCCCTCCCCCCCTGCCTCCCCACTATTGAGGGGGAAAAAGGGGGGGGGGGGGGGGGAAATACAAAAAATAACGAAAAAAGAGGAAAGATTAAACTTTTTTTTTCATAAAAATTATTCAAAAAAAAAGGGGGGGTGGTAAAAAAAAAAAAAGTAATGGGGCGAAAAGAAACAAGGATCCACCTCAGTAGCCCTTCGGTTATGCCCTTGGCTCAGTTCTTTTACTTTTTTCTGCGGGAGGGGGGAGAGGGGGTACAATTGTGGAAAAACGTTTTTTTTTTTTTTTTTTTTTTTTTTTTTTTTTTTTTTTTGTCAATTTCTTTTTTATACACTCGAAAGAAAGAAGAAGGGTAAAGGGAAAAAAAAAAAAAAAAAAAAAAAAAAAAAAAAAAAACCACCCGATGTCTATTCAAATTCGATTAGGACCTGCTCGTCCTGAATAGTGTCCCCAGCCTTAATGTGGACAGCCTTCACAACCCCATCGATCTGGGAAAGAAGCGACTGCTGCATCTTCATGGCCTCAAGGATAAGCAGCTCCGACCCAGAGTTGATTGTCTGTCCCACTTCCACAGCAACCTTCACCACTGCCCCGGGCATGGGCGCAATAAGCATCTTGGAGGTGTCGATCACCTTAGGAGGCGGCCTGCAATTTTTTTTTTTCTTTTTCTCCCCAGCCAACATACATGATCGGCTCCAGCTCTGCCTGAAGCTCGCTGAGCACCTTCACGGTGTAAGGCGTACCGATGTACTGCACTCTGTAGTTCATCTCGTCAGCTGAGGACAGGTGCTGGAAGGCCTCCCTCGCAGTCTCAACCCCGTTCACGGAAACCTCGGTGCGGAAGACAGGCTGCCTGATACCCCACTCCACGTTCGAGAGCACAACCTTTTTTTTTTTTTTTTTTTTTTTTTCCCCTCCAAACCTCATCGTCGCCAATGTTAACGGTAAAGGTAGTGCCGTCCTGCTTCACAGTCACATTGGACACCTCTTCGTTAAGCGTGGTGATCGATGTCGACTCCACAGCATGGTTCTTCGTTGTTTTGGAGTTTTCGTACATATGACGCATAACAGCGGCAGTAGCGATAACCTTAAGAGACTCCGATGGGGAAAGCTGGTGCCCTGCGAAGCCCTCAGGGTACTCCTGGGGGAGGTAGTTGGTAGAAATATCACCCGACCTGTACGTCTCCGAGGTGAGCACATCTCTCAAAAGCGTGATGTTGTGCCCCACACCCCTCACCACATAGTCATCAAGCGCAAGGTTCATCTTGTCAATGCACTCATCACGAGTCTCAGCGTGCGTGATAAGCTTGCAGATCATAGGGTCGTAGTAGACAGAAATCTCTGAACCTTCAGTAATCCCGGAGTCGATTCTGACACCGTCACCCTTGGGCTCGACGTACCTGTTCAGGTGTCCGATGGAAGGGGCGTAGTTTCTGGTAGGGTCTTCAGCGTATACCCTGCATTCTGTAGCCCATCCGTTGATCTTCACCTCGTCTTGTTTAACAGATAGTTCGAGTCCTCTGGCTGCTCTCATCATTTGTTCGACAAGGTCGAGGCCTGTGATTTCCTCTGTGATCGGGTGCTCGACTTGGAGCCTGGTGTTCATTTCGAGGAAGTAGAAATTCTTCCTGGGATCGACAAGCATCTCAACTGTACCTGCGGTGTGGTAGTTGACAGATCTTGCGAGGGCTGCGGCTTGTTCGCCCATGGCTTGTCTTGTGGCGGGGTCGATGAAGGATGATGGAGCTTCTTCAATAACCTTTTGGTTCCTTCTTTGAATGGAACACTCCCTTTCAGGAAGGTATACAACGTTTCCTAGCTTGTCTCCGATGACCTGGATCTCAATGTGTCGGGGGTTGTCGATGAACTTTTCCACGAGCATTCGGTCGTCGCCGAAGGATGAAATGGCTTCTCTTTTCGCGGCGTCCCATTCAACATCGGCTTGTTCCTTGTTCCATGCAATTCTCATCCCCTTACCACCGCCTCCCGCGGAGGCCTTGATCATGATGGGGTAGCCGATGAGCTCAGCGACCTCGAACATTCTCTCCTTGGACTCGATCTCGCCGTCGACGCCCGGGATGCAGGAGACGCCGGCTTCCTTTGCGAGAAGCTTCGACTGAATCTTGTCGCCCATGGCCGCGATGGCGGTGTGGGTGGGCCCGATGAACTCGACGCCTTGCGCCTGCAGCGCCTGCGAGAACTCAGCGTTTTCACTCAGGAAACCGTACCTGAACGGTGTGGTTGGAAGAAAAAAAAAGTTTTTTTTTTTTTTATACCCCGGGTGCACTGCGTCTGCTCCAGTGTCCTTGCATGCCTGAAGGATGCGGTCCATACGGAGGTAGGAGTCCCTTGAAGGTGCTGCCCCAACGTGAACAGCCTCGTCGGCCATTTGAACGTGTTTGGAGTGCTGTTTTTTTTTTTTTTTTTTTTTTTTTTTTTTCTTTTATAACATACCTGGTCAGGGGTGGAGTACAGTGCCACCGTCTTGATGCCCAGCCTCTGGCAGGTCTCCATCACCCTGCACGCGATCTCGCCTCTGTTGGCGATCAGGACCTTGTCGAAGTAATGCCTGTCGCTGACGATCTCCACCTTCCCCCTTATCTGTGCCTTCAGCACCATCGCATTGCGGAGGCCCTGCGCCGCCCTTCTCATTGTTTTTTTTTTTTTTTTTTCCTTCTTTCTTTTTTTTTTTTTTTTTGGCGAAGAAAACCAAAGAAATGAAAAAAACCTGAAAAAAAAAACCAAAGAAAAATAATATAAAAAAAAAAAAACAAAAAAAAAAAAAAACAAAAAAAAAAAAAACACTTCACCGTAGTCTTACTTCAACTTCTTCTTGACGCGGAGGTCGCTGGAGTGACCGCACTTCTTCTTCCTGCAGTTCATGGCACGGGGGGGAAGCCTGGCGTAGCATCTGCGGCAGACCTTCTTGTCACAGTTGTGCTTGCGGGCGAGAGCCTGGTCAAGGTTTTTTTTTTTTTTTTTTTTCTCTTTTTTTTTTCCCCACCCCGAAAAATACCTGCAGGGAAGGCTCCATCATCACACCTCCACGGAGCCTGAGCACCAAGTGAAGAGTGGACTCCTTCTGGATGTTGTAGTCAGCAAGGGTGCGGCCGTCCTCGAGCTGCTTCCCGGCGAAGATCAGCCTCTGCTGGTCAGGGGGGATGCCTTCCTTGTCCTGGATCTTTGCCTTAACATTCTCAACGGTGTCGTTGGACTCCACCTCAAGGGTGATGGTCTTCCCGGTCAGGGTCTTGACGAAGATCTGCATCTTTTGCTGTTGTGGTGTCCCCTGTTGTTGGTGAAAGGGATAATTTCGAAGGGAGAAAAAAAATAAAAGGGGGGGGGGGAAACAAAATAAGAGAGAAAAAAAAAAACGAAAGTGAAGGAAGACAACGTAATGTACACCCGCAAAACAAAAAAAAACAAGAAAAAAACAAAAAAAAGAATAGATGGTGAGTGGGGGGGGAGGGTGGTAAAAAAAAAAAAGAAAACCCTACAGTAATAAAGGTTTTTTTTCTTTAGCTCCCCTTCTCCCCCCCCACTCGGGGTGCGTTTTTTTTTGGGGGGGGGGGCTGGGGAAAAAAAAACATCAAAAAAATATGGGGAGGGCGAAAAAAAAAATGAAAACAAACAAAAAAAAATTGGGATGGAACAATAAAAAAAAACACTGATATCAAAATATAATTTATCCCCCCCTAAAAAAAATCAACACCCTCCTTTTTTTTTTCTTCCCGCCACCCTACAACTTCTCGGTCATCTCGGGCACAGCCTTGAGAGCGTCCTGCATTTTTTTTTTTTTTTTTTTTTTTTTTTTTTTTTTTTTTTTTTTCCATACAGCAACAAGCCCGTAGTCAGCCAGCGCCATAATTGGGGCCTCCTCATCAGTGTTGATGGCAACGATGGTCTTTGAGTCCTTCATGCCGGTGACGTGCTGGATGGCACCGGAGATACCGCAGGCCACGTACAACTGAGGGGCCACGATCTTCCCGGTCTGACCAACCTGCAGGTCGGAGGCAACCCACTCTGCGTCCACGACAGCACGGGTGGCACCAACAGCCGCGTTCATCTTCCCTGCAAGGCTTTCAATAAGGTGCCAGTTTGAGGGGTCCTTCATCCCACGGCCTCCTGACACGATAACGTCAGCAGACTGCAAGTCGGGTTTGTCAGATGATGCGGATGCAGCTGACACAAAGGCGCTCTGCCCGCTCTCAGACGAGGGGATCTCCTCCACTGCCGCGGAACCGCCTTCCGCTGCCGCCTTGTCGAAGGACGCACCCCTCACAGTCATGATCTTAACCTTGTCGTTGGACTTCACCTTGGTGACAACGTTACCAGCGTAGGTCCCCCTTGTGAAGGTGTCCTCAGAGTGGATCTCAGCGACGTCGGTCAGAGGCTGTGCATCGAGGAGCGCGCCGAGTCTTGGGGCGACGGACTTGCCCATTGCGCTGGAGGGTGCGAGGATGTGGGTGAAACCCTCTGCCTTCCCCAGTACCATGTTAGTGATGTTCTCTGCAAGGTCGTGCTCAACGGAGGAGCCCTCTCCGTACAGCACCTTGCTCACTCCGCTCACCTTGCTGACGGTCTCGGCCGCCGCCTTCCCGGAGACCAGCGCCGTGACGTCTCCGCCGATCTGCTGAGCGGCCGTGAACGCGCTCAGCGAGGCGGGGGTCACACCCTTGGCGTTCACCTGCGCCAGCACCATCACATTCCCCAGCACTCGTCGGGACCCGCGGAACATTTTTGTTTTTTTTTTTTTCTTCTTCGCTGGATGGGGGGGTTTTTTTTGTTTTTTGTACAAAAAAATGAAAAGGAGTTTCAAAAATGAAAGGGAAAAAAAAAAAAGAAATCATTCGTTGGAAGAGCATAAAAAAGAACGGGGGGGGGGGGGATGAAAATGAAGGGGGAGAAAAAAAGAGAAACAAAAAACAATGAATTAAGAGGAACAACAGAAGTTCTGTTGTTTCGTGCTGTTCGTGCCGGAAAGAGAGGGGGGGGGGGGGGGAGAAGAAATTCGATAAAGCTTCTGTGTGCGGGGGGGGGGGGGGGGGTGCTCACTGTCAAGAAGGGAAGAAAAAAAAGAGGAACTGGCTTTTTGCCTCAGAGAGCCCCCCCCCCCCCCCCCCCCCCAGCACTGTGAAGAAAAAAAAGAAACAAAATCATTAATACCTATGAGGGGAGAAAGAGAAAACCCAACACGGGCGCAACAAAAAAAAAAAAAAAAAAAAAAGCTTTAAGATAACCCAAGGTCACTCTTTCAGACCATTCACGGGTGCCACGTTCACAATCTCCGCAATGGTGAGCCGCTTGCTAATGTACCATTCTCCTGTCGAACCTGCGGGCGTGTAACCATATTGCGCCTGGCTGCCGTGCCGCCACCTCCAGATGTACGCGTTCCCTCCGCTTGTGAGGGCCACAAGGTTCTTTCCAGCTAGCTTCAGGTCGACGATCCCTTCCGACTCCAACAGCAGCTTGGTAACCTTATCAGTACACACGATAAGGGAGGACCCTTGGTACACCCATGCTGTGTGCCTACCGCCTTCGGATTTGAGGAGCTTCTCGCCGAAAGGAGGTAGTTCCTGTGAATCTTCATACACCAGTTGGTCGACATGTGTTCTAGGCGGCCTGCTGGCTGGCTGCACAGGATCGCTCGCAACCCGTTCCTCAGGGGTGCGGTCCTTCAGTTCCATTGTTTCCGGTCCAAGGCTCACTGTTTCAAATACCCTGTGACCTGACTCCACTGTGAAAACCTGTTTTCCTTTGTCCCAACCAATGTGGTCAAAAGCCATGTCCACAGGTTCTTTAAGACGGCTCAGGGTGCCGGTCGCTCTGCAGTACACAACAACATCTTGCTGTTTGAGATCGTCGCCGCACTCCACCAGCGTGCCTACCAAGCCACCGTCGTGCGAGACACAGATCTTGCGAACAGCGCCTTTTAGGATCGGAGTGGACTTCGGAAGCTTCATGCATATCAATCCGAAATTGCTGTTGTTGTTGCCATCCATGTGGTAGTACGCCTTGGCAGCGGAAGCGTATGTGTTGAGGACGTTGATTCGTGTTGTTCCGTCTCCGAAGGCTCTTGTGTATAGGCGTGTGGCGCTTTTTTCCTTCAACAGCCAACAGAAGTTGCTGGTCCTGTGCCGTCCCATTGTGAGAAGTACCCTTCCGGACACGACGTGCCGCGGGACGTCTTTCTTCTCCCTGCTGCTTTGGTACATTGGGAACGAATAGATCTCTTCGCACGACAGCGATTCGCGTCCATCGCCTAGTTCCCGCACAGCTACCTTGCACACCGTGCACACCCATCGGTTGGCGATGTAGCTCCAAGCAAGCAGCCTATCGCTCATAGGTGTGAGGTACTCGTACACGGATTTTTGCGTCGCGGGCTCGAGGGACTGTTTCTTCTTGACATCAACAGCGTTGAGTGCACCGTTCTCGAGCCAGTAGATAGCGTTGTCAACCAGACAGAGGCTTTTCATAAAAGCGGGCTTGCCTGTCCACTTGCGGCACACAACTGGGCCGTTTTTTGCGGTTGCTGTCAGAAACTCGACGGTGCCACCGTGCTGCACATAGCACACTTCACCGTGCCTTGTGATCTTTACAAGCTTTCCGTGTGCGCCCAACTCGTACTGTGTCTTGACCGAGTCCCGCGCCACCTCCATGATCACTATGTTGCTGTTTGTTTTGTAAGCGACGACGAGAACACGCGAGGCGCCCCTCCTCACTATCCTGCTCAGGAGAGTCGTGCCTGCTGGTATCTGGTGGTTGTCTGGCAGCGTCACCATGTTATCTCCAAACATTACTCTGTCTGTGTACACCTCAGCCACGATGTCGGTGCCATTGTCATCTGTGAAGGCTGCAAACGAAAGCAGGTTTTCCCCCACGGGTGTTCCCTGAACTTCGCGTAGATGGAGCCTTCCATCCCGCATGAGGTAAGCCCTTGAGAGGTGCGTTCCTTGCAATTCGTCGTTTGTGATGTTCGTTCTGTCGAAGGTGCTGTCCTCAAGGTACGCCCCCTTCACTCTGATCCCTCTGAGGTCCATCCCAGCGAAGCTGTCGTTCGCAGCCGACAAGATCGTGATCGCCACAGCGGCGGGAACCTTGCACCAAGGTAGTTTCGACAGCTCCACAAGGGAGTACAGCGTGTCCCTGAACCACACCAGAAGCTTGTTCTCCCCCTTCGTCCTGTTCTTCTTCCTCACCATCTTCGCCAAGAACAGCCTCAAGGTATCAGGGTAGTTCTTCAGGTCCTCCATCAACACATTCCACGTCTCCTGCTTCATGCACGCTGCCTTGCATGCCCCGACAAGGTATTTCGAGGCTTCTTCTTCAGTGATGCTAGGGATTGCGCACTTCACCTTCATCACCATCAGGTTTTTATGCCGTCGAAAGTACGCCCATCTGTTTTCGTTCTGTTCAACAGCGTTCAGGGAAAGACCTGTGTCTGTTTGAGACATGAAAGAGACGAAGAACTTTGTACAGCAGCGGTTCAGAGGGACTTGCATCAGATTGTCATGGACGGCGATGGCGGTGAAGGCCTCTTGCATCCACTTGTTGTAGAAGCTGTACACCCTCTCGTTGTCCGCTTCCCAGGCAAACAGGGGTGAGGCCGCGAACAAATCGCGTACCAGCTGAGGGTCTAGCTTGTCGGCGATGCACGCAGCGTTGCCATAAGGTGCTTGCAGTGAGTGGCCCCGTGTCATGTCGACTGCAAGGAGGGCGTTGTAGCGCATCATAAGGCTGACAAGGTCCCCATCGCTGATGGAGGGGTGCTTCGTGTTCAGCTCCTTCAACGACAGTCGGAAGTACTCTTCAAGACACGTTCTCAGTAAGCTGGTGTTTATTTCCTTCTCATTCACGATGTTCATCATGTGCCCCGCTCCGTAAGGCTTCATCAAGTAACTATCCAGCTGTGCGAGGATAGCTGTTGCCCTGTTGCTCTCGACCTCTTTCAAGACGTGGTCGGCTAGCTTGTACATCACCACTTCGTGTGAAGGCTCGTCTGTTTCGTTCGGAAGCATCTTGTGATATGTTTCCCTCACCAGCTTCTTGCCGTCCTCTGTGACAGGGTTCGCGGTGAGGATGTCGGGGAAGTTCCTTGTGGTCCATTGGCCGCTTGTTTCATCGTAAACGCTGTACGGCACGGACCAAAAGCGGTCCCTCGTGTCCTCCTCATGAATAGCTTGTGTGACGGACATAAGCATCGCTAAGGTCATGGTGCACTGTTGTGTTTCGTGATTGTGCTCGATGTATTTGGCAAATTTTCGGTACAGCAGAACACTCCTCAGCACTGACCCGATTGACGCGTCGCCTGCGCCGAGCATTCTTGCAACGTCCCCGCGTTCCATGTTGCACATGCCGTACTCTTCACAAACTCTTTCCTCTCCGTAGTTGTTGTGGACGATGCAAAAACTGCTGTTGCACGCAAACACTTTGTTCAGGGGACACTCCAGAATGGCCGTGTCCGCAGCTACCAAGATGGTGGGGCCGCCCCATTCGCCAAGCCTGTTCTTCTTCCTCATTGAATCCAGGTGGAACTCCTTGTCGAGGAACGAGTACCCCACGAGGATCAGCACCAGGTGCACCTTTTTCTGCCCATTGGCGCCCCTCGTCCTCTCTTGAAGTCGCTGCACGTTCCCCATCGTGAAGCCGTGTTGCATCAGGGCCTCCTCAATAAGGCGTGTCGTTGGCTCCTTCATCGCAGGCAGGAACACATGAAGAGGAAGAAGAAGCACATCAGCGCTTTTGTCTGTAGCATCTTTGTAATAATCGCACCACAGCTCCTTCTCGACCAGAGACAGGAACCCCCTGCCCCAACAAGTGCCGTCACAGACGAAGCTCGACCCAGTCGGGTGGTCCTTCATACGCGACACAAAGTGCTTGGGACTGAACGGCTCTACTTTTTCAGAGGCCCCCTTATTCAAAACTCTTATGAAGGAGTACTTGTCACACAGATGGAGGTCACCACCGCAAGAGGTTCGTGCCTCGTGCAACAGGTCGATGTCGTCGTCCAGCTTCCTGTGCAGCTGGAGGTAGGAGTGGATGTCGCTCACTTCCTTCTTCATGTCCTGAAGCTGCCTGTCGATCCCTGCCACCCTGTTGAAGATGCTTGCCGTGAGGAGAAGGGTCGTCCCGGCTATCGCATTCAACCCTTCGAGGTTCGCTGCATACACCTTCACCGCCTTCTGCGCCTCTGTCAGAAGATTGTCGACGTGCTCCTCAGCCTCCTTGTTCGGCACAACCCTTCGAAGCTCCAGAAGCATCTCTACTTCCCCCAGCAGCCCCTCCATGTCCTTCTTGTAGGTCTCTTCCTTCGTCCGTAGCGTCATCTTCAGGTACTGCCTCGCCTTCCCAAACACTCGGCCTGCCTGCTCTAGGTCCCTTCCCCCATTCTCGCTCCTTACTGTGTCCAGCACTTCTTCGCTCATTTCTTTTGCTAGTTTACAGTCCAGCTCCCCGCTCTCGACCACCTCGTAGCAAGCAAGAACCGCCCTGTGCCGCACACTGGTTCCCTCGTCGCCTCCAGAGGACGCTGTCAGTCCCGCCACAACCCCCTCCACTCCTGCGGCGATGTCTTTCAGTCCGGTGATCTTCTCTTCGTTGAATATCTTCCCCAGCTTTGCCATCACCTCCTCAGCCTTCAATATCTTCCTGGCCTCTTTCTGAACCCCTCCCAAGAGCTTGGTCGCCTTCTCAAGAAAGGCTTTCAGATAGCTTGGCGTCTTGCGGTCCCGTTTCAGGAGACCCAGCAAACAGTCCACCATCGCCTCCCTCACCTGGCCTGGGAATTGTGTGACCCCTTGCTGTTCCCCTTCCACAGGGATCCTTTGGTAGAGAACCCCGTTGCTGTGGACAAGGCTCTCAGCTGCCCTCTCCGTTTGCTCCGACGATACGACACGGGAGAACACCAGGAGGTCAGCAAGGGTCCCTACCCACAACGACGCAGGGAGAGCCTTCGTATCCTCGGGACACACTTCCTCGTGGATCTTCTTCACGAGGCCCACCAGGTATTCACTTGCTTGCGTCCCGTCACTTGTTGTAAGCGTACTCACCAGAAGCAGGTACTTCAAACGTTGAGAAAGGGCGTTGCACGTTGCTGCTGTCCTCACCTCTGCTCTTGTGTCCCAAGTGTCGCTGATGTTGAGAAATCCCACGATGCCCTCCCCAGCTGCTGCAAATGTCTCCGTGTCGAAGCCCATTGTCTTGAGAGCGACAACACCAGAGGCCACTGCAGCAAGGTTGCCGAGAATGCTCTTCCCGATAACCCCACCCACCTTGGTGATGATCTCGTGGTCTGTTGCCGACGACGCGTGCATGAACACCTTGTACCTCTCCTTGTTCAGGCTTGTCACGAGTGCCCGGAATTCATCTAGTTGTTGTCCTGCATCAGAGCCGATGCTGTCTCCTTCGTCGTACATGGCAAGCTGCACCACCAGGGAGGCCACCATACGGTACAGGTGGATGTTGTTCATCACCACGATGTCACTTGTATCACTGTCCCCCAACGACTGCCGCAGCGCCCTCAGAAGCTCACACACAGCCACCAACATGTACTCTGCCGCAAGCTTGCTGCCCCACTGAACCTCGAGCAGTGACGAGAGCTTCACCTCGTTCAGCTTGAACCACTTCACGAAGGTCTGCAATCTTGCAACCCTGTCCCTTGCCTCCGCGCACTGCGCTACATCTTTTGCCCGGCTCTCCAACCCCCTGAGGAAGGACAGGGTGTCCTTCGTGATGTCTTGCAATCCGTTTCGCGCGGGGAGCTGGGGCCCTGCACTGAGGACGGCATCGGGGAGAAGTCCGATTGTGGCCAGCACAGCCAGATTGTGTTTGTACAGCTCGAGTGCATGCTGAGACATGTTTGCCACCTGTGGGTCTGGGTAGGCACCAACCTCGTCCTGCAGTTTCGCGTTGTCGGCGTTGTACTGAGCCTCTGCTTTGATATCTTCTTCGTTTTCTAATGTAAATCTGCACTCAGTCTCATTCAGTGGCACCTCCTCTTTGCACCCAGTCCCCTTCAGCAGTATGTTCAAATAGTACTCCGTGTGTCTGAAGGCCTTCATCTGCGAAACGAGCAACGCCCCTTCTCCGTCGCTCCTCACAGTGTCCAACACCTCACGGCCCATCATCTCTGCTAGATTGCCGTCCAGCTCCCCGCTCTCGATCACCTCGTAGCAGGCAAGAACTGCCCTGTGCCGTATCTTCGCGCTGTTCGCACCGATTGTCCCCAGGAGTGCCGCCACCGTCTCTCTCACACCAATCGCTGTCCTCTTTTTCGCCTCCTCGTTCAGGTCGGGGCTTCTCCCCTCTGCCAGCAGTGTTGTCAGTCTGCCAGGTGTCACGCGGCCACGCTTCAGGAGATTCACCAAACACGTCACCATCGTCTCCCTCATCTGACCGGGGAACCGCGTGACCCCTTGCTGTTCCCCCAGCATTGGAAGCCTGTGGTACAGAACCCCGTTGCTGTGTACAAGGCTCTCCTCCCCTGCCTTGTTGCTTGGCTTCGAGACCACGACACGGGAAAACACCAGGAGGTCAGCAAGGGTCCCCGCCCACAAGGACGCAGGAAGGGAGAGACTCGTTCCCTCGGGACACACTTGTCCGTGGATCTTCTTCACGAGGCTCACCAGGTGCACGTCAAGAGTAGGTGCTTGCGTCCCGTCACTTGTTGTAAGCGTACTCACCAGAAGCAGGTACTTCAGACGTTGAGAAAGTGCGTTGCACGTTGCTGCTGTCCTCACCTCTGCTCTTGTGTCCCAAGTGTCGCTGATGTTGAGAAATCCCACGATGCCCTCCCCAGCTGCTGCAAATGTCTCCGTGTCGAGAGCGACAACACCAGAGGCCACTGCAGCAAGGTTGCCGAGAATGCTCTTCCCGATAACCCCACCCACCTTGGTGATGATCTCGTGGTCTGTTGCCGACGACGCGTGCATGAACACCTTGTACCTCTCCTTGTTCAGGCTTGTCACGAGTGTCCGGAAGTCATCCAGTTGTTGTCCTGCATCAGAGCCGATGCTGTCTCCTTCGTCGTACATGGCAAGCTGCACCACCAGGGAGGCCACCATACGGTACAGGTGGATGTTGTTCATCACTACGATGTCACTTGTGTTGCCCTCCGCACTGTCTTCCAGTGACTGTCGCAGCGTTCTCATAAGCTCGCATGCAGAAAGGAGCAGGTGGTCCCGCGTTTTGTTTGTAGGCTTCTCATTGTTTACAGACTCAAGAAGTGTCGAGAGCTTCACCTCGCTCAGCCTGAGCCACTCCACGTAAGCTGGCGCCCTTTCCGTCTTCATGAACCGCTTCACAGTTTTTCCTTTCTTCTGCAATGCGATGAGGAATGAGAGCCCATCTTCTGCTGCCGTCTGCTTGATAGTGGGAGCATGCCAGAAGTTCATCTGACCTGGTGTTGGTGTTGATGACGTGGTTAATGAAAAAAGAAAGACAGAAAACAAATGAACAAGTCGTAAAGCCGCTACGACTTGAACCATTAAAGGAAACGAAGCGCTAGATATCTCATAAGTTCCGCGATTTATTTCGATAAATTTTTGATAAATCTTCCAGTTTTCAAAAGGAAACACCCCATGGTGCTTAGGAAGTCACCAGAATTTATCCCAATCTTTGTTCGTCCTTTCTTCAGTTTTTTGCCTGCGGTGCCAACGAGGCTGCCATGGCTGAGTTTGTGGGAACCAGCGGCCCCCTCTCCATTGCTGTGGATGCCACGAAGTGCATTTTCTACGTACTGATGTCTGCACCAAGCACACGGCACATCGTCGCCATGACCGGATCATGCGTGTGCCCTGGTAGCACTATGTTGAGAAGTGTTGGAGAAGACCTTGGTATGCGTTCTTTTTCTTTCAATCGATTGTTATCGACGGCACTGGTCAAGCGACTGGCACCTTCCGAAGAAGGGCCTCCCACGTCCGCCGGGTTGAGCAGAGGATGCCCCGGTCTGATCATGTCGCATTATAATATATTTCTCATCTTCTAGAAGAAAATGAGATTTTTGCCCTCGTAGCTCGCCTGTACTGTTGCCGTCTCTCGACGTCACCCTTCGCCTTCCACCCTTCCGAGTCAAGCTTGGCCATGATCCACGTGTTGTCGAAATCGAGGATGAGGGCGAACCGGACAAACCGCATGTGATCCCCGAGCTCCTCCGCGGTTTTAGGCTCCTCGCCGAGTACGTGCCTGCATACTCGTATCATGGCTTCTGGAGTCCACTCCCTCTCCCCTTCGACGACCCCGGCCGTCGCTAGTTTTGTGTGCGAGAGTTTGTCCTCCGCATTATGTCGAGAAGTGTTGGAGAAGACCGTGTCGCTATCTCGGTCCCCACAGTGCGTCCGTCACCGCTACATAGTTCTTGTTCCCAACCAGTTGCACTTGGACCTCTCTGCTGGTGTTGACGTCATACAAGCACAAAGCAGTGCGCTCCCTTTTAGTAGGTGGCGTGTCGACATTGCCATTACCCCTTTTTTCTCAATGACACTGAAGGATATTTAAAGTCGCAAGTATAAATATATGCACATCACACGGGAAGGATATTTACATGCTATCTGAAGATAATGTGTATGCGGGCTTCTCAGCGCTATGCTCGAACACCTCAGCCCTGCCTGAGGTGTGGCTGCCTCGGGAATGAGGCCTGGCAAATTATCAATGTCAACCCTTTCTTTTTTGATCGCGTTATCGGGGTGTGGTCATGTTCATTCGGGGGGTAGGGGGGGTCATATGGTCCTTAAAAAGGGCCACTTTTTGCCCTTTTTCAGGCTCTTCGCCAAGGGCATTTTTTGGGCCCTTAAGAAAACTGTAACCACAAAAGTGCCCACAAATCACCCAAACCCCCGTTTCCCGATGGTTTCCCCCAGAAGTGCCCAGAATCATGTTCTAATTTGGGGGGCCCCCGTTTGGTACTTTCCCTATGTAATCCTAGGGAACATAAAATAGGGGCCCCTAGGATTACATAGGGAAAGTACCAAACGGGGGCCCCAAAATTAGAACATGATTCTGGGCACTTCTGGGGCCGGAAACCATCGGGAAACGGGGGTTTGGGTGATTTGTGGGCACTTTTGGGGTGGTTACAGTTTTTTTAAGGGCCCAAAATGCCCTTGGCGAAGAGCCTGAAAAAGGGCAAATAACGACCCCCTTATGACCCCCCCCTAGGGCTATGCTGGCAGGAAACGTGGAAACGTTTCCGTTTCCATACTTTTCAAAATTCTTATGGAAACGGCTTCCTTCTTAAGGAAACATAAGGAAACGTTTCCGTTTCCGTTTCCGTTTCCCTTTTTTTCAAAAAATGCATGGAAACGCGTTTCCATGCCAGCATAGCCCTAGGGGGGGGGGGTCTTTGTTCCCTGCCGTTCTGTGTCATGTCACACCGTCGCTGAGAGCCTTGTTCGCATTAGCTTTACCTTCCGTGATGAGGACCTGCAATGCTTCGGTATGTCCTTTTTTAGTTGCCACGTCACACGGGGTATAACCGTCCTTTCGGGCCTTGTTCACATCTGCTCCTCCTTCGGTGATGAGGATATGTAATGTGTCGGTGTGTCCGTTCTGAGATGCAATGTAACACGGGGTAGTACCGTCGTTGTTGGCCTTGTTCACATCTGCTCCTCCTTCAGTGATGAGGATACGTAATGTGTCGGTGTGTCCCTTCTGAGATGCAATGTAACACGGGGTAGTACCGTTGTTGTTGGCCTTGTTCACATCTGCTCCTCCTTCAGTGATGAGGATACGTAATGCGTCGGTGTGTCCGTTCTGAGATGCAATGTAACACGAGGTATAACCGTTCTTGTCGGCCTTGTTCACATCTGCTCCTCCTTCAGTGATGAGGATACGTAATGTGTCGGTGTACCCGTTCTCAGATGCAATGTGACACGAGGTATGACCGTTCTTGTCGGCCTTGTTCACATCTGCCCCTTCAGTGATGAGGATGCGTAATGTGTCGGTGTGCCCGTTCTGAGATGCAATGTAACACGGGGTAGTACCGTCCCTGTCGGTCTTGTTCACATCTGCTCCTCCTTCAGTGATGAGGGTGCGTAATACGTTGGTGTGTCCGCCTTGAGCCGCCATGAAACACGGGGTAATGCCATCTGTTGTTCTGGCCTTGTTCACATCAGCCTTTCCTTTCGTGATGAGGATGCGTAACGTGTCGGCTTGTCCGATCAAAGCCGCCACGGAACACGGGGTAGTACCATTCTTGTTGGCCTTGTTCACATCTGCTTTTCCTTCAGTGATGAGGACGCCCAATGCATCGGTGTGTCCCCATTCAGCCGCCAGGTAACACGGGGTCTTTTCCAAGTCGTTGTCGGCCTTGTTCACATCGACTTCTCCTTCAGTGATGAGGACACGCAATGCTTCGGTGTGTCCATTGCGAGCCGCTTTCAAACACGGGGTAAGACCTTTCTTGTCGACCTTGTTCGCATCTGCCTTTCCTTCAGTGATGAGGATCCGCAAAGCGTCCACGCAGTCGTGTTCAGCGGCGACAGAGCACGCAGTGCTGCCAAACGCATCCACCGTATCCACCGCCAGCCTCCCAGAGAGGAGGACATCCTTCAGAAGGTCAGCACGATTCCTTGCCGCCGCCGCATGAAGCACTGTCCACCCTTCCCGAGGTCCCTCTTCCTTGTGCACTCCCCAGAACCTGTCGCCAAGTGCCTCCACCACCTTGTCGAACACAGCCCGCTTGCAAGCACACGCAAGAAGCCCGACACCTGCTGTCTGCAGCTCGTCTCCTACGCCTCTGAGGTCAGCTCCCTTGCTCAGCAGCACCGCCGCACTGTTGTCGTGGCTGCCGTTCTTGTTCACCCGCAACACTGCCGCGAGCGAAGCATTCAGGGCCTCAGAGTGACCTGCGGGTCCCAGGTTGGCACAGCACAGCGACACCACCTGCTCGTTGTGCTCCAACTCTGCAGCCACCTCCAGCAGTGTCTTCCCGTCCACAACAGGCATTTCCGTGCTGGGTGGGTAGAAAACCCACTTTCCCTCGCGTGTCACCGGATGGACCTCAAAACGATTTTCAGCCAACACAACCTTCGTCTTGATGGTATCGAGGAGCCGTGCATTGCGAACCTGCTCCACCTGTGTCATGATGTCGGCAAGCCTGCCCCAGTGATCGAAGTCCATTTCCTGAAGCTCCACCACCACCACGCGACGCAGGCTTGTGTCCAGCGCCACCTCCAGCAGACGCATCACACCAACATCAGGGCGCCCCACCACCCGGAACTGGGTGTTCGCTGCGATCAGAACTTCCTGTTCCTCGGGGAAGCGGCTGAACTGAGCGATGCTCCGACCCGTCTGCACCCGAAGAACGAGGATCGTCCCCTGAACCTCTTCATCTCCACCACCAACACCGTCACCCTTCCCAAGGAAGTCCTTCACCACCCCCGGATCCTCGCTTGCACTCGTGGGGTGAGGCATCGTCACCACCGCCCCCACAGAGTACAGCGACTCGCTCACCCGGAAGTCCATCGCACGGAACACGGTCCCTGCGTACTTCGGCTGCGACACCATTGCTCGGTGCAGGGAATAGGCGAAGTCCTTCATCGGCTCGTAGCGCTGTCGCTCCCCACGGAACGCCACCTCACGCATCGCCGCGTTCACCTCATAGCACAAGGGGCTCTCCAGTGTGTACAGCCGAAGGTACGGCTCCGACTTCCCTTCCACCTGCTGCACCGCCCACTCCGCAGTCATCTTCTGGAACACCCCACCAGCAGCCCGCTGAGCCGCTTTCAGTTTCACACACTTCGAGAGGTGCCGCTCCTTGCTCCCAGCGTTCAGAGCAGTCCCACACGCAGCGCACGTCACATACTTCTCGCACTCCGCCCCCATCGCAGCCTCCACAGTCGCCAGCATCGGCCTCGCACACGACGCACCACCCTCGAAGAACTCGCTCCACCCTCGGTCCACGTCGATCTCGCCGAGCCCGTCGCTGTACCGGCTCACCCCTCCCTTCTTCACCACCCCTCCAGCCACCTTGAACGCCTTCACAGCCTTCTGCAGTTCTTTCCGCCCCTCCGACACCAGCGATAACACGCAGTCCCCCACACCGCGCTCCTCGCTTCGCTTCAGGAGCTTCTGCATCACAGCAATCACGCTGTGGCACAGGGCGTCGTGCCACCTCCCAAACGCCGCCTCCAGCTCCCTTCGTGTTGTCTCCACGGGCGTGCCGGCGGTGGTGCTGGTGGTGGTAGTAGCCGCACTGTTCTCCAACTGTCCACGCAGCTGCTCCACCGCTTCCCACGCTGTCCTCACAGCTCCCTCTCCTGCTGGAGGAGGCGACGACAGGGCCTTCGCAGCCTGCACACCAGATCCCGCAGTCGTTGCCATGGTTTTCTTCTTTTTTTTCTCGTGTTATTCTGTGTGGGTGTGTGTGTGGAGATGGGGTGAGGGTTTATGTAAACCACGAGCACAAGTTATTACTGACGAATATAAATAAAGTGTAACTGGTTCCCCCTACCTACCCCCCTTCCCCCCCTCACCCATGACCCTTGACCCCTTCGCGAAAGCGTTGGAGAGCCTGGGGACGCATGTCCTGGACCTCCTTGTGGTTCCTCAGCGTAGTGTTCACGATGCAGCCGCCTACCGAGTCCTTGGAACACATCGGGTAGGCACAGACATCGCATAAGAACACCCCGCCGTGTTCCTTGAGAGAGGTGAGGAGCTGTGGACTGAGAGGTGTTGTGGTAACTGCAAGGCTCCACGGCTCAGAGAACGCGTAAAAGGAAGCAACCTGTGCCAGGTGTGGGAGCCACACCGAGGGAGGCTCCACCATCATCGGGCACGGGGTCTTTGACTGGCGCGGGATGGAGACAGCCCCACAAGGACAACAACACCATGAAGGGGTGTGGCGGTGGGGGCGGGGCAGAGCCTGCTTGCTCACCGCACAGCCACCGCTGCCGCTACCGAGGAAGTCCAAGAAGTAGAGAAGCGTCAGGAAGTGAGGCCTGCTATCGTACTGCCGCATCAGCGGCACAAGCTCGGGAAACCTCCAAAAGTACAACGAGGCCCGCAGCCCCTCCATCCCGTACACCACCACCAAATAAAGCACAGCGATGCACAAGGGACGGTCCCCCTGCCCAATGATGAGCACTTTGGAACCTTGCCTCAGGCACTTCTTCCGGATCGTCTGCAGAGTGTTCACAAGTGCTTCCCTGACAGGCTTGCAGGTTGGCGTTGAAGGTTTCGGGACGGAACAACGCACAACAGGAAGGGATCCTGTGGGGGTGATGCTCGAGGCTAGAGCAGAACCGAGATAATCTACCGCCTCAGGCTCGACACCCGGCAGGCTGCCTTTCAAGAGGCTGACGTGGTATGTGAACTTTATGTCAGGTATCGCCGCCTGCTTGCTGCCGGGGGAAACGTTGGTAACGTAGAGGTTGGGGGCCACCTCCAGAGGGTTCACTGTAGTGGTTTCGTCGGTGGCAGGGTCAGTGGAGTGCACGCCTGTCCCCGACCGAGGGGCCAACCACCGCAAATCGGACAACGTGACGGACGAAGACCTTATGCGCGTGATCTTGTCCCTCTCCCGAGGTGCTGCTGCTGCTGCTGCTGCGCCATGCAGGACGTTGCCCGAGGCCACCACAGAGCAGGAGGATGGGAACTCCATCCGCTTGATGTCGGATACAGTAGGCCTCGAGCAAGGGTCGCGCACAAGATGCATTTTGAGGTACTTTGGAAAAGCCTTTCCGGCCCTCTCCAGGCACTCTTCCGCTTCAGCAGTCAGGATGCTCGTCCCGGGGTCCGTCAGCAGCGAGAAGAATTCACCGAAGTTTTCCGGATCGAAGAGATACTTCCCCGACACCACCTCGTAGAGCATGCAGCCTAGGCCCCAGACGTCGATTTTCTCGCTCGGGAAAGCATCGTTCAGCCGCCGCCTGTCGTAGTCCTTGTGGTACGTCCTCACAACCTCTGGGGGGCGGATGCACTCCGTGCCCCTTGCACGCTTCCGGAATCTTTCACCTTCAGTTGTGTACAGGGCCTCCCCGAAGTCGGCAAGGCAGATGGACACCTCCGAGGACAGGAGAATGTTGCCGCACTTGATGTCAAAGTGGATCACAGACTTCTTGTGGATGTACTCAACCGCGTCCAGGGCCTGCAGGTACATCTCTCTCAGGTTCTTCGGAACACCGTGCGTGGCTCTGTATGCCTTTAGGGAGATCGGCCAGAGAGGGGTCACGATGGTGAAGGAATAAGTCTCGTCGAGACCGAAGTCGAGGAGCTCCAGGACAAGCCCCCCGGAGTCCTTCAGGTCTGTCATGATGGCTACTTCGCTGACGAGATCTGGTACGTTGTCGCCGCCGGTCGGGATTTGCTTTACTGCAACGATTGTGGCGCCCTTCGAACCCACCGCCTCGCACATAGCCACGGACCCGAACCCGCCGCAGCCAGCCTTCCCACGTGTCTTGAACCATCTCCCATTCCCCGCACCGTTGTACAACGCTTTGAGGAGGATCTCCGCACGGTCCCGCACCCTATTCCCGAGCTTTTTCAACGCTTTCAACACCATGCACACAACCCTGTCGTTCTCAGGATGGTTCAGATGCTCGGCAAGCACCCCGAAGGTCTCCCGACCGTACCTCGAGTCAACGGCTCCCTTGGGGTCGGGGTCGACTACGATGACGAGAATCGTGAGCACCACCCACTTGTGCACCTTCGTGTGCGTGTAGAGGGGCCGCAGGGACTTCTCGTAGTCTCTGTACGCGTCCGGGTCGGACAGAACTTCTTGAGAAAGTGCTGCATCTCTGTTCTTCTGTTTCTTCATTGCAGCAGCAGCAGCAGGCACTGCTGCTTTTCGAACGGACGAAGGTGCCGATAGTGCGGACATCATCATGGGCGGGGTAACACCCCATGACGATGCAGCAGCATTCCGCAGCTGCAGCACAGGAATCAACGGCTTGTTCTTGCCCACCGACAACGGCAGCGGCAGCGGCAGCGGCGGCAGAGTGGTCGACGACGGGGTCGCCACATTGACGTCCGGCTCCTCAGCCTCCTCTTCCACGAGGCACGTGCGGCGATCTTCGCTTGTTGACTCCAAGCACACCTCTTCTAGCAAGATGCCAAGAAGCCCCAGCTGACCCACCTTCGTCTTCACATACCCACCGCGGCAGAGCATCACGGCAAGGCACTTCAAATGCATTCGGCACAGTTTTTCATTCGAGTAAACTGCATCACCCCCACCAAGGTAACTATTGTGATACATTTGCAGTGAGGCGACAAAGTGCAGCCTGGCATAGCTCGCGGTGGCGGACTTGTCGCACAAGGGGGTGGGGCTCTTCGAAGCCAGGAGAGCGAGGACAAGCTTCAACAGGGTAATCTTCACGCGTGTGAAGGAGAACAAATCAGAGTGCACCAGCCACAGTGGAACGAGGCCTACGTAAGGCGAGACGAGAAAATCCAAGCTTTTCAGGTTGGGGCGACTGGACTGGTCGGCTGACTTCACGTAGGCCAACCAAAACTCGCAAAGTACCTCAGCGTACCCATGCGAGGAGTTCTTCGGCTGCAGAAACTTCTCCGTAATGCTTATAACCCAGCGCAACACCTGCTCATCGTCGTAAGAAAGAAGCCTGAACACGAACTCGGCGCCCTCCTTGCAGCCAAACACAACGCCAAGCAATCGAATAGTCTCGTGTGTGCACGGGTGCGTGTCGTTCAACCTCACACACGACATCACCGTTTTCACGATGATATGCTTGCAGCTCTCCACAGCATTGGGGATTATCAGCGAGACCTTTCCTTTAAAGGGAATGAGGTAATCAGACAAAAGCCGCAGGTACTTGTTCAGAATGGAATGGTACGTCAGCTGGTTCGGCTGGGCTTTGGACACTGCGATGAGCTGTGGCCACCGTGTCAAGAAGGCGTTCGAGGACAACGGGTGGTGATGGTAGTACGTCGCACTCTCAAGGATGATCCTGTTGAAGATCCCGTGAAGCTGCATGTCTGCAGCAAGAGCGAGAGACTCCTCAGAGAACAAGGTGTCGATTTCGATTAACGCGAGGTCCAAACATGAGGTGCTGTGAAGTGTTTCAAGTAGAAATGCAACCAGTGTCCGCAAACCAGCCGTTTTGACCTGAGTCTCGGTTCCTTCGGCGGATGTGGATTGTTGCTGGCCTTGCCGCAGGTTTTTCGACTCCGCACCCACACCCGCGTCACGTTTGCATCGCAGCAACCTGCGAAGGTCCTTCAGAACATAGCCCTGGCCTATGGTGTGCGCTAGCTTCATGACGGAGTCCTGATAACCCGATCTGGCGTTTTGGGTCCCGACTTCCTTGAAGATGAGAGACATGTCATTGGTGGATATCTGCCAATTGCTTAACATTGGCCGTTGGTTTTTGCCCTTCACAAGCCGCATCACGCGTGTAGGGGATTGGTGGTTGTCCTGTGTCACCTCGGGCGATATTGCCAGGGTGGGGATTTTCAACACCTTTCCGTTCGCACCTGCAACACACACACTGCTGTTTGGTGATGCCTGTGCTTGCGGTGACGACAGTCTAGGCGGCGGCCTGACTGGGATAGTAGGGGAGATCGAGGAGCTAGGCGGCTCGCATGGTTCTGTTTTAGGGAGCATTAAGAATCTTTTGTAAAATTGCGAGAGTACAGAGGCCGCTTCGCAAGCCTTCAGCACCTTGACGGCCTTGGGGTTGCTCGATACGATACACGCGATAAGCCGCACTACGGTGATGTTTTCATCTGCAGTCCGCGCCTGTCGGATGATCCCCAGAAGTAGTTTGAATAAACCTGCCAACACCTTCTCCTGGCCCCCCACCACCTTTAGAGATACCTTCGCCACAATTTCCACGCAAACATCTTGCTGCACCTTGCATAGTACTTCGAACAACCCTTCGCGCACCCAGCACTCTCCTGGTACCACGTCGCACTCCTTGGATATTTGTTCTATCACATCACGCACTGCCCCCTCGTCCGGACTCCCTTTCAGTTTGTTGATCAGATTCCGTACCTTCAACTGCTCAGGGATATCCATTTTTACATTGCCATACAGAGCCATATATTAGGGGGGGGGGGGGGGGGGGGGGATGGGATTTGGCTAGACCCAGAGCCCTGCTTTGTTGAGTTCCCGATTGAAATTGAGGAAAAAAGAGTGGGAAGGGGGGGGAAGAAACCCCCTGGGCCAGTTATTTTTTTTTCTTCTTTTTCTTTTTTTTTTTTTTTTTTAATTACATCATGTAACATGTAACGAAAACCAAAAGAAGAAGAAGAAAAAAAAAAAAAAGCCAAGCTTTTGCACTGGGGGGAAGGGGGAGAACGGGAAAAAAAAAGAGGAAAAAACTCGGTCTTTTTAACATCAAGGTGACAGAAGCCAAACGGCTTTCCCTCGCGGTTGGGTGGGGGGGCATCTTTGAGATAGACCCGGTCAAGGTCTTGCTGCTCCATTCCATCCGAGAAAAAAAAGAAAATGTAGTATTTAAGTTCTCCAGTACACCTACGCCCAAGACCTTTCGTGACACGTGGGAAAGTAGGAACTCAAAAAACAAAGGGGCGGGGGCGGGGATGTAATAAAACGACTCTCGTTTACCCCCCCCCAAAAAAAACAACATGAGTCATTTTCTAATAATAATACCATTTTTTTTTTTCTTCCTCAGTCAAAGCATAAGGGTTAGTTGGTGTGCATAATCGTAAACCGGGAAGATATGTTTTTTTTTTTTTTTCTTTTTTTTTCTTGAAGCAGTATGTGCCTGACGACAATCAACGCATCTTGTGTCCGATCCTATCTGTCGTGGTGGCCTTCGGGGTCGCGAAGACTGGAGTAACTAGTGATGGAGTGGTGTGGGTTCCAAGTCTGCTAATTCCCTGTACCTAAAGAAAAGAGGAGACTAAAACGCGTGCTGCGCCGTTGTCAAGTGGCATCTCTTCCTGAGTAAGGCTGCTCGGTCAAAGCCTCGACCCGATTCAGGGGGCAGCCTCCTCAGCTTGTACAGCGTGGCGTACGCCTCGTGGATGTACTCTTGCTGCGGGTGTGCTAGCAGTGCGGTGATGGCAAGCCCCATGGAATATCTCAAACCCTGGTCTGCGCCCGGATGCCCACCTGCCCCTGGACGGCGTGGAAAGTTCTTGGAAGGGTCCTGCGAGGCCACCTTGCCCACAAACTGTGAAAGCAGCGCGAGAACCTCGCTCTGTTGCGAGCCGATCGGGTGTGCGTTTAACAAGCGAGCAGCACCTACGGTAGCTTCCATGAGGATCTCCCCTTGCTGCGTGCGTTTCATGTCGCCGTTGATATTTGGAACATCGTGCACACCACGCTGCAAGGTGTTGCTCAGAACCCCAAACACACTCTTAACCACAACATCGACTGTTGTGCTGCTGCCGATCACGCACAAGGCAGCGAGACACCCTGCCTTCACATTGCAGCAACCCGTCCTCACTGCCGAGTTCATGTTGACCACACCAGCAACATGGTACCCAATACTCTTCCCACCGACGGTCCGGGTTTGATACTTCAACGAAGTCCCCTTCGGTGCCAGCAGCGACTGGAGGACAACACCATTCGTTGTTACCGTTCTACTCCCCTTAGAGGTCTCGACTATGCCTGTTTCTACTTTCGCATCGGACGGGAATATTTCCGGGAGTGTAACTAAATTCGGCGTGAAGATGTCCTCATTGCGAACGAACACGGATGTAAGGGCGTCTGTCACCTGAACGAGGAGCTTCTCATCTGTAAGTGCGGACCAATCACCGACGTCTGCAAAGGCAATTGCGACGGCGGAGGCAATTTGCGGTATTTTTTCAGACGCGCGGAGCGTTTTGACAAGCTCCTCGATCACATTGCCGACGTCGTAACCCCTCTTCATCCCTGTGTACAGCAAAGCGGCAAAACCATGGCGGGCTGTACGGACCAGCTCAGGAACGCCGGACGCCAACATCCCCGACAGGAACTGCCTCCCAACATGATCAGCTGACGAACTACCCTTCGACAACGCGATCTCATAGACAAGCGAAACACGTGTGTGTTCTGACAGAACACATTTCTGCATTTCCGATTTGGCAGTGGTGAACTCTCTGGCGGTGCTTGGTGCCGCACCGTTTAACCACGAAACAATATATTCACAAATAACGGATTTGTGCGCGTCCTTCGTATAAGAAGGGTTCCAAGAGAGTGTGGTGTATGGCGATGCAATCTCTACCCTGAGAAACTCGTACTTAAACATCCATCTGCGCGTGCTGCTTGTGTTGTTCATCCCACGATGGAAGAGGTCGTAATGCACAATGAGTAGGGTACCAGCCTTACACGTCATTTGTGTTTCGGCAGTGGACCAATCTTGTTGCGCTCTGGTCAGGTCGGATCCTTCTAAATGCCGTGAATCAAATCCACCTTCTGAAGCATAGTACTGCGATCCAGGGATTATTGAAGTTGCTGCCATTTCAATAGGTGTATCTTGAGGGTAGTACATTGCCATGACCCACCATGGGGTGTGGTGGCGGTGTCCTTCAAATCCAAAGAAACTATCTTTATGTACTGTTTGGCATTTGCTGCCGGGGTCGTTGTTCATTCCAATGACGTGGGGGTGGAGGATGTACTTGTCGCCGAGGATGGACCGCAGGGCAGTTTTTACCTTTTTTGTCTCGATTACAGCACGGAGTTCGGGTGCCTCAGCGATGCAGTTGTTCCCGATGGGTGTGTGATTACGCACGCCCTCGCCGACCCCTTCACGCAGCATGGCCGCATTGTTGAGCTCTATTATATTTTTATTCGTTTCATCATTGCCTACATTCTCCAGCAGGACGTACCCGTTGGCCAGAAACCCCAGTATGTCGTTTTCGGGGAGCTTTTCTGCTGGATCGACAGATGTTGGTGGTGGTGGTGGTGGGACCACAGCCGGTTGTTTTGCAGCCTCTGCTGTTTTCCTTTTGCCTTTCAGTTTTTTTTTGCACGGGGTAATTTGCATTTTTTTTCTTTTTTTTTTTTCGTGTCTTGGGAAAATATAAGCATGGTTGGAAAAAAAAAGGGGGGGGTTGTTATATATTTAGGTTAAAAAAAGGGGGTAATGCAATATGGGAGGTATTAAAAAAAAAGAAAATATTATAGAAAAAAAAACTGGGTAATATTAGAGGGGGGGGGGGGGTGATTTTTTTTTAAAAGAAAAATATTGTTAGCACTCTTTAAATGAAAGATGGGAAGATGGGGGATGGGTGGGGGGGTGGTTAAAAAAAGAAAAACTGTTAAAACCGGCGTGTAAAAAAAAGGGGGGGAATAAGTTTTGTATTAAAAAGAAAAGCGAGCACCGGTCTTTTTTTTTTCTTTTTGGATTTTGCTCTCGAAAATCACATAAAAAAATAGATTTTTTATAGAAGGGAGGGGGGGGGGGGGAGAAGAAAAGTGAAAGAGAACCTCCACCTCTCCGAGAATAGCAAACAATATATGGAAAAATGGAAAATATGAAGAAAAGAAAAGAAAAAAAAAAGAAAAAAAAAACAATAAATATAAGAGATAAAAAAGGCCGGTGTTAGTGGCGCTCCGAGAAGAAAAAAAAAGAAAAAGAAAAAAGGGCAGAAAGTAAACCTTTTTTTTTTTTTTTTTTTTTTAAAAAAATGTATCCAACTCAATCGCATTTCATTCCCTTGTGCGATAAAAAAAGAAAAAAAAAAAAAAAAAAAAAAAAGTGTGTGCACCGCGATGAGGCGTTAAAAAGGGACAGATTAAAAAACCCTACACCGCTCCACAAACAGCAGCGACCTTCCCCACAATGCGAGCGGCATCATTGCCAGTATACCCACACAAATCCGCCCCGATTCTCGAATATTTCAAAGAATAGTCGGTGTAGCCTCCACAATGCACCACCACCGCAGTGTGAAATTCCTTCAAACATAAAAGAGTGGGTTTGTCGAGCGTGTAACGAACCGCATGCGGAGGGAAAGATTCTAAAATAGAAGCGAAGAGGGTGTCCGCCTTCCGCCTTTTATCAACTTCCCCCAGCAAACCTGCAAGAGTTCCCTCAGAAGGGTACCGAAGGTAATTGTAATACTTCAAGTGTAGCATAACGTCGCGTGAAGAAACAGACGACAGTTCAACATCAGCTACAGAGGTTACATTTTGCGTGTCGCCGTGCCCTTCAAAGACAGCAGCGGGTTTGGTAGAGATGGCGACCTCCCCGTATTGCATAACATGCGACTTCGCTGTTAAGTTTCTGACGATTAGGTACTGCTTCTCAAGGGTCTCTTTGAACAGATCAGTAGTATCCGCGTTCTGCATCCAGTTCACGCTGTAAAGGTCGCCGAGGCAGGTTCCCAGAGCAACACCATTGATCTCATCGTTTGGAGGGCAGTACGTTCCCCAAGAAGATTCCTGTGCGTCAGCAGCAGTGGTGACATAAATAGACAGGTTCGAGGGAAGGTTTTGAAACATAGATCCTGCTTCGCAAGCTTCCATGTAAAACGCAAGATTTTTGTATTTTCTCCTTTCATGCATGTATTCCAATGTGTTTTGAAGTTGTGTAGCGTGGAGCAGCTCGCCTGACGGAAATGCCACGATACCCACACCACCGTGGTCTACAAAATTAACGAAAACAGTGTCATCTTTCGTGGTGTTTAAAACCCTACCAGAAGCGGTCTTATGGTCGCCTCGTAAAACAGCCAGGAAGTTGGTTACTGTAACGTTGGTTCCCTTGTAGTCCGGGTCGCAGTTTTTTCTTACGTTTTTACCGGGGTTGCCGTTTGCCGTTGGTTGGTTGAAGAGGGTTCCCACAAAGGGGTTGGAACCTGAGTCCCAAGCCACGTCGTCGAAGGACATGAGGATGATGTTCTCTCTCCTGTAGCCGCCCTTCACAAGGATCTGGAAGGCGTGACAGATGTCTGCCTGGTGTCGGTAGTTCTCGTACCCGTTGGACCCTGCAACTAGAACAGCGTAGTTGCCACCGTGAGCCAGTGTTGCTAGGCTGAGCAGGGCCGCTGACATGAGCGGGAGGGATTTCATTTTTTTTTTTTTTTTTTTGAGAAAAAAACTTTTTTTTTCCCCCCTAGACAGACAAGGAAGGAAAAAAAAAAAAAAAAAAAAAAAAAAGAAGAATTATTAAAAAATGCACTAGTGCTGTACAGGGGAGCGCACCTCGGACGAGATGTAGCTTCTGCATTTCCGTGTGTGTTCTTAAAGCGTGCGATGTGCAGCTTTACCCCCAGCCGGGGCACCCTGGGTAACTAAGATTCTGAGCTCGTGAAGTTTGCTGCCTGTTCGTCACCCTGAGGATCTGTAATAAGTGCTTCCTAGGGTGATACTGGTGATGACCGACGAGGAGGTCAACATCGAACAGCACATCTGATGTACTTCTTTATATCACCATGGTCTCTCCCACTACCAAAAAAAAAAAGAAAAAAGAAAAAAAGAAAAAAGAAAAAAGAGAGAGAAAAATAAAGAAAACTTTTATTTGTTTTTTTTTTTTCCCAATCCATAGACGGAGAGAGAGAAACCAGGGGGGGGGGGGGGGGGGGGACGGGGACAGGATATTGAGAGATTTTTTTTTTTTTGCTACTGCTATGCGCGATCTCTTCGTCCTTTTTTTTTCTGTAAAAAAAAAAAAAAAAGCACAAGCTATCATCACTTTTTTTTTCTTGTCATGATTTTTTTTTTCTTCTTCGTTCTCTGTCAAACACACGAAGATGCCCCCTCCGATTATTTTATTTTTCATCCAATTTATTTTTTTCTCTTCTTCTCTCGCTCCAACGAGGATAGGGAAGGCTGGGGGGAGGGTGGGGCAAAAAAAAAAAGAGAGAAAAATAAAATACATTGAATTCTGACAACGGGAAAAAAATAAACCTCCTCACCGTCACCACATCTATTACCAAGAAACAAGGGGGAGGTGCTTTTTTTTTTTTTTTTTTTTTTTTTGCATTTTTTTGGGAGAGTGGGGGAAAAGGGCGCAAGGTCTTATGACCCTAATAAAGCAAAAAAAAAAAAAAAAAACTTTTTTTGATGCGAAAATATGGGGGCGAGGGGAGGAAGTTTTTTTTTTAGCTACGGAACATCAGTTTTTTTTTTTCCTGCCTTCTTCTTCTTCTTCTTCTTCTTCTTCTTCTTCTTCTTCTTCTTCTTCTTCTTCTTCTTCTTCTTCTTCCTGCGTTACCAAATCAGGCCATGAGTCATGGGCGAATACATCAACAACAACACAAAAAACTACCCAACATTCCTTTATATAAGCAAGGAGTTGTAAGATTTATCCCTTGTGTTTCCTTCCACAGGATCGAAAGGCCCACCGGATTTTCGGTGAGACGGGGACCCGAGGCTTTTAAGCATTTCGGCGTTGAGGTTAATCTTGGGCGATGACAAATTGTTGAACGACGTGTTCCCCTGTTTGTACAATCCATCGGGAGCTGAGGCCCGTCTCGCATTTTGCCGGTTCCGGGATGTGCTCCACTCATCTTCCAATGCTTCAAAATCTCGTACAAATTCTTTCCAGAAATTGTCTTTTTTATGCTGTCGATGCCGGTGTTGATGTTGGTGGCGGGTCTGGTAAGGGTACTCACTGTTGTGCCTCCTCAACCCTGCCTTCCCTTCATTATTGTGGGTAGTTACAACTTTTCTTTGAACCGGAGGTGAGGCATGGCGAATGGTTTGAACCGGCATGGTCGCCCTGACCTCCTCTTCTTTTTTCACAAAATTTCTCTGTTCTTCTGTTGGTTCCGGCCGTTTGTTCTCCACCACCGGTTGCTGCTTCTCAATTAAAGGGGGCTGAGGAAGATCCATCGGTAAAGGTGCTGGAACAATAGCTTCTTGAGGAGCACCTAATTTTGCCGGGGGTTGTTGGTGATCAAGTTGTCTAGGTGCTGTGGGTACAGACGGTCTGTGCAGACCCATTCTTTTAACCTTTGCAAGTTTTTCCTGCGGGCTTTCGTAGCTCATTCCTTTTGTGAATCTCGTCTTGGCACGAAGGTTGGTGCCTGCTTCTGCAGTTTCAATTGGAATTTTCTCGCCGTTTGTGTTTGCGCTATGGCACCGTGCTATCACCTCCGCAATGCCTTTTACTGATGATGGGTCGTTCGATGAGGTTCGGTTCAGTTCTACCAAAAGACCGGGTTCGCCGCAAGATGACTTTGGGACCAACAGAAGCTGGTTGGATCGTGATTCTATGATTTTCTCGATCTCTCTGATCCAAAAGGCGCGGCACAGCCGTTTGCCGTCGACAATGAGCACGAAGTCCTTCGTGACCACCAGGTGCCGACGCTCGAACTTCTGCTTGCTGTTCATCTTGTCCACCGTGCAGAACGCGTAACACGTTGCGTCAGTCCCGCTCATTGGCGGGGTGCGCACCGTTGGAGGGTAACTCATTTTTTTTTTTTAAATATAAATTTCCTAGCGGAATAAAAAGAGTTTCTTTTTGAGGCCGCAAAAAAAAAAAAAAAAAAAAAAAAGTAACGGGAAAATGGGACTAATGGAAAGAGGGGGCGGGGAAGAGTTTGAGGGGTGGGAAGAATGAATGGGGGGGGGGGGGGGGTGAGATAAGCTGTTTTTTTTTTTTGGCGTGGAATTCAGGGTAGGGAGAAATAAAAAAGGGGACAGTTGGAGGGGGGGGTAGGGAGGAAAAAAAAAGAATTGGCGAACCAGAAGGGGGGTGGGGGGGAGTAGGTGGAATAATTTATTTTCTTCTTCTCTTGATGCTCACAAGCTTCTCTCTCTCTCTCTCTTTTCTTTTTCCTTTCTTTTTTTTTTTCCACTGGCCACAGTAAAAATTTTTTTTATATATCTTGCTGTTCATTAACCATAGTTAAAACACAAAGCACCGGAAGGGGGGTAGGGGGGGGGGGGTGAAATCACATTACTAACATCTCACTTCTTCTTCTTATTTTTTTTTTTTTCCCCTCGCCGATTATACCCGCCCAATCTACAGGCAAGGAGGGGGAGACAAGGAGTAAAAGCATCAATTCTGTCCCCACCCCCCCCTCCACTTTTTTTTTTTCTTTTTTTCCCCCCAGTTGCTCTCTACAAATTGCGAAACTTCTCTTCGTCACAAAAAAAGGGAAAGTCATGTGGCTAGAATTCGGTGCTTTTTTTTTTTTTTTCTCTTCCTTGAGGGACGGGGAGAAAGAAAGTTGTTCTTAAAAAAAATAAAAATAAAAATGGAAAGACAAAGAAGAAGAAAAAAACAATGAAGGGGAGGAGAGGGGAAAAAAAAAAAAAAAGAAAAGAAAAGAAAAAAAAAAACAGATAACCCAACACACACCATATCTCAAAAAAAAAGAGAAAAAAAAAAGGAGAAAAAAAGAATTAAACCCAACGGTCCTGTCCTGTGTCTATCATATCGAAATGGTGGGGGGTTTCCGTGGGCCAGCAATGCCGCCCACCTCGGCCCACAAAAATAGAGAAATGTTGCCTAGTCACCTGGCGGGGGGGGGGTCTTAGAGATATGGTGAGTGGAAAGAAAGGAAAAAAAAAATCTTTGATTTCTTTTATTTCATCAAACCCCTATTTTTTTTTTTGGTTTCCTTTTTTTTTTTTTTTTTTTTTTTTTTTTTTTTTCCCTTCTGTCCTCCCCCTGTCTTCTCTGAAACTAAGGGCATGCCACAGTGGAATCTCCTCAGGACTGCACTCCAAACCCAAGATGAAGAAGAGCCACCGTTTCTTCCATCCGGCACCAGTTGACTCCTGGGGGGGAAAGGGGGGAGGTCGAAGAGAGAAAAGCAAGGGGGTGAATTGACGGGGTAAAAAAAGAGAAGAAAAAAAAAAGAAGAAAAGCACCAATCGTAGTGAAATTTATAAGCTTTTTTTTTCCCCCTTTCCCATATTTAAAAAGAAAAAAAAAAGCAACGAAAGAACCCAAGTTACAATTCACCTTTCAGTTTTTTTTTTTTTTTTTTTTTTTTTTCCTTTTTTTTTTCTTCTTTCTTCACACTAAATCTGCAGGGCAGTGTGGGGGGGGGGGGGGGGGGTCAATAACCCGGAGAAGCTTCACATTTCTGATTTGCTAAATTTGACCCCCTCCCGGGAGGAGGTACTGGAACGAAATGTTTTTTTTTCTTTTCTTTTCTTTTTTTTTTCCCCCGCACATTTTCGCATTTTTCAGAGCTGATCCAAAACTTTTTTTTTTCGCAAAAACACGATTCGTATTTTTTTTTTTTTTTTTTTTTTTCGCACATTTTTCGCATTGCGAAAAAAAGAAAAAAGAAAAAAAAAAAAAAAAAAAATGCGGGAAAAAAATAGCCACTTTTTTTTTTTAATGGCAGAAAACTGCCAATTTCTATTTTTGCACTTGGATTTTTTTTTTTTTTTTTTTTTTTTTTTGTTGCAACATTTTCCTAAGACCGTAAGCGAAAATATGCGAAAATTTTGATCCGAAAAAACGAATTCGTTTTGCGAAGGGCAAGGGTAAAGGGGGCTGGCCCACTCCACCATTTTTTTTTTTCTTCTTCTTCTTCTTCTTGCTACCTCCTTTCTCTTTCTTCCTTTCCTATTTCTTTTTTTTTTCTCTTTTTCCTTCCTCTCCCCATCCGAACCTTTAAACGGGAATTCTTTTTTTTTTTCTCTTTTTTTTTTTTTTTATGCAACCTTTGCGTTTGAAGAACAAACAAAAAAAAAAAGACTCACAACATAAATAAAAAGGGGGGGGGGGGAGCGAGATAACACAAAGAAAAAAAAAAATTGAGCTAAACATTTTTTTTTTTTTTCCACCCTCCTTTCCCCCGCTTACGATTTACAGCAACCTTCCTTTTTGGCTGGGGCAGTCTGGGGAGCACCTTCGTCGTCGTCAATTCTGACGATTCGCTTGCCAGTCTTGCTAGGGGTCCTGCTCGCTTTCGCTTTTCCCATCGGTGCTTGGCTCCCACGAGTAGCCATCATGTCCTTGGTTAATGTAAGGAAACAGTCCGCAACACCCTTCCCACTTTTGGCAGAGGTGTAGATGTGGGTAGCATCGAGATCTTTACAATATTGCAAGACCATCGCTTCGTCGACCTAGGTTTTTTTTTTTTTTTTTTTTTTTTTTTTTTCCACACCTGTCTTCGGCTTTGTAAGTCACACTTGTTGCCAGCAACACAGATCTGGATGTCCTCACCAACCATTTTCCTCAACTCTCTCACCCACGTTTTTACTTTGTCAAATGTGTCAGCATCAGTGATATCATACACCAAAAGCGCACCATTCGCATCTCTATAATAAATCGGTCCCAGTGCGCGGAACCTCTCCTGTCCTGCTGTATCCCAGATCGCGATATTGGCCACCTTATCGTCGACATGTATTTTCTTGGAGGAGTACATATTCGCCTGAACCGTGCTCTTCTGCTTATCATCGAACTCATCCAACACGTACCTCCTCACAAGCGATGTCTTCCCCACACGCCCTTCCCCTAGCAAGACGATTTTGAACTTATCCGCCATTTTTTTTTTATTATAAATATATATATTTTTTTTTGTTGACCTCCTCCCTCCTCCCCTCCGCGCTTTCTTTTTTTTTTTCATTTAATTTTGTAAAGTTACATGAGGAAATTCCTAAAGAGCCATAAAAATCAGAAATCACTTTACCGTTCACGAGTAAAAATAAAGTGAAGAATAAAAAATCAGGTAATAGGCCGAAATTTGGCTTAAGAAAAGTGCTGTAAAAATCAGGTAAAATCTGATTTTTTACTCTGAGCAATTTTCGGGCTTTTTCGGTATTCGTCTTCATTTTTTGCATCTGGTGGCCGCTGACACCGCCATAGGTCAGTGGTCAGGACCCTTGGCCAGGGTTTCAGGGGTCGAGGGTTCAAACCCCGAGGGACCGTTTTTTTGACCCCGATTTTATCGAAAAAGTTCGGGGTCCAGGATTTGATCTGGCGTCTCCAGGAGACGAGTGCGGCGACATAACCACTGGGCTACGGCATGTTGCGTTTTTACAAACGTCGCTCGACACATACATTAATCGCCTCGCAAAATATGAGACGAAACTCAACCAACCCAAACCACAGTCAGGTATCTGAGGCAAAAAAAACAGTCAAGCATCCGAGACAAAAGAGGAGCAGCATCACACCTGAGGCTGGCAAATGCCGAAAATTACACTGGCCATGCATACAGGCGTTCTTTTGCACAATACCTTGTTGATGAAGGAAGTCAGACCTGATCAAGCCCCCGCACAAAACCAGCAGTTTCTGAAGAGCGATGATCAAGTGCCGACACAAATTACACAAAACCTACAGAATTCTGTCAATTTGACATCGCCTTCTCAGGCAGTCAGGCTTAGTCTTGACATCAGTGTGAACATTTCGCAGAAGTGAACATCAAGGGTTCATAGTGTCCGAAATTTCCTCATTTAACTTTACAAAAATTAAATAAAATATCATATTAAATAAAAATCAGCCAGATTTTTATTTAATAAATAGTTTTTTTTTTTTTTTTTTTTTTTTTTATACATATTTTATGGACGATAGGGGGAGAAAAAAAAAAAAAAAAGGTGGGGTCGGGGGGGAAAGGGTAATATTGGCCAGACTAACGTGGAAGAAGGAATGGAGAAGGGGGGGGGGGGGGGGGAAAGAAAAAATATAGGAAATACCGTCGCTGTAAATTAGGTTTCCGGGTGTTTTAATTAACATTCCTAGCGTTGTAGGAAGAAGAAAGGTAAAAAAGAAGGGAATGCGAATCTAATTCCAGCCGAATCTTTTCAACGTCAAGGTGACAAGTCGAACAAAGCTCCAAGTGTGCCATAAATCAAACGACATTGGAGTGGGTTCTAACCTGTGTGGCACCACCTCATCTTTTTCTTTTATGTTACCCCTGTTTTGAAAGGGTCTGTTCGTTCCTGGATGACTGTCGCTCGCCGCATGGTTTGCCTTATTCCCGTCTCTCCGCCGAGCTCCGTCACCCTGACACAGACTTTTACCTGAAATAACTCGCTTAAGGGGAGGTGTCGTTACGCACCTAGACCCGGACAAAGGTCTTGCTGCCCCTTAAAAAAGGAGAGGAAGAAAAGGAAAAGAATTCCATAGGTCAGACTGAAGAGGGAGGAGGGAGGGGGGGATATAAGGGATAGCAAGATAATCATGATAATCATGATAATTTTACTCAAAAAAAAAAAAGGGCACTGCCCGATTTCTCCTTTTCTCATCAAACTTATGAAGTCCTAAGTGCACCATTAAAGGCCCATACATGAGATCGGGGTGAATGTAGTGTATCAGGAACAGAGAAAGGGATGAGGCAACGAATGCATGGTGGTTCTTTTTTTTTTTTCTTAGATTATCGTATACATACTCCTTTTTTTTTTCTTTCATTGAGAAAGGAAAAAAAAAAGGGAGGGGGGAAAGGTAAACTATAGGGACAAGGGGGAAACTCTGGATTGTAGACAGAACAACATCAATACTTTAAAGAAAGAAGAAGAAAAAAAAAGAGGTAAGGAAAGGCTTTTTTTTTTTTTCCGGCCGTCATATCCTTGCAGGCACAGCACTCTTTATTTCTTCTTTTTTTTCGCAAACTCACAAAACAATGGGGAAAATAAAATAGGGGGGGAAAGGAAGGAAGCTGAAAAGTTGGTTGTCAATCTTTTTCTTTTTTTTTTTTTTAAATTTTTTTTGTTCTTGTACTGTTTCTTTCTTTCGTTTCTTCTTTCTTTTGTATCAAGATTTTCTTTTTTTAAAAAAGGGAGGAATATAGAAAAAGTCCACAACTGCTGCTTCTCGTCTCGATAATTGGGGGGGAGGGAGGGGGAGGGGGGGAGGTTTTCAGATAATTTCCCAAGCACTGTCTTTATCAAACTCACAGTATCCTTGCCATCGAGCCTTCGGGCTTTGCGCTCCATCCTTGCAGGATGCCATGCTCACCACAAGATGTCGCTGCCCCGTAGCACCACAGAACGGCCCAGACCTCACCGACTTCCCACAATGCGCACAGTGGATAGTATTGTTTAAGATGAAGTAGCTGGCAGGGTCCATTTTTTTTTTTTTTTTTTTTTTTTTTTTTTTTTTTAGTTTCCCCCTTTGATTCCAATAGTTGTGACGAGAAGTACAAAAAAAAAAAAAAAAAAAAAAGAAAGAAAGAAAAAGAAAAAGAAAAAGAAAGAAAAACCATAATTAGCTAGAGAAAGAAGGAAAAAAAAAAAAAAGAAACTATTCTTTTAAGGTATGCGTTTTTGCGCTCACCGGCCGCACTGCGCTTAAAGAAAAAAAAAAAGGAAATCATCACGCAGAACACATCCCTTCAATCTCAACCCTGAGCTTCGCCCCAGCAGAGTTACCCCGTGGGAGCGCAGTTAGAGCCTCCAACGCATCCTTGTATCTCCCCAACTGTCTGCAGCAAACCGCTTTCCTATACAAAGACTTCTCATGCGAAGGGGTTAAAGACAGCGCTTCCTCCGCGGCAGCTAAGGCTTCACTGTACTGATTTGAGGAAACGAAGGCTTGGGACAGGTTAGAGGCAATGGTTGTGGCGAGATCCTTGACCTTCTGCCCCATGCTGGGGGACATTACGGGGATGGCTGAGATGCAAGATGCGACGCACGTCTGCGCAGAAAGGTATATTTTTATAGCCTCCTTCAGATTGCCTTTTTTCAATGCCTTATTGCCGTCCTCTTTCAAGGTATGAGACGTGTTGAAGCGGTATGCGGTGCGCTGTTTGAGGTCCTTTCCACGATCTTCAAGTTCCCTGTCTAGGTCGTATTCCTCTCTGTCCTTTTTGTAGTTCACACAGTCGACATTTATCACCTCCTTAGTCCCGCTTACCATAGACGGTGCTTCCTCTGGGTCGTGCATGTCCTCGTTCTCAAGGTTCAGTAGTTCTTTGTCTGCATCGAAGCTGTCCCACTCCTTGAAGGTCCTCGTTGTGGTTGCGGGTTTCGTGTTTGTTGTTATTTTTTCTTTTTTCTCTTGAACAGGTTCTTCCACCGCGTCATGGTAGCCCCAGTTTTTTCTTATCTGGCGGACCTCTTCTTCCGAACCTTTCAGGGCGTCAAGGGAGCTTTCTGTTACGTTGGTTCTCCTCAACCCCGTGGTGGTGGTGGTGGGGCCTTCGTCGTCGCTGCATTCTATTGAATCCCATTTGGAGTAGGCTGCTGAAAGGTTTGACATCGTTTCTTTTTTTTTTTTTCCTTTTGTTTTTTTTTTCATTTTTTTCTTCCAGGTAACAGAGGGGGGGGGGGGGGGGGGGGGGAAGAGGAACGTAATTCTTCTTCTTTTTTATTTCTCCACACTTTTTTTTGTTTTGTTTTTTTTTTTTCCTTCGAGCATCCTTTTAACTTAAAAAAGGTATGTAACTGGGGGGGGAGGGGAGGGGGGGAAATATTGGGGGGGGAAAGGAGGGGTCGGTACAAGTGGGGGGGGGGGGGGGCAAAGGAATGTTTGTGCAAACACTCATTGGTGAGTGGGGGGGGGGGGGGGTGAGGGGGTTGCCTGCATATTTTGTAGGTTTCCGCAACGCTGTCCCACTTCCTTCTTGTGAAGGAAGAGACCCAGACCTTTCTCCCTCTCTCTCTCTTTCTTTTGCACGCGCTTGTGAGTGTGTTCTTTTTTTTTTTTTCTCGGATCTTTTTTTCTTCTTTTTTTTTTCGGGAAATCGCAGGAAGTGGTTTTGGGAGGGAAGAAGGGGGGGGAGCACAGTACATACAAATGGATAAAGGAATATAAAAAAGAAAAAAAGAAGAAAAAAATATGAGAATAGCGCTTTGTGGGGGGTGGTGGGGGTACGAGGGAACAACAACTGCATATAAAAAAAAATGAACCATTTATATAGTACAATCTCTCTGTCTCTCTCTTTTCTCTCTCTCTTTCCCCCCCGTCCCACTTTCTCATCAATTCGACAGTCGGCCTACAATATTACTTGTATTTAAAAAAAAAAAAAAATCGTCATACCCAAAGAATCGATGGTGGGTGCGGTGAACTCAGAAGACCTCCTCGGTGAAGGTGTGGCCGCAGATTGGAAGGCCACAGGGCGTGTGGGCCTGTTGTGTTTTTTTTTTTTTTTTCTTTTTTCTTTTTTTTTTTCCACCTTCCGAACACATACTTCCCCCCGTTTATCGCCACCCTGCCGTAGCCAAGCTGGAGAACCATTGAGCGGAACCTCATTTCATCGTTTAGAGGCTGTGACTGTGTGTGCAAACCGTGCAGCTGTTTTTTTTTTTTTTTTTTTTTTTTTTTTTTTTTTTCCATACCCCCTTCAGCTGTGCCTCAAGCACGCACATCCTGTTGTCTAGGAAAAGCTGCAACGCTTCATTACGCATCACGATGTCCTCCATGTCGGCAAGCCTTTGTTCCCTTTTCAAAGCCCGGTCCTCCCTGTCCTGCAGCGCCTTCGATTTATTCTGCTTCGAGTACACAAGCTCCTGTTTCATGTCTTCCCGCTCCTTCTGCCCGAGGTTCAGCTGGTCAGTTAAACGTTGCTTCTTACTTTTTTCAGTATCGATTCTCCTCACAGTGTCGCTGATGCGCGTCAGGGCTCGTTCCGCCTGGGATGTCTTAGAGCGTTCCATGCCTGAGATCCTGATGCGGAGCTCGGAAACTTTCTCGATAAGCAAGTTGTTAGCAGACATGCATTCCTCGTTGTTCTTGCGAATGGCATCTGCTTCTGCTTGTCGTTCCTGCACTCCGGTTGACATTTCCATTTCTTCTGCTTTTAGGCGAAAGTACTCTATCTGAGACTCCATGGCGCTTTGTCTTGCCTTTGCTGTTTCGTACTCCGTTGTTGCTGTGTGCAGCTGGTCTTCCATCTCTTTGGTTGCATCTGTGAGCTGTTTCACCTCCGCCTCGATTTCGTCCGTTGAGATTTTGTTTTTCCCTAAGACAAATGCTTTGTTGAAGGCGAGCGCGAATTTTTTTCTGTTGAGAAGTGTGACGTCGGTTTTCAGCTGTGCTTCCTTTTCAACAGACACGATTTTTGCTTCTTCCAGTTCTGCTTTAGCCCTCATCTGCTCTTCTAGTTTCATGTCTGCTAGCTTTTTGCTCACAGACACCTTTCGTTGCAGAGTCATGACGCGCTCCATTTCTTGTTCCGCCATTTTGTGTTCCTCGTCGACAATTGCCTTCTCGTCCTCGACACCGTCTAGGTCAATCATTTCTTTTTCGATCTCTTTTCTTTTAATCAGTGCGGCGGCGACGGACTCCCTTCTCACCTCCATCATCCGTTTCTCGTCCTCGGCCCTGTCCAAATGCTTCTGGAACTCTTCCTCCTTCCTTTGCAGCTCGTCCTTCATGTCCTCGTACTCTGCTGATTCCGGATCGTCGTCAATAAGCTGCTGTCGGAGGGCTGCGATCTCCGCTGCAAAATGCCCTACCTGCACCGTCGATTTCTGCTCGTTCTTCCTCACCGTGTTGACAATGGATTTTGCCTTCATCGCGTACCGCAGTGTGTTGCAAGTGTCTTCTCTGTTCATTTCGGAGGGGGAGATGGTTGCAAGCATCATGGTGTTGCTGTTCCCTCCCAGCGACTCTGACAGGATATACGTTAACAGTGAGTCTCTGTATGGAGGGATCACCTTGTTCTTCGATGTTGAGTTCTGGATCAGAGCATCGATGACCCTGCGAAGGGTTGTCAGCGATAAGTTGATCCGCGTGGCCTCCACAAGCGTCGCACCTTGCGCGCCGGAAGCAGTGATACGTTCTGATCCTGCCAAGTCGACGATGTTGATGTGCGAGTACCTAGTGATCCCTTTTCCTGTGTTCGTTGCGGTGATGCACAGTTGGAAGATGGCGTGGGATCTCGAACTGGTCGCGTTCATCTTTGTCTCCGCAGTGGCACGATGCTCCATCCCGAACTTCATGACCTTCTTCACCTTCTCTGCGGTGGTTACGCCTTGTTCCTTGCCGAGCCTCAAGAGGCCGTCTACGTACACACCGACGAGCTTTGACTGTCTCACCTTCAGATCCTTGTAGTCCTTGGCACCTTTGGGTGACGAGGGTTTCGCGGTGGATTTCCGTTTCTTGTCCTTCGGGCTGGATACACCGATCTCCACGAGCAAATCCTTGACTTTTTCGTTGTAGATTTCCATGAAGGAGAGGGTGACCTCGTACTTCCACCCACGCCTGTTGGCTTTCTCCAGTTTTTCGAACAGCCTGTCTACAAGACGGGGTGCGATACCCGGGTCGTTGGGGGCTCCAAGCATGGTGTAGGTTTTACCGGAACCCGTCTGGCCGTAGGCGAAGATGCACGTGTGGTACCCTTCAAGAGCAGACTCGACTGCAGGGGCGCCCATTGCGTTGAACACCATTTCCTGATCGGCGAAGGGTTTGGAACAGATCTGCTTCTGCTTCTCGGGGATGCTCCAGAAGGTGGTGCCGTACACGAAGGAGTCCGCGATGCTGCCGTCCTCAGCCAGCACGTCGACCTTTGGCTGGTCCGGGTGCATGTACACGATGGACATCGGATAGTCGTCCTCTTTGCATTTCGCCCTTTCCCTCCCGTTGAAGGGCCTCACCCTCACCAGCACTCGCACCGCCTCATTGTGTTCTTCAGGCATCTTCCTTTTTTTTTCTCGCTTGTTTTTTTAGTCAGTATAAAATAAAAAAAAAACTTTTTTCTCCTCCTCCTCCCTCCCAACTTTTCTCCTAGATGATTGTGTTTGTCTTCTCAAAACGAAAAAAGAAAATAACATTTCTACAACAGTATGCTTAATCTAAACATCTAAAAGTGTGTGTGTGTGTGTGTGTGTGTGTGCTCTAGGCATTCGGATGTATGTCCCCCGTGCTCACATCTGTGGAGAACCCGTACGCCTTCCTGACAAGGTTCGCCATGGAGTTGGGGTTGTAGGAGGGGAAGGGCGATCCTTGTGAAGGGTCGCCCAGCGTGGACTGCTTGGTCCCCTCTGGTCCGGAACTTTGAAAGAGCTTCGAGGAGGGGTGCCTTGCGGGGTTGGTGGGCTTGTCGTTAGGAGGGGTCACCTGCGGGGGGTCCGCCCTTGTGATCCCCAGTTCCGACTCCACTTCGTGCAGCCTCTCCGACGCCAGCTTCAGGATGCCTCCCGCGATAGGAGAGGGCAGGTCCAGGGCGGTGTCGGGGTTGGCCACCTTCTGCATCGCGCCCTTCTTCTGTGCCAGCGTGTCGTCGAGCACCTGCCTGTGCAGTGCGTTGATCTCCTGCATTAAAATATCGTGCAGATGGGGGTCGGCAGTGTTCTCAGCGGTGGACTCTAAATTGTCGAGCTTTCTCTTCATGTTGTCGATGTAGTTGACAAGAGAGTCGAGCTCCTGGTTCATGGTGTCCTGCGTGTGTGGGTTGGAGGACACCACCCCTGAGCTCGGCTTTCCTGTGAGGATGCCTGGCAGTGTCTTGGGGTGCAGTGCGGGGTCTGTGGTGCTCCCAGTACCTATCTTGCTGTTGCCGGCTCTGTTGGAGATCTCCCCCTCGCCTGACTCGGAGGGGTCGGCTTCACGAAGCTTGTCGTTCTCCTCCTGCAGCATGGTGTTCGCAGACGTCACCACAAGAAGCTTTTCCTTCAACTGCTCGATGGTGTCCGTCAGCACAACGTTGTTCCGCTGCAGCTCCGACTTGACGACCTGCTCGTGCTGCAGCTGTGCGTACAGCGTCATGTACGACTCCTTGTCATCGTTCTTGGGTGTGAGAAGCTGTTCCAGCTCTGCTTTTTGCTTGTTGATCACTTCCTTGAGGCCCTCAATCTCTTCTTTCATGCTGTCCATCTCCTTCTCCTTCTCCTTCTGCAAAGACTCGTGTGATGCCGTTGTGGTCTTGCCCCCGTCCTGCAGCGAGTCCAGCGTCGACTGTGTGTTCCGTATGGCGTTCTGTATCTTGACCTGCGTTGCTGATTTCGAGGGTGAGCCTTCTGACATGTCTTCTAAGTTCCTCTCCAGCTCTTTGATCCTTGCTTGGAAGGCTGCTCGTTCGTCGGACCACTGCACCTGCATTGAATACATGTTAGGGCTTTCCGCTAGCCGCTCCTTCAAGATCTCGTTGTCCTTCATGAGCCTCGCCAACTCATCCTCGAGCCCCTTGTTGGCGGCAGTGAGCCCTGCCAGCCGCCCGTTGACGTCGTGCAGCTTTCCTTCCACTTCACGCTTCTCCGCAGACAGGTCTTCCTTGGTGTGCTCGAGGAGGGTGATGTTCTCCAGCTGGTATTCCTTCGCCTTGCACGACACTTCTGTCAGAAGGTCCCCCAGCCTGCGCACCTCTGTCGTGAGCATGTCCCTGTCCTCTCTCGCCTGTTGCAAGTCTTCTTCCATCCCGCGGGCTTTTTCAATTTCCTTTTCCAACCTGCTGATTGCATCCACGGCCTCCTTGTTCGCCAAGCGCAACGCTGATAGCTCCGTCGTGTCCGATAGGGCGTTCTGTAGGGACTCCTCCAGCTGCATGATCCTGTGCTCCTTTGCTTCAAGTTGCACACGCATCGCTTCGTTCTGCGAGGCGAGCGCCACGATTTGTTTCCTGCCCTCCTCGGAGGTCATGGCTAGGTCGTTTTGCATTTGCCCGAGCTCTCTGTTGTGTCTGTGCTGCAGCTCGTTGAAGGCATCGCGTGCGTCACACGCCTCTAGCTTCATCTGCTTAGCCTCCCTGTCGGCGTGGTGCAGCAGTTGTGAGAGTCGTGCGTTCTCCTCCCCCATCTCGGACAGGCCACGCTCTACAACATCGAAGTTCTCCCGTTCCCGTGTCTCCATGTCCTCACGGAGCGAGATGATAGTTTTGCGGTACGTCTCATTCTCCTCAACGAGGCCTGTGAGCTGCTGGTCCTTCCCATGGTCGTGCTTGTTCGGGTGGTACCAACACTGCATCTTGCCATCCGTGGAGCCCGTCCAGTATCTGTCGCCCGACCACTGCCCGGTTCCCACGCAGAGGGTCACTCTTGTTGAAGAGGGCGCGGTGCCGAGACCGGTGCTCCTGTAAATGATGGAGAAGTCTGTGACGGAAAGGACGGTGATGGTGCCGTCCTTGGCGGTGGTGACGGCTTCCGAGGGCTTTGTGTGTAGGATCGACAGCACGGGTGAGGGGAAGCCATCCAAGATACGGACACAGACGTTCTTGACAGGATCCCACATACGGATGGTCTTGTCGTCTGCAGCCGACCACAGCATCCCGTTGAGAACGTTCAGCGTGAGGAGGGGCCCCGTGTGGCCACGCAGCATGGACAGCACTGTGTCGGTCTGCTGCGACCATGCCTTGATGACACCATCGTCGGAGCCTGAGAAGAGCTTGGGCGTGGATGTCTCGTTGAAGGCGAGCAGTGCTTTGACAGGCGAGGCGTGCCCGGTGAGCTGCCCGGTTTGTTTCAACGTCTGCGGGCAGTACTTATGTACCTTCCAATCTGTCCCTGAAGAGTACACGGAAGCAAGGCCAAGAGCGAGGGCGGTGGCTCCACCGGAGTGTCTTCCGAGTTCTTTGATGAGGTTGTGTGTGTTGAGATCAAAGATTCTGATGATGCCGTCGTTGAAGCCGATCCACATCTGGCACGGGCCTACTCGGATGATGGTGTTGGCGATGACCCCTTGGCGTTTCCACACAGTCGCTGTTTCCCTGCCGGTGACCGGGTCGCGGGTCGTCACCTTGCCGTTCTTCTCCCCGCACCAGACCCCCGCGCCCTCTACCCAACAACAACTGCGCGTCTCGCCGCTGAACCCCCCTACTACAACAGGTGCTTCGCCCTCCCTCCCCCCCGTGCCGTACCCCATGCTGCTCACGGAGGCGGTAGATGTCTCATCCTTCCGCACCATGACGCGTTGCAGCCCCATTGCAGCCTCTTTGCTTGGCCCGCCACTCCTACTCATGTCCGTAGCCATTTGTGTGGTACCTTAGTTTGTTAACGTTTTTTTTGGGGGGGGTGGGGGAGGGGGTTTTATTTTCTTGATTGGGCATATGGTGTGCAGACTGTGTCTAAAAAAAAAAAAAAAAAAAAAAAAAACGCAAAAGCCGCGGACGAGGTCCAACCTTCATGGGTAAAGGAGTTGGTATGGAGACCATAAAATGCTGGTGGGGAGAAGATGAAGTTGTCCCGTATTCCTTCGGCTTTTTCCTCACACAGACTTCATCCTAGAAGGGACAAACGAGCATAAAGACGCTGAGATTGATAAAATTTATGCTGTATGGGTAAATTAATAAAATAACGCAACCCATAAAAAAAAAGGGGGGGGGCTTAAGAACTGTACAGCACCCGTACAACAGGAAAGAGGAAGCGAGAGAGCCAGAGGGACTGCCACTGGCGATGGACACCACCCTACAGGGGGGTTGAAGAACCCTCGGAATGAACGCAGATTTTCAAGTGTCTTCAAAACGGATCAAAAGAAAAAAAAAACCCCCTATTGCACAGGGTTAACACAGATTTTTTTTTTCGGGCGTAAAAAAAAGGGGGGGGAGGAAAGACACAAAGAAGGGACGAGCGCAGAGTAAGGGGGGGGGGGGGGGGGGGGAGAACGATACCCCAAAGAGATATTTCTATTTCTTTTTTATCTTTCTTCCTTTTTTTCCCCCCTTCTTTTGTGTCTCACTATTCGGTGTATCCCCACCTCCCCTTTTCCCTCTCCATTCTCCATTTTTTTTTGTTGCTTGCAGATAAAACAAAAGAAGAAAATACGAACGAGGACTTACAAAAGTAAAAAAAAAAAATAAATAAAAAAATAACAAAAGAAAAAAAACACACACACAAACCGGTAGGGGGGGGGGGGGGGGGAGGGCGTAGAGAAATTTTTTACTTCTTTTTAAAAAAAAGAAAAAGAAAAATTCTGATAATGTTCTCTCTCTGTCCGTCCTCCCCCTCCTTTTTTTTTTTCTTTCCATTCTCTCTCGAGAAAAAAAAAAGAAAAAAAAAGGAAAAAAAAAAGAGAAATAACTAAACTAGTAACTTTTCTCACTCCATTTATAATGACGGAAGTTTGCTGTTTTCAAAATGCCGGGAAATGAAAGATGAATGGTTCCACCTTAGCCACGACAACGTGAAGGTTTCAGGCTCCTCCGGCTCCTGAAGCAGCATATCACATAGCAATTCGTCTATCAAAAACGGAATTTTCCAGGTTGAGGCATATTCCCGGATAGCTTTGTTTTCTGTCTCCAGGTGCAACTGGTTAAGTGCTTTAACATCTGTGTCTTCATCTTCTGTAAAATACGCTCTCTTTTTAACCAGCATTTCCAGCAACCAGGCTATGGGGTCTTGAGGCCGTGCCTTGTATAATGCCCCAAGAAGCACATCTATAAATATTGCAACTCTGTTCCTCACAAAATACTCCACTGCTCTTTGTTTTTTCCTTTCCCCCGCCATCCCTGGGCTCACGAGCGGACAGTCCACTTGCGGCCCTTCCAACACTGGCACTGAATCTGGGAGAACAAATTCCATTTTTTTTTTTTTTTTTTTGCTTTTTTTTTTTTTTTTGAAAAAGGTGACAGAAAAGAAGAATTGGGAGGAGAGAAGAATAAAAAATAAAAAAAATAAAAAAAATAAAAACCTGGGAGAAAGAAGAAGCTGGGGGAGAAAATAAAAAAAGGGGGAGGGAAGGAAGAAGAAAAAAATTTTCTTTTCCAAAAAAAAAAGGGAGAAATCGTTGGTTTTTTTTTCAAAGGGGGGGGGATCGTGTGTTGGGGGAGAGGTAGTGGCGTTTTTTTTTTTTCCTCCCTTTTTTTTTAAGAGCATCGTTTCCAGGTAGAGAACACCAAGAAAAAAAGGGGGGGGGGAAGAGGGGGAAAACTGGGATAAAAAATAAATTTTCAGGTTTTTTTTTTCTCCCCCCTCATTTCCTTACCCCCCCTTTTTTTCCTCTTTATTTTCTCGTCACTCAAGTCTTATCATAACACCCACATTATTTCCTCCCCCCCCCCCCTCTCTCTTTCTTTTTTTTTACTCTCGAAATCTATCTAAAAAAGGGGTGGGAACACTTTTTTCTTGGTTCGTTTTTTTTTTTTTTTTTTTTTTTTTTTTTTTTTTTTTTTTTTTTTTTTCCTTCCCTCTACTTGGTGAGTGCAAGCTCAGAGGTAAGTTTCTTCTGTGACTCAATCTCGTCCCTTAGGGTTTGGATGGTCCTGTAGAGCATGCTTTTTTCTGTCTTGAAGGAGGCCTCCTTTGCTGCAGCCTCGGCAAACTTTTTCGCGTATTTCAGGGTGTTGAGCTGCATTTCTATATCAACCTTTTGCTCGATGGTAGAAACGGTTTTCTGCTTTTTTGCAGAGCGGATTTCTTGGCCATCACGGATCTGGAGCGCTTGGAGCTCTGCGTACTCTTCCACATCAACAGCCACCTTGTTTTGCTTCTCTAGAACGCTCTGCACGGTCCGTAGTTGATGGGCACTGAGCTTCTTATCGAACTCATCCATCCTCTGGTGCTTGTCCAGTTCCGCTTTCTTGATGCTGTCCTTGATCCTGTCGGGCTTCTCCTCCAGGTCCTTCAGCATGGCCACCGCGTTCACGAATTCGTCCATTTTTTTCGAAATGTCTTGCACAACATCCACTGCCTCGGTGTTGGCGACATCGGAGGAACGCTTCAGGGACATTTTTTTTCTTTTTTTTTTTTCTTTTTTTTTTTTTTTTAGAATCGGTTGGTATAAAAAAAAAAAAAAAAAATGTAAGACCCAGAAGTAGAACGTAACTGAAGGAAGGGGTTAAAAAAAAAAAAGAAAAAAAAAGAAAAAAAAAAAGAGAAAACAAAAACGGGGAAAGGGGAGGCGAAAGGTAGCATATGTGCGGGAGCAAAAAAAAAAAAAAAAAAAAAAAAAAAGGAAAGGAAAACTCATCAAAAAAAAAGTAGCAAGTAGCCAGGTTTTTTTCTCTCTTTTTTTTTTACTCTTTTCTTCCCCCTTTTGAATATTTGAGACTTTTCTTTTCTTCCAAATAAACAATGGGGAGGGGATTTGGAGGGGGAAAAAAAAAACAATTGTGGGAAAAGAACTGGACCCCTCCCCCTTTCATTTTTTTTTTCCCAGCAAGTCTAAAGATAAAAAAGTATAGAAAAATGAAAAAAAAAGAAGAGAATAAGAACGGGGAAAAAAAGGGGGGGGATAGAACTTAAAAAAAAAGAAAAGGAAGCACAAAGTAGAGAAAAGGGAGCAAAACCAGGGCAGCAGGGGGAGGGGGGGAGACGAAAGAAAACTCACCAACGCTTTTTTTTTCTCCCTTTTTCTTTCCCCCCCCCCTCATGTGCGTGATGCTATTTTCTTTTTTTTTTTTTGTCTAGCTTTTTTTTTCTTTTTTTTTTTCTTCATTTTGTTCTTCCTTTCCTTTTTTGTTTCACAAGGTTGGCTTGTTCGTCAGTTTTTTGATCTATTTCTATTGCGAGTCTTATTTTATCCCATTCCTCGTCGGATATTTTGAGCTCCTTTTTTTTTTTTTTTTTTTTTTTGTCACCCCTCCCTCCATACCTTCGGCACATTCCCCAACAGGTCATCTTCCTCATACCTCTCAAATGCATCATTACTGTACCCATCTGAATCTCTTTCATCAGCCAGCGCATCAGTCTCAGAAGGCAAGGGTGTGGTAAGCCCCGCAGACACATAAGGCGCATCCCCATAACCCGCAGGGGTTCTCGGAGGGGTCAGAGTTTTGTTGTTTTTGGGGCATTTTTTCTGCTTCCGCGGCTTTGGGGTCACAGAGGATACTTTCCTCTCACTATTCCGCCTGCTGGGTTTAACATGAAGATCAGGCATACTGAACCTCTGAGACGGCCTCCGACCTGATCTTTCGACAGGCCGTGCGCCTTCAGAGTCAGACATGCCATCTCGGTACTTGATATTTGTTACGGGAGGGATCGCACCTTCTTCAACAAGAAGGCATTTTTGCGATGGTAAAAGATGAAACTCTATGTCGGGGATCTTCCCAAGCACGGTTTCCCGTCTACGCTGTTGCCTTCTGGTGTCCTTGTCTCTCGGGGCAGGGGCGGAGTTAGAATGAGTGGAATTCAACTTTGCAGCCCATTCCTGGTACGTTGTTGTAACATCGTTTCTGTTGATCCCGTTCGGTGACAGGTCCAGCCCTGCACCTACTGATGTAAAGAATTCCTCTATTAACCGTGAGATGGATGATCTTTGCTCGGGTTCCACCACCAGCATCTTCTTCACCATTCTCTGCAGCTTGTTGTACCTTCGGTTCAAAGGGGAGTACTTCCCGTCCGTGACCTTCTTCACCACTGCAAGGATGTTCGTCCCGTTGAACGGCTTTTCCAACGCCGCCAGCTCATACAGCACACACCCTGCAGACCACACATCTGCTTTATTCGTATAAGGCTTGCTCTCACACACTTCCGGTGCGATGTAAAACGGCGTGCCCACGATTGACTGTGCGACAGACGTGTTCACCAATTTCGATATTCCGAAATCCGCGATTTTCAACGTCGAGTCCTTTGTCAGGAAGATGTTTGCCGGTTTGAGGTCTCTGTGGATGATGTCCAGGCTGTGGATGTACTTGACTCCCTGGAAGAGTTGGAAGGTCAGGAAGGCGATCTCGTCTTGGCTGAAGTGGGTTGAGGAGCTTCTCTTCTTCTCGATGTGCTTTGACAAGTCCCCCAAGCTGCAGTGCTCCATCACGATGTTGAGGTTGCCCTCGTGGTCCACGAAGTGGTCCCTGTACCCCACCACGTTGCAATGGTCCAGAAGGGACAGAACCTGCACCTCATTCACAGCACTCAGGAGCTCCTCGTCCTCTAGGTCTGCGACATGCACCCTCTTCACAACGTGCTTTCCCTTAAGCCCGCCTTCGTCCAGCACCCCTTCCACTAGGTACACCTGTCCGAAGCTCCCCGCACCTATGTTCTGTAATTGTTTGTACCGGCTCCATGCAGGCACCACAGGGCAGCTAGAGCCACCCATTAAAGGGCCTCACCCCCTCGCCCACCCTGATAGCGGCTTAAAATACACAAATTACAATGAGGGAGGGGGAAAGGAAGGGGGAGGGGGGAAAGAAGGGGGAGGGGGGAAAGAAATAATAGAGTGTAGATTTGTTTGTTTGTTTTTCTTTTTTTTTTTTCCTTTTTCTGCGAACGGGAGCGGAAGCCCCTCTAGCCCTCCAGTGTATGTCTACATTGTTTGGCTAAGCGTTTCGATGAATTTCAGCAAGTCGGGCCTCTTCCTTAGCTGCTCTGCGACGCCCCTCACAGGCTCCCCGTGCCCGATGGCAAGGGGTGTGAGAGCGGCGCTCCTTGGCCGCTTGTAGCTGATGAGAGGCCGTGTGTCGATGTAGTAGTCGTGTGTCTGCGGGAGGGCAGGTGGACAGTCATCGATCAGCTCACAGTGGTCCAGCTCCTGCGGGGATTGGCACACCAGCGACGGCTTCGCTACCAACGCTAGCAACGAGCCCTGCTGCTGATGCTGATGCTGTTGTTGTTGCTGTTGTTGTTGTTGTTCCTTCTGCGGAGCAGGTTTCGGCCTGTAACTAGCTAAAGCGTTCACGACTTTGTTTATCTGTCCGCAGCTTTGGTTGCACCCATTCGCAGCCTTCCCCGACACCGCCAGCTCCCCGCGTGGTACCGAGACAGGCCTTCCCAAAGGCGCGATCATCTTCTTGTCGCTCTCCTTCTCTCGGGGTCGGAGAGTCGCGTCCACCTCCCTCTCTGCGTCCTTCTCCCTGACTTGCACGAAGGAGTTGTCACTAGAAGGGGTTGAGGGTGGCGACGGTGCGAAGCCCTCGTCTCTCTTGGCCACCAGCACGTCGCACTTCCACCCGGCATTCAAGTTCTTCCCGCTGCACTGCACTGGGAGATACGGCGACGTAGTTACTGCGGGCACAGCCAGCGTGCGTCGCTTGGCGAGCAGGCCAGACCCCCCTCCTGCTGTGGCAGGCCGTATCCTCCCTGAGTTGTCGAACTCCATCTCCCTGACCGCCAAGCATGCCTGCGAGTAGACGCGGTCGCCTTCTGTCTGTATGTCAGCATCCGCTGTCAGGGCGTGCTTTGAAGGAGTCGCAAACTCCCACGTCATAGGCACCAGCTGCACCTCCCGACCGCTTCCTAGCTTCGGGCTGCATACGGCAACCAAGCTGCTTGATGTAAGATGTGCAGCAGCAGCTTGATGTGTGATGCGCTTTATCTTTTCTAAGTGCAGCTGCACCATCGACCTGTCAAAGGCATCTGAGCACTCGCACGCAAGTGCCTTCAGTTCCTCCAGCTGCCGTGTTTCTGCCGTGTCCGGATTCCCTGACGAGGGTCTTGCTCGGTTTCCGCACCCGCTGCCCGGTCTGGAGGATGTTGACGCAGAGCCAACTCTGGTGAACCTCCTGAGGTTTCTCGGGCTTGCCTCCATCAGCACCACCTCCACAGTGCGGCCCCTGTGCGCTTTCTCAAAGCTCTGCTTGACAATTGCCGCGTTCTCCTCATGAGGCGTTGTCCCGATCACTGCCAGGTCCTCGTTGCCCCCGTCCAGCCTGGCTGCTTTGATCGATACGAGATAGACAGGGACCATCCCCAGGTCCTCATGGTAGGCTGAAAGGTGTGCCTTGCTGATGATCTCAAGAGGACATGCGATGGTGTTCTGTGGGAGGAGGGCCGCTAATCTTATTGCTTCAGAAACGGAACGACCTTTGCAGGCGGGGCCCACGTCGCCTTCTGTGATGGTGACTTTGATGCTGTAGGATGTAGTTACGAGGAGAGCCCAATGTGCTGCGTAAAGAGATGTTGGGAAGACTGCGACGAGCCTTCCTGGGTCATGCTGTGCGGGTTTTCCTGTGAACTCTGAGAGTAGTGAGAGCATGTCAGTGACGGCATGTGCCATGACATGCTTCACGTTGTAAATAACAACCACCACGATGTCAGCGCTGCTGGACTCTGCATGCAGCTCACTAGGTCTGTTTCTACCGATGCTTGTAACTATAGTTTCCTTGATCACACGCAGCATGTACTCCCTGAATGCTTTTATGTCGTCTTTCTGTGTCTCGAGTTTCTCTTGTGCATCCCTGAAGGCTTCCATCGCTGAGCTGTTGTCCCGCGAGCTCCGTCGGGACTGCCACTTCTCGATGCTCTTCCGCAGTTCTGCTGTGTGCCGTTTTGTGGAGTCGTGTCTGTCCTTCAGCCCTCGCATGGTGCCCTGCAGCCTCTCAATCTCCTCTTCACAACGCTGCAGCTTGATCTTCAGAAGCGTTCCCTCGGACGTTATGGCCTTCACGGTGTCCTGCAGCTCGGTGGCATGCTTCACTGCGGCGCAACGCTCGGACTCCAGCTTCGTCATTTGTACCTTCATAGTTTTCATTTCACATTTGTTCTTCTCGATCACCTTCTCCCAGTCTTGTTTGTACTGTGTCAGCTCAGACACCTTCTCTGCCTGTGCCGTGCATTCTTTCTCTATTTTATTCCGTGCTGCGGCGGCCTCTATCCTGAACCCGTCGTACGCTTTCTTCACACTCCTGAGAGTCTCTTCCACGGACTCCAGCTGACCGCGTACAGCTTGCGTCTTCGCAACTTCCTCTTCGATGTCTTTGGTTTTTGCCACGATCACCCCCTGCAGCTTCTCGACATCGGCCTTGAAAAGAGCCTCCATGCGGGATTTGGACGTGTGTTCTACTTTTAGCTCGCGCTGCACTTCGGACAGGTTTTTCCGCAGCATCGTCTCGGACTGTTGCGTCTTGGTCAGCCTGCTGTTGAGAGCCACAACCTTGTCTTCAAGCGTCTGCAAGTTTTTCTGGATGTTAACTTGTTCCGCCAGTAACTCGTTCTTTTGCTCCACGGCTGCGTCCAGTTGTGTTTTGAGAGCTGCAGCGGAATCGACAGACGCTTTAAGCTCGTCTCGGAGACTACTTATTTCCGACTGCAGGCTCTTGCGAGCTTGTAGTTCGTCCACCATCTGGTTTTGCATTTCCTCGATACTCGCGTTCGCTTCATCAAGTTTCGTGCGCAGCAGGTCAAGCTCTTCGCATAATAACCGGTACTGTTCCTTTTGCTCGTCCAGCTCCGCTGCGTGGGTCTCATTGAGCTCTTTTATATGGCCCTGCAGCTCGTCCCTTTCAAGGATTGCCGCCTGCAGTTTCCCGGTTATTGCGCCGAGCCCCTTCTCGGCGACGATCCTCTTTGCCTCGTTTTCCTTGGCCGTCTTCTCCAGGTCTCGGCACATCTTGCTGCTTGCCGCAATCTCGCTCTTGAGCCTCTCCATTTCCATGTCGCCTTCTTCCAGAACGTCCTCCAGCTCCGCGTCCTGCTTGGTGATCACGTTTTGCTTTGACTTCAGAAGGCCCTGCAGGGTAGTGAGTTCCTTGTCTTTCTGTGCAAGCCGTGTCTTGAATTCCTTCTCCGCATGTGCGAGTGCCGCCTGCACCGACGCGGTAGTGATATCGGTGGTGTTGTAACTGGCGTCTCCTGTGCGCTTGGATAGCTTAGACTTCAAATCGGAGATTTCTTGGCAGAGGGAAGCTGCCTCGCGAATGTGCGTCTGTTCCATTTTGGTTCTTTCCGCCATGACCTCTGAGGTGATTCTTGTCTTCCACGCGTCTAGTTCGTGTTCCTTGCTGAGGACGGCGTTGGCCTGGTCTTCCGAGAGGATGTGGGCAAGGTCGATGAGGGAGAAGAAGTCGGTGTTGAAGCTGCCGTTCGTCTCGTTTTGGTAGAGCTGTTCGCGCAGCGCCACGACCTCCGCCCACAGGGTCTTGCGTAGGTACGTGATGACTTTTTCCTTGCGCAGGAGCTTGCCGTTAGAGATGTTCAGGGCCTGCACCGTGGTGTTCAGCTCTTCGTGATACCTAAGGACAGCCGTCTTCAAGCATCCAGCAGCCTGTCGCAAAGTGTAACTAGGGGCGCTGTTGATGTCCACACCCAGTGCGCCTACCAGCTTTTTCTCGTCCACCACTGCATGCTCTTCTACGCTGCCTAGAACCTCCCTCACATCGTACAGCAGTGTGTGCAGCACCGTGCTGTCGAGCCCCAAAGCCTTCGTTTTCTTCACCGCATTTGCCACCAACTGCAGACACCTTTCTTTCCACTCGCCCTGCTGCCTGCGGGGTACCCCGTTCGCCCTCACGCTGCCTATCATCTTGCACACCCATTTCTCGACATCTCTGTTCGACAGCATCTGTGCTCACTCATAGGCAGAGCGGAGAAAGAAAGAAAAAAGGAACTGCAGATGAACTATTTCGGAGGGGCAAATTAAAAAAAGAAACTCTAACGAAATGACTAACAGTCTTACCACTGTGCTGCATGCTCCTGGTTTTCTATGAAGGTGTCGAGGAGGGGATCCCACCCGGGAAGTCTGTCGAATGTTATCGGGGCGGTGGCAACGGGCGCCGACTGGCTTGTGTTGGGCACTCGTTCGATCAACTGGAAGACAAGTCCCAAGACTTCGGGCTCGGACAGGTGATGGAGGGAGATACCGCCGTCGAGGGCGGCACTGTCGAGGATCTTCCGGGCCACACCTTGCGTGGTCGCGTGGGTCAGCAAGGTCACCAACGTCATCTTAAACACGGCTTTCTTTGCTGGGACAAGAAGTTCTGAAGCGTAGAAAATCTCCTGCGCGCTGAACGGCGGGGGACGTTCCTTAGGTTCGATCATAACCAACATGTCGGGTTGGTTGCTCCTACGGTCCACCCCTACATAGCCGGTTGTGGGGATGTTGGTACTCGCTTCCACCTCGAAGTATGCAGCACGCTGGACAGAAACCGCCGAGAAGTTTGTGCTCAAAGGGGTAGCCTCGAGGCAACGTGCAAACTCGCTATTTGCGACGAAGGCCACAGGGACTCTCCCGAAGGCGAAGACGCCTGTGCGGTCCGCCACCTGGTTGCAAATTTGGTACCAAAAGAGAGGAATGAATGAAGGGGGAAGGGCAACTATAAGAATCACAGAAGGATCTTCCGTCCACGAGTACCTCGTGACACCTGCCTCCTCCAGCAGAGCCTCAAAGTCCATCGTGAGGGCGTCCTCATGACGGTAGCTGAACCGCCCGTTTGATTTCTTCTTGAACCGTTCGTAGTGCTCTGTCCACGTGGTGTCGATGTCAATGCCTACGACGTGTTTCGCTCCTCGCTCCAGCGCACAGCTGGCCAGCAACCCCGCACCGTTACCCACGATCACCACTGTTTTTTCTTTAAGACTCCCGAACCGGGCTACCAGGTTCCGCGCCTTGGTCATGTCCACCAGGTATCTCGACGGCAGCTCTTGCTCCTGATGCACGCCAAACAACCTCAAAATAGAGCCCCTGTCGGTCAGCAATCCTTCTGCAGAGGCGTCCACGCTGCCCCTTTGCACGGGCTGCACTACACCATCTTGTGACGTCATCTTCTTTCCATATTGGGTCTGCTGTCTCCGTCTTTTGATCGGCCTGTGTTGTGTGGTAAAAAAAAGGGGGGGGGGGTTGTTTTTGGCATACCCTTCGCGCCTGAACTGATCCCCGAGAAGCGTTTGCTTCCACTTGTAATCGGGCCCTCCTTTTCCGATGGCGGTTCGAAGCTGCCTGCAGACCGCTCTTGCTGATGTGTACATAGCTGCTTCCTAACGGGTGTTGGGTGAAGGAAGTAAAAGGGAAGAAAACAAAAAAAAAAAACAAAAAATAAATAAAAAGAATAAAAAAACGAATGCTACAACAAGGTTCTTAATAAAACATCATATTCGGTCCGTCGGTGGGCATTGGCCTGCATTGCTTGTGTGTACAAATCGTGGTGGAGGGCGTGCGGAGGACGTGGGTCTGGGCTCGCAAGTCTGGCTTGCAGCAAGGAGGCTCGTGAGGCAGCAGTTGCCACCGTCTCCTCGTGGCCAACACGGACTCGATTAAGTTCTGAAGCAACTTGCAGAGACGTGCCTATCTGCTGCCTTTGAGCAGCCGCGCTACCCCGCAGTTCTACCAGTCTCCGTTCCAGCACACTCAGCTCGTCCCCAAAAGGCCTCCACGGTTCCCATCCGTGTCCCGTGCCCACCATCTCCATCCCAGCCCTGCTAATGCTGCTATTTCTACTGCTCTCGCTCATCAACAGGTTCACATTACACGTTACCTCCGAAGCCCCTCTCTGCACTGCCGTGCCCTGAGCCATCTCCCCCCTCTGTGGATTTCTTTACACGCAAAAAAGAAGGAAGGAAAAGAAAGAGGGAAGATGGATTGTTGTCGAAGGGTGGAAACCCCCCTTGACACCCCCTTCCGAGCCGGATCAGAATCAGCCGGATTAGGGTTTTCTTAAAAACTTTAAAAAGAGGAAAAGAAACAAACAAACAAAAAAAAAAAAGAGAAAAAGTGCTGTGACCAGCATTGATTCAGCCCCCTCCCGGAAAAGATGAAGTTGCCTTCAGTGTTGCACCCCTTTGAGCGTGTAGAAACCGCTGCCTGCTTTTCTTGCAAAGTGCTCTCTGATGTGCTTCATCATGTTGTCCTTTGTAGCGTCGGCAGGCAAGTACACAGCGGTACTGAGAGTCGTGCGGATGTTGTTATAAGCTGTGTAGAGATGCTTCAGGTGCTGCGGGGAGGAGGGGGGTGTCAGGGAGCATGAAGCTTGCAACCCTGCGGGAGTGGAGAGAGACAAGAGCTTGTCCGTGATATCAACAAGCGTGTGGTCAGCTGACGGGGGGAACTTCCCAGACTTCAGAAGGGTTGTCATCACGTGTTTGATGGGCTTTTCCTCCCCGGCAAAGCTCCTCTCGTATTCAACCCTCCGTCTGGTGGCAATGAAGTTCTTCTCTGTTAACTGCACCACGAGCTCTTTTCTACGTTCCTTGCTTACCATCTTCGGTGGGTTGTAAACAGGCACCTCGTACTTCACCCGTCTGTCTACAATCTTTTCCACAAGTTCTTTCTGCTGTGCTGGTGCTGTCGAAGGTCGCAACGCTGCCAGTGCCTCGGCTTGCTTCAGAAGATCGTTCGCGCTCTGCAGCACATCTTCTGTGAATTTCTCCTCCCCGAGTTCTTTCATCTTTCCGCATTTCACAGGCGGCTTAAGAGTCACCAGGTCCTTCTTCTTCCTTTTTTTGCGCCGCAGCAGCCCTGGGAGCTCCAAAGGCCCACACAGCATGCACCCACCCATGCCACTTATGTCCTTCGTTTCGCTGGTCCCCTCTCTCACCATCGGCAGCTGTTTTGGTTCGGGTCGAATCACCGCAGTGTCCTCGGGGTTGCTAGGGAGCAAGGGCACCACCGAGTCCGATAGGATGCACATGTTCATCGGGACTGGCGAAGCCCTCACTACGAGGGTCCCACTCTTCTCGCATGGCGTGCTGGTCGTGTGCTGCACGGTGAACAACTTGCATTCCTCTTCTTGGTACTGGGTCCCCACGTTGTTCACTTCAACAAAGGTGTCTTTCTGTAACTCGCTACTTAATTGTGAGCGCTTCCCATGGTCCTCTTGTGGCTGTTTTTGCGGGTCTTCTATGCAAGGGGCGGAATGTCGCATTTCAGGGATGGCCACGAAAACAGATGCCTCTTGTAGCACCGTGCTGTTTGTCCCTTCTTGTGGTTCCTCGTCCCCTGACAACTCTAAGTCTTCACTCGGCTTTGCTGTGTCGAGAAGAGTCTGGGACGGGAGCACCTTACTTCCCTGAAGGCAGTTAAGAATATCGCCCGCGTACTCCATGAGCCCTACCGGTGAAAGGCTTCGGGTCCTGAGTGACCTGTTCGGGGGTGTGGGGGGCCTTGTGTTACTTCTCGCTGAGCTCTTCCTCCTTCCGTCCCTGTCCTTATCCATATCCTCAATATGTGTTTGCTCTGCTCTCTTCTGTTCATCGTCCTTGTCCTTGTCCTTGTCCTTGTCCTTGTCCTTGTCCTTGTCCTTGTCTTCGTCGATGTCCTTCTTATTCACGAGTTGCAAATAACTAGCTTCTAATGCTTGCGCCTCGCTTCGTATCTTCCCGACACCAGCTTTGTACTGCTCCACTTCGTCTTGTGTCACAGGTGAGGTCGGCTGTCCCATCGTACCTTTTCGTTGGTTGATTGCAGCCAGTTTGTTAGCGTGCCGTACCATGTCCTCCAAAGCACGCGTGGACTGTGCCGCTAAAGCACCGCTCCTATCGCCTGCCTCGCGCGCTTTGTGGTACATGCCTTCCATGTCTCGACGCTTCTTCTCCACGTGGCCTGCGCACAATTCTGCCTTCTTCAAAGCCCTCGACAACACCTCCACCTGCTTCACAAGGTGTTGGTTGGCTGCACGCAACTTGTAGAGGCTCTGCTTCTGCTTTTCATATTTCAGCTTGTAACTAATATTGGCCGCCACAGGTGACGAGCTGGTCGGAGCTGCTTGCGGTGCTATCTCAGACAATGGGTGTGCCGACGCTGAGCGCGCTCTTTTAACTGCCGCCGCTAGCATTACCCGTGGGCTCACTTGGCTTGCGTTGCGTTGCTTCCTCGGTGATGGGACGTGCAGGGCTACTCTGGGAGACTCGACGCGGGTCTTGCTGAACCTTTTAGTTTTGTTGCGTGTCGATGCTGGGCTATCGTTGCTGCCGTCCTTCGTGCTGACGCTCTTCTTCCGCTTTGTAGGATGCATGGTGCAAGAGTCAGACAGCTGGTTGTTGGAACTACTCAATCCCCGCAATGCATCAGCCGACACACCCGCGATGTCCTTCATGTTCATCAGCTTCGCGAACCACTCGTTTTGCTCGAAGACAAGCAAGGCAGACTCATGCTTTAACTCGCTGAAGCATTTCATTTTGAGGCTCCTGACCGTCTTCAGGAGCAACCACAGCTGCGAACAAAGCCACTGGTGTTTCTTGGAAAGAAACTGATAGGCCTCGCTGTCCTCCTGCGCTGCGAGGAGGGCGCGGTTCTGCTGGCCCAAGGTTTCACAGGTTTGCCAAAGCGTTTTGTTTTCTGCAGTGACGCTGGCCACGACCTCTTGCAGCTTCTTGGTGGTTTCCTGCACTTCCAACTTCGACTGCTCATAGACATTGGTAAGGAATGTCTTCTCCTGGCTTTCCTGCGCAACTGCGAGTATGTTGTACTGTGCGGTGACCTCCCTGACCTCGTCCTCTGTCTTCCGGCACTTCTCCTTCAAAGACGTGATCATCTCCCTGTACCGCTGCGCCACCATGTGCTCTCTGCGCAGCACGATATTCAGATACTCCGTCTTCCTCCGTATCTCTCCATCGCCCCCCTCAACTACCTCCGCCATGGTGCCGTGCCCTGTGACATGATGAGGGGCCAGTTGTGTGGCGCTTACAATACATAATAAAAGAATGTACATTACATATCCCATTTAGGGGGGGAAAGAAATCGATGGAAAAAGAGAGTTTGTCTTAAGGCCGACCACAATCAGTTATGTCTGTGATCAAGGAGGTAATATTTTGAACAGAGAGCAGTCAGCTCTGCATTGGCGCTGGAAAGCCTGTGGATCTCGGTTTGCTGCTGCTCGGTTGTGTCGGTGAGTGTGTTGACTTGGCTCCTCAAAGCATCTATGGTCTGCAGGAGGGTGTGCATCTCTGATTGCAAGGCTTGATTGCTGTTGTGTTGTGTGCTTGGTGCCCGCACTGCTGAGGTGGAGCGCCTTGAAAACGACTGTGCTGGTGGTTCATCGTCAAAGGAGATACCCACACTGGCGACGGTACCCAGCAAGGAAGGGCTCTTGCTCCTTCGCCAATTGTCTACCGGATTGGGGTTCAACCGTTTCGTGATGGATGCACTTGTCGGCGCTGCGTATCCAGGTACCACGACGACCTCCTCGCACTCCCTTACTTCAGAGTACGCCCTTAGTTCAGGCGACAGACTGCGCCTCTCGGACGGCCACTTCGACTCTAGTGCCTCTTGCCTCCTCAAAGCAGCCTCTACCATATCCTCTCTGGCCTCCATGTCCTGTGGTGCGTGTCTGTTGCGTGAACAAAAAAGAAGAGACACAGAAGAAAAAACAAGGAGCTGGCCACCCTGCTGGAAAGCAGGGTGAATAAAAAAAAAGGGGGGTGTTGCTCTCAGCTCCCCCTGCTCAGGGAACACTGTCCGACTTGCTTCCGTCACTGTCTGGCGCCGTCGACATGGTCCCTTCACGCCTCTTGGTTTGCTTTGCTTGCTCTTTCAGCAGCAGGATGATCGTATTAAGTTGTGTTTCGAGTGTTGTCATCCTTGTGCCCATAGAGGGCTCGTCAGAGTCCACGAAGTGCACCTGTTCGAGACACCTGTCTGTGGTAAGTTCTTTGTTATCAGGAGAAAAAAACTCTTTCTTCAGAGGGTGTTCTTGCTGATGAAAGGGGTGGGTTACAGAAGACAACCGGCTCTTCTTCCTGCTTCTGGGTGAAACTGAGCAAGAATAACGGGTCCTCCTCCTACGAGGTGAAAGCGACGGCCGCGACGCCTTTGAGCTCTTGCGGGATTCAGTTTCGTATTCCGTGTCTTCGCTTTCTGAACTGTGAATACGCATCCTTCTTGAAAAGGATTGCTTCCTTTTCTTTCTAGCCTTTCTTGTCTCGAGGTCCACAACAGTTGCCTGGAGTGCGTTGGAAAGCAGGGTGATCGGGAAGGCAACTAACACGAACCCGCAAAGCATAGCAAGTGAGGCGACACCCTTCCCAGCGGGTGTCCGAGGGTACGCATCGCCGTAGCCCACGGTGGTGAGTGTGACCCACGCCCACCACATGCTGTCTGGTATGGACTGGAAGGACAGGCGCTTCCCCGCGTCGTCGTACTGCGAGTCGTTGTCGCGGACCCACATGTTCTCATCTTCAACAAAAGACGCTTCATGCCTCTCAAATGTGAACATCAAGGATGCAAATACAGTCACGGCAACCAAGTTGATGACCAGCGTTGAAAGGAGCAAGGCGTCTCCAGCGCGCTGCATCGTGAGCAACAGCAGCTGCACGCCTTGAAACCTCGCCCCGAGCTTTACTACGCGCATCAAACGCAGGAGACGGAGCACCCTGAGGACCACTAGCACCTGCACCTTGCTGCTGCTGGCACCTGCGAGAGACACGTAAAACGGAAGAACTGCAAGAATGTCAATCCATGTGAGGGTCGATTTCATGAACTGGATGCGGTCCGGTGTTGAGTACACACGCAGCATGAACTCTAACGTGAAGATGGCGATACATGTGCACTCCACAACGAAGAGGTCGTTATTGTCCCGCTCCTGGAATTCTGGCAGCGATTCGATCATCATGTTGACCACAGAGATCATGATGGCCACTTGCACCAGCGTCGACACAGCTGTGCGCATTGTGCCCAGCCACGGTACCTTCGTGTAGTTGATGCCGCCTTCGTCAAGGACGGCCCACACCCACTCTCTGGCGTCCTCTGGTTCTTCTTTCACATTATCATCTGCGATGAACTTATCAATGTCGGAAGGATCCGACTCCATCAAGAGATATGCTTCCAGCTCCTTCAGAGTGATCTCCCCATCTCCGTTGATGTCGATGTCACAGAATAGCTCTCCTGCAAGGTTCTTGATTTCTGTTTTGTCGCAGTCAGGCCACATCACTTCCCACAGCCCGGTAATTTCCTTCCTGTTCAGCCCCGAGCTCCCGTCTACATCTATACGGGTGAAGGTTTCGCGCAGTGTGTTCCATTGTTCCGGACCCAGCTCTAGCATAGACTTTTGCTGGGGGGCAGATGCTTGTTGCATTTGTATATAGTCTTGTTCCTCCCGCCCCCCCTCCCTGTGTAAAGTGTATTGTATTGGCGTTAAAGGTATCGACTGGCAACAATGTACAATTCTTAATCTAAAGCTGTTCCTCAAGTAGAGCGTCTAATGCCCTACTCCGCGATCCTTCTCGCTCCGTCCCCTGCACTAAGGTTTGTACCACCTCAAAGGCCTCGAGCGCCCGGTCAATGTCACCCAGTGCGGCTGTGTATTTTTTTCTCAGCAGCTCTTGTTGGTGCTGGTTCCTCTTCGCCATGGTGTTGATGTTGTGGATCACCTCGTCGCGTTCCCTTTTCACCGGCATCAGCGAGATCTTTGCCGTGCTGTATTTCTGCCGTGTTTCCATCTCACCCTGCGGGCATTTTGAGAAGGAAAGAGAGAAAAAGAAATAAAAGAAATGGGGGGGGGGGGAGGGGAAATAATACAGAAACGAACTACACAAAAATATACAGAGATCAAATACAATCTAAACATCAAAGCGACACCGAGGACAGCTTGGTCCATTCGTCTCTAAAGGCTTGAAAGGGGGCCGGGCGACGCTTCTTTCTCTTTTGTGACGAGGATGAGTCTGACGAAAGACCTGCTGTGGAAGTGCTAGAAGATCTGTACCCTTGGGCTGTCAAATCAGAGACACTTCGGTGCTCTGTGGGGGCAACGTGGCCACAGCAGGTGGTGCATACAGAAGGGTAATCTACAAAAGCAGGCTGGGTGAAGTTGTCAGGTCTATATGCCGAGGCGGGTGCCTGGGGGAGATCGTCATCATTGTCATTCCTCACTTTCAGTTGCAAGACTGATGTGGGAGACAGGGAGTCAGCATCCACTACGTACTCATCGCCATCATCGGGCATGTAAGGTGCAGCAGGCGTGCCGGACACGATGCTTGTGCATGCACTTCTGTTTTGCTCCAGCTGAATCTTCAGCGACTCTATCTCCCTTTGCTGCGTATTAAGAATCTTGCTCATCCGCGTCGCCTCACGCGCATCTGCCTCGCGCTGCGTCCTCTCCTTCTTCAGAGCATGCAGACAGGTCTCAGCTAGCTCTTTGTTCTCCCTCGCCCGCCGTTTGTAAAACTCGTTAGCACGCACGAGATCCGGTTCCGACATCTTTATTATTGTTTCTTTTCTTTTCTTTTTTTTCTTTTTTTTTTTTTCTTTTTTTACTTTCGAACCAAGGGAGAAAAAAAAAAGTAGTAAAACAACCATCACACATAAGACTCTACAGCAGTTTGATACAAAAAAAAACTCAAAGTGCAGGACAAACCCCCTCATGGAGGGCCGCCCTTGAAAAAAAAAAGGAAGGTGCTTCTAATAATAATCGTGCACGCTTCTGAGGTCGTTTACATCATCTATTGTCGCCTTTGTGTACATGGTCAGGTGGGGCAAAAGCGTGATAGCATAAGGTGTGTACTCCCGCAACACACCACCCTTAAGGTCAGGAACGTTTGTGGACAAAGCGGCCCGTGCAACGTCAACAGCGTGCACAGAGGGGATGAAGCGGCCTGAGGCTTTAGTGTCGATAAATCGCGTCAAAGACATGACCCCATGCATAGGCTGTGAGAGTGTGTGCATTACAACGTCACGGGACATACATTTTCACCGACAAGCTTGTCAAGGTTGTCCCTCATCAGTCGCTTGTGGACCATCCTCTTCATTCTGTTGGCCACTTCGGCAGAGGCTGTATAATCTCCCTCGCAATGCACGGCGCCAGGCTTCAGAATCAAGTGGTCTCGTGGGTACTCATTGGCGAGCTGTGCGGGTGTGAATAAACAAGTTCCCTAGCATACCATGGTTTCTGTGTACCGCCAAGCGTCTTGTGTGTCTGAAGAGACGGTCCGCCAGTGGTCGGCAACAGAAGTGATGGAGATGCATAAAGGGTAAAATCGTCGGTGCTTGTATTTTTTGATGATGGTTTGTGCAAGCTCTGCACCTTCTTCGGTTCTGGGGAGGCAGATGTGCAGCTCCCCTGCGTCTTTTAAGATGGGAAGCATCTCCTCCCAGAGCACATCGTCTTCGATGTCGCCCTGCACCCAGTTGACTTCGTCCAGGTATGGTAGGTGCTTATGGTCCACGTCTTGCACACCGCCCCTCCTGCTAATGCTGAATGTTGTCACGTGTCGTGACGCTAATTCATTGCACAGATGCCTGCCCACCACGCCGGTACCGCCTATCACGACCCCCACACGGCCGAGCTTCGAGCTCTCGTACCTGTTAAGCACGTGGCTGTTCGCAGTTACAGTAAGCTTCGTTGGGGTCAGGGCGTACGTCGGGACACTTTTGTCGTCATTGCGGAACGAGTCTTGATAGCAGCACCTTCTCTGCCTCACCAAAGCGCGCTGCAGCATTATGTCCCGACCCCTTCCTTTTGTGGGGGGTGGGTGGGTGTTATTATGAAAAAAAATATAACAAAAACGCTGCATGAAAAAAAAATAAGAAAAGAAAGAGAAAAGTTCCATAGTCATATCAGTCCAGCAATAAGTCGTATATGCGGTAGCATGTTAAGTGGTATACCAAATCTGCTTTTTGTCTCCATTCTCAAAACAAGTGATGCGAATCGGATGTTCGCATCATACTTTCGCATATTTTCGCAGACCGGACGAAAATGTCAACACTTTTTTTGGCACTCACGAAAATTGCTTCAATTTGTTTTGATTATTTGAGCAAAAAAAAGGGCAGCTTAAATAATTCACTGTGATGCAACGGCCCGCCGCGGTGGCGTGCCTACCTTATGATGCTCCCCTTTTGGGGTCGTTCCCTGCTACCCACCGTAGTGCCTAGCTGTCGTTTATATCTTCCAATCCTTTCTTTCCGGTAATCTTCTCTCAGTCCTTTCAGCTTGGTCGCCGTCAGCCCCGATGCAAACAGGGCCCTCCTATCAAAGCCAACGACGTGGTCGCGGCCAATGGATCGTAGTGATCTCACGTTCTTGCATGACTGCGCCGGAAAAGCGCGTCTCCTCTTCTCCCTCATCCATGTCGCTTGCAGCGTATCCAGGATCCGCTTGATCCTCACCGCCTTCTGTCGATGTCAATCGTCGTGTTGATGTTAACCCCCAGCGTCTTCTTCGTGTAGCACTCGAAGTCAATCGCCAGCTCGATCGCCGACACGGACGTTCCCTCCTCCGCCCACCGCAGCGCAGCCAGTCATCTCGACTTGAGAATAAAAAAAAAGGGGACTTGAGAATGAAACTATTAAAACCATGATGTGGGAAGGAAGTGAGAGGGTGGGGATGAAACTACGGGGGAGCCGGGATGGTCAGGACTTACTCTACTTTACAAGGTCAGGACTTCCAATATCATGTGGTCTTCTCACCCCTGCTTTCTGAAAATCTTTTTTTGATACCCAAAGGGGGGGGGGGGGGGGGGGAGAAGGAGGAAGGAGAAGAAAGATAAACAATTGTTTTTTTTTTTTTTTTTTCTTCTTTTTTTTAATTTATTTTCTGGATTCCCTCTAAAGGAATTTTGGCTAGAGCCGGGAAAAATAAAGTTTTCCATATTTCCCAAGGGAAAATAAAGCACTTTATTTTTTCATTTTTGAAGAAAAAAAAATTCGGAACGAAGTGGTTAGCAACGGCCCGCAAAAAAAAAAAAAAAAAAAAAAAAAAAAAAAAAAAAAAAAAAAAAAAAAAAAAAAAAAAAAAAAAGGTCGATCTTTTAACATCAAGGTGACAAGTCAAATGGCGCTCAGTAAGAACGGTGATAAACTAAGAAGAAAAAGAAAAAAAACGAAACCCATTAACTCGTCCAATACTTCCTACAGGCGCTCTTGCGACGACCACCACAGCCATCGCCAACGTGCCCAAAATAAAATGGGCCAAACCCGCACACTGGTGTGAGCTTCAAGGGAGCTAAACGTTTCAGACATGGCGTGCCACACCCATAGGCCTCTCACGACCGGGGAGGGGGTGTCCTGGTCTTTTTTTCTCTCTCTTTTTTTTTCTTGGTGTTCTCTTTCCACAAGCTTTGCTGGCTGTTTAACACTTTACACTTTTTTTTTTTTTTTTTTTTTTTTTTTTTTTTTTTTGACTACTAAGGGTGCCGGACCTCAGTATCCTTTCCCCCCCATATTTTTTCTTAACTATCCCCTAAACGCCCGCGTGGACGTTTTTGTCCTTATTTCAAAATTTGCTTTTTCGCTAAGTACTTTTTTTTGAACACGGCCCCTGGACTTCAAAATATGGCATTGTTGTGCGGTTTATTTTGTCTTGGAACTACATTTTGCGTTAAAAATTTTGTTTTAATTGAAACCGGCAGGGTTGGCTTAAAATGAAATCAGATGGTCAAAATAGCAGCGAAAACGTGAGTCTCCCCCGACTGGTCAGAAAAAGAAGAAAAAGACGATGAGGCGGTCAAAGAGGGGCCGGAAACGATGCTTGGGTGGGAGAAATACTCCCAAAGGCCCGAAACATATCATTTCCGTGAAAAGGTGGGCTCAGGACACCTCTAGGTGGAGGGACCTATGTGGAGGGTGTTTTTAGTCTTTTTTTTACACACGCGGTACTTGAGCTCATAGTTTCTTCCACGAACGGTCGTTTCAATTCAAAAAAACAGTAGGAGTACAAAATTTGGCTTGGGTTGGTCCTGTTAATGGGTTTACGCTCGGCACCGAACATGAAGAGCTACTGGACAACAGATTCTATTTTAACCATCCCGGCTTTTAAGAAAATGAGGCAACCGATTCGTTGACATACAGCGCTACCTCACCTTTGACAACCTGGAAACATCAATAAGGCCCGAAACTGCACCTCATGTGTAGGTTTCTTGACATCATTGTCAACCGGTTTAGGACTGTGCGGACCCCTGGCAAGTGGTTGTCTGTTGACGACAGTGTTATCCCGACAACAATAAAAGTCATGGCACCACGAAAAAGCAACTCGGTGGGCATCAAGGTAATCGCTACATGCGACTCATAAAACTGTTACCTGGCGAATTTCAACATTTTCAGCAAGAAGTCCACAACACAGGACCTAGTCATGCATACTGTCGACTCCTAAGGGTTTGCTGTCGACCCCTGACCTGCAAGACCAGCTCCAGGGGACTGGAGTTCGGCATATGAAAACCCGGTAGTGGACCATGGTCGTTTTTTATTGGGTCCTGGAAAGCTGTGTTGCCAACCCCTCCATAATCTGGAAGAAGAGCAGGGAATGTGGCAAAAATTATGGCTTCCCGAGCTTCAAAGAAGAACTTGTTGGCAAGCTTCTCACCCATGCCCCAAAAACCGATAGCACACACCCCCCGACAACACCGTCACCGACCCCCAAGCGCAAACACGCTAGCAATGAGGATTCCCTCACTCAGAAATACCCAAAACGTCTCGCTTCGACCCTAAATCACACCTCCGAGACCATGATGAACGGAACGAAGGTGAGGAGGGTGCTCTATGCTGTTCCTGGGTACGGGAAGAAGGTGCAAACGTGGTGCCCCTGTTGCAAAACCCCCTTATGCAAAACGTGTTTTTTACCCTTGCATGCTACCCCAGCTGAAAAAAAAACTCACAAGTTGCTTTTTTCATCCCACAGCCCCAAAAAGTCTCCAGACTGACCTCAATCCTAGAGTTCAGGGCACCAAATAGGGCTGAATGCTGCCCTATTTACCCCAGCCATAACTCCACGGACCCCCCACAACAAGACCCCCCAAAATCGGACATAAAAAGTACACCTTCAATCCCCCTCTTACACACATAGTTAAGTGTTCTCATCTGAATCTGGCACCTGGAATTGAAAATTTTAGTACCGTTTACCCTTTCCTTGCACCTTCCTATGGTTGCATGCTGCCCTTTTTTTGAGTATTTAAAGCAACAACGAAAATGGGGGGGTACCGTAGATAGGCTCCGGGCGTTTAGGGGTTATACGTTATCGGGGGTGGGAAAATGTTTGTTTGTTTGTTTTGTTTGGGGAGAGGGGGGCTTTTTTTTTTTCACACTGCTGCATCTGATTGGTCGGGTGCTGTGGTGGGGAGGGGGTAGGTTCTCTGTTTCCGCGAGAAGGATGGTACACTCTCTATTTGGGGATCAGGGATGGGATCTCGGGATTCTGATTAAATGACAAGTGCCTCAGCCGCCTTCTGATCGGCATGCTACTTCAGCAGGTTAGATGGTTGTTGTGGAGTTGTTGCGGAGGGGGGCAGGTCCCTGGTGTCTTCGAGGTATTGGATTGCTTTCCGTTGGTTTTTCCACAAAGATGTTTCTCAGCACCAGGGTGTTCTTTTTCTTCTTTTTTTCACCTCTTTTTTTCTTCTTCTTCTAAACACCGACTTTTCTTTTTCAATTCAAGTCGACAGTTTCAACTTTTACACACCCCTCCAAGAAGCGATCACCAATGGAAGAAACATTGGTCAACGTATTCAAGTCGATGGTTTCTAGTTTTTCGCACCCTTCCAAGAAGCTATCACCAATGGAAGAAAGATTGGTCATCGCATTCAAGTTGATGGTTTCTAGTTTTTCGCACCCAGACAAGAAGTTATGACCAATAGAAGAAAGATTGGTCATCGCATTCAAGTTGATGGTTTCTAGTTTTGCGCACCCTTCCAAGAAGCTTTCACCAATGGAAGAAACATTGGTCATCGCATTCAAGTCGATGGTTTCTAGTTTTTCGCACCAAGACAAGAAGCTATCACCAATAGAAGAAAGATTGGTCATCGCATTCAAGTTGATGGTTTCTAGATTTTTGCACTTATATAAAAAATTTTCATCAATGGTGGAAACATTGGGGAGGATGAGATCAACAGACGTCAGGTGGTTGCACTCTTCAAGAAACTCAGAGCCTATCCTTGTAACACAGCCTGTGGAGTCGGTGACAATGAGGAACCGAAGTCCAGAAGGAAGGACCGTCTTCTTCATGGACAAGACTTCGACAGCTGGCGAGTTCCCCACCTCCACCATCAGAACCAGCTCAGGGTCAGCTGACACAAGCTCCTCAAGCTCTGAAACCACTTCTGAGCTCTCAAGCTCCTCCAGCTGAACGGTTCTCATCTTCGCCTCCACATGTACCACGCTGCCCTCCACGAGCCCAAGTTCCTGGATATCTTCACCCCTGTTCCTGTCCAGGACCTCTCCCTCCCAAACCAGTTTGAACTTGCCTTCGAGTAAACCAGCAGCACACCCTGCCTTCTTGTACAGGATCCCCACCGTCTCCTTCCCCAACACTTCCACATCGTGAACCCTGCCTCCCGTCTTCACGAACACTGTCATATCATTCACCTCTTCACCTGATCCCTCTCTCTTTCCATTCATGTTGTTTAATAATAATAATAATAATACCAGATTTGTATTTATATTGTTCAGTTTTAATAATGGTCTGGGGATTTAGTGTACTGTATAAATTATGTACTTTTTTTCGGATTTTGAACCCAACTTGGGACTTTTTACAGAACAATACAAAAAATTATTTTTATTATTTTTGGCTTCTCTCCCCTATACTCTGAATAAACATGTTGCTCCATGGCTTCTTGACTGCCCATGATCGGTACACATTGCAGGGGCTTCAACAGGCTCCTCTCTCCCCAGCCACCAGGCAGGCAGTGGAGGAAGTGATGTCCTGCTTGGAGGAACCCCAGCCTGCCCAAAAGAACAAGAAGTGGATGGAGGCAGAAGGAGGAGCTGGGTGAGCTTAAGCCAGAATGTGGAAATGGAACGAGAAGCACCCCAACAAGACTGCCTCAAAGCCGGTTGCTGACCAGGCGAAACAGGACGTCGCAGCTAAGCTATGCAAGCGATCCCACGAGATAGCCCATGGTGGGGGTGGGAGGAAGAGTCTGCACCAATATACCTTGGTTGTTGGTCTTTAATTGTGACACACCACCTTGTGCTTTCCTTTCCATTTCTGATGCACCTTCTTCTGACAAAGAAGCAGAAGAAGAAGAAGAAGAAGAAATGCCTGACCAAGAAGCCTCAGCCCCAAGCCAAGCACCAAGCCAGGTGATCCCAAGCCAGCAAACAAACAACGTGATGAGGGTGCCCTGCCCCAACTGCAGTGCAACCCTCAAGCAGGTTAGAAAGGAGAGATCATGGATGGGAGTGCACAGAATGCTCTGGTGAGCATGACATGAGCACTCACGGGAGGGTCTGCCCATCCTGTGACTATGTGGTGTGCTTTACATGCAGGACTGGGCAATAGTGAACTAGAATTGCAGTAATACCCCCCCCCCCCCCCCCCCTGGGGTATTTTGTTTTTGTGTTGGGATTCTTTATTTTTGGGGATATTTTCTGGGATTTTTTTTATTTTTGTAAATTTTATTTCACGAATTTTTCCCCTCTGGTAGAGCCCTTACCAAGGCTGATTTTGCTGTTTTTTACCCAAAAATTCCCCTTAATAAATTGGCCAAAAACTATGAAAAATAGGTAGATTTAACCTTTTTAACCCAATTCTGCAGTGTAAAAAATCCAGAAGATTTTTTTTGCAACATTCTATGGGTGAAATTGACATAGAACCTAAAACCTAGAAAAAGAAGGGGGGGGGTAAAATCACCCTTAAAAGAAGTCAATCCCTGTCATGCTGCTTGCCAATTTAACTAGTTATTAATGAGATTTTTGGAGTTGAAGTGAAAAAATGGGTCTCATTGTCGAAAAAAAGTACCCAACCCCTTCAATTTTTTTTTTAGAGATGGGGTATTTTGACTGTTTTTAGCCATCTGAGGCCATTCCAGCCCTTAAAAGTGGGAATAAGTGATTTACTTCCCCTTAAAATGCCACACTGAAATAGCTATCCCATATTACCTTGGGGAAATCACCAACAAAGCTGGCACATGCATTAAGGACACAATGCAAAACGCAGAAGAAGAAGACAATAACACCACACAACAACTCGGCCAAGGCACCCCCTGTAGTCAGGTCCTGTTCGTTTCAAGGGTGGCATGCTCAAGGGGACTCTGGAAACGGCATGGAGGGTGGTCAAGTTGCAGACCCAGGGGTGCAGACACCACCTGACACCAGGGAAGGAAGGGGTAGTGGACATTGCGGTGGGAGCCAGCACTACCAAGGTGACACTACGTGAGTTCTTGGAGAGGTGCAATGCAAGGATAAGGGCCCCAGTGGGAAAGGTCAAGGACCTGATCAAAGTGAAGGCGTGGGTGAGGGATGGAAGGAAGGTCACCCTCAACGTCTATGAGGGGAGGGGGCCCTGTGAGAAGGCCAATGATTCTAAAGCTACAGTTTCTGTACTTTATTGATCCCCTCCCCCCATCACACACTATAAAACAAAAAAAAAATGGATCCAAGACGACTTGCAGGAGGAGGTGACCACAGCTGCAGCCTGCAGGAGCAAGCCCACAGCCCACAGTGCATGGCACCAAGACCCACCCAACCAGGCAATCTGGTTGGGCAGTATGAATCCCCACCCCCTAGATCCCCCCACCCCCCTTTAGAAAAAAAAAATAATAAAAAAAAAATCACAAGTAGAGACTGCGGTTTTGACCACCACAACCAAGGGAGCAGCAGCCCCTGCTACAGCCATGGCCACCCTGGCCACAACCAACCCTGCCACCCCAAACGCCGCAGCCACCCCTGCCACAGCCACAACCAACACAACCATGATCACCACAGCTGCCCCTGCCACCTTGAACGCTGCAGCCACCCCTGCTGCAACTGAGACCACTGCAGCCACCCCTGCCACAAGCCCGACCTCCACAGCCAACCCTGCCATAGTTGAAGAGGAAAAAAAAAAAGAAGAAAAAGGGGGAAGGGTGGATACTGAAAGATGGTGAGCACCCCCCTGGGTTGAAGACAGGTGCTGCCCCCACCTTCCCAGAAGCTCTGCTATTGTCCCCCCCTTTTTCATTTTTAGAGCCCTCCCCAGAGGGACCCTCCACAGAGGTGAAAAACAGACCCTCTTTGGAGGAAAAAAAGGCAGAGGGAGAGACAGCATGCCTGAGAGAAGGTAGTGCTCCTCCCTCTCTGCCCCCCATATTTCTGGACCCTCTATGGAGGTGTACACCCTGGTCCCCAAGGGCCAGGGGCATTTTTTGAGGGTGGAAGGGAAAGAAAAAAAAAAATAAACAAGGAGGAACCTTTTTTCTTTTCAAACAACCAGGGGGACCCAGCACCCGCCCCCACTGCCTGCCAAGGTGTGGTTGGGGCAGAGGCTGCGAGCAATGTGAGAGCACCCCTGCACACCCTTGTGAGAAGACAGAAAAGAGCCCCCTGGATTGCCATGGGTGGCAGGGAACCTAAGCCAGCACCCAAGAGGAAGAAGAACAGGGAGGAGGCACAGGAGCGAAATGGCCCTTCAGAGGCGTTGGGAGAAGAGGACCAAGGCAAGGGAGGGGGTGAGGGAGGCTGCCAGACAGGAGAAGAAAAGGCACTGTCGTGCAAGGAAAGAAGGGAGGAGGAGGGCCTGCAGAGAGGAACACGAGGCCACCCTGGAACAGAAGCCAGATGACCCTGCAATGGGGCTGAAGCTGACCAAGGTGGGAACACCTGGAGCCCAACCCCTGGCACCCAGAATCACAGCACCTGGGGCTGCAACCGGTGCAAGGAGGCACCGCAGATGGACGGGACACAGCAAGGAAGGGATGAGATGGGAGCACCTGGGGGTGTGGGCCTGGGTCGCCCTGTTCTCCCTCTTGCTGATCCCAGGGGTGAGGCAGGTGCTGGGGTGGGCATCAGGATGGCCCCCTCCTTCCTGCATGCTGCAGTGTTGTGGAAGAGGCCAGGGAGCAACAGGAGGACCACCTGCAGGTCAAGGGTACAGGTGGGGCCCCAAGGGGATGAATGGTCCGCCGGGGAGCTTGCTTGGCTAGCGGTAGGGGGCACCCTGGTGGGAAGCACTTCAGTTTGGATAGGGGGGCTGATGTCGCTCTGGGCCATGTCGGAAGTGATGGTGGGGAAAGCTGGTGCTGGCCCAACCCAGAGATTCGGACCGGTAAAGCTGAAGAAGACAAGACGCGGATCGAGAGGTCACTACCTGCCGGTGTACTTGGGCCCACCTAGAAGCTCAAGACGCAGAAAAAAGAAGGAGGACACCAAGCAAGCGGCGAAGGAACGAGCTGAGACAGAGGATAAGCTCTTTCAGGCCGAACACCTGGACCCCTTTGCGGATTTGACGCTGGCAGGGGACGCGTTGCAAGGAGGTGGTGACCCTCCCCCCATGGATTTGGATGATGAGCACATGGAGGCGCAGAAGGAGGGGGAAAAAGAAGGATCAGACAAACATCAATGCCGGATGGAAGACTGCTCTTTCCACACCAGTGTGGCAAGCTGTCTAGTTAAGCACCTCAATGCGGTCCACCATCATTTTGTGAAACAAGAGCAGGCGAGGAGCATGAAGGTGAACCTCTGTGGAACGTGTGCTGCAGCGTGCTCGTCGAACCAGATGCACTGTGCACTACACAGGCAGCGGAATCTGTGGAACCCCGACAAACAACCCAGGGCCGGCAAGTCAGTGGACGAGATCATGAAGAGCTTCAAGCTGACGAGGAGATCGACGGAGAAGGACGGGAACTGCATGTTCCACGCCCTGGCCGGTTCGCTCAGGGAAGCCTACGGCGACCACACCCACATCAGGAGCGAGGTTGTAGAATGGATGAAACACCGGGAGGAGCACTATGCCCCGTTTTGCAGTGAGGGTTGGGACCGGTACTTGGAAGGGATGGGCACAGCAGCGACGTGGGGAGACCACTTGTGCCTGGCAGCCACAGCACAAGTGTTTGGCCACATGATACTCGTGGTTGCTGGGGGGAACAACCCAGTCCTGATGATAGGGGAGTACAACTCCGACCACGAGAAGGTGGTGGTGCTGGCGTACAACGGCAACCACTACGAGTATGCAGTCGGAGAGGAGGAGTCGATGATGATGCTCCTTGATGAGTCCCAATCGGTAGCTCTACAAAAGGCAGGTAAGCAACCCTCCGAGGCCCCGGGTGAGGACATCGGGGAGTGGGACATAATAGACTGTGCGATCCCTGGATACGGGAAGGCAGGGGTGTTGGACCAGATGGGGGCAAGGAACCAGCAATTCCTGTACTGTCCGGTGGTGAACTGCGCTAGGTCGAAGTGCAAAAGCACGACCCCGTTCAACTCGACAAGGGTATGGAAGTGTCACCTGGATGGGCACCTGGAGAGTGATGAGATCCCGGAGAGCGTTCTGAGGAGACTGGACCTCGAGAGGTGCCTGGTGTGCAGGGGCAACACAGAGGAGGCTTGGCTGAAGGACAACACAGAGGAGGCTTGGCTGCTGGTGGCGATGCTCCCCAAAGCCTGCCTGTGGAAGAAGAGGGGAGGGAAGAAGCGGGACAAGGAGACGGAGCTGAGTGTCCAGGCCAGATTGGAGGAGTGGGAGAAGGGAAATTACATGGCCCTCTGGAATAAGCTGGAATCAGGTGAGAAGGGGGAACCTAAGAACGACGAGGTCTCTAAGGTCGCCAGGGCCACGGAACTGTGCAGCAAAGGGAGGTTCTCAGCAGGAAACGCGGCGCTTGTAGCCCAGGGGCTGGCGGAAGACAATGAGGATTGCTGGAGAGCGCTGCAGAGCAAACATCCAGAGCCACTACACCCCCAATGGGACAACCCGGCGAAGACGAAGGAAGCGGTAGAAGTCTTGCCAGAAGAAGTGCTGGACGCAATCAGGGACTTCCCGAGGGGGACTGCTGCGGGACCGACTGGTCTGAGAGCCCAGCACATCAGGGACGCGGCGGACGGAGCTTTTGAGTCTCAAGGCTGTTTGATGTCGGTGACGAGGGCAGTCAACGCATTAGCTAGAGGCACGGCCCCTAGGGAGGTGGCTCCGCTGATGGCAGGGGCGAACCTTGTGGCCCTCAAGAAGAACGACAGGGACGTGCGGCCCATAGCCGTTGGGGATGTGCTGCGTCGGCTGGTGGGGAAATCCCTTGTGAAGAAGATCGCTCCGGAAGTGGCCTCTTCGTACCTGAAGAAAGGCGGCCAGGTGGGGGTATCGGTCCCTGCTGGAATAGAGGCGGCTATACACACCATCAGGCAATATGTGGACAGGGAACGGGGCAACAAGCAGGAAAACAAGGTGATCCTCAAGATCGACTACGCCAACGCCTTCAACAGTGTTTGTCGGAGGCAGCTGTGCTCACAGGCCTATGAGCAAGCGTCGGGGCTGTATGCGTGGGCCGATTGGTGCTACAGGGTGCCCTCCCAATTATACTACAACGGAAAGGTGATTAAGTCCCAGGAAGGGGTGCAACAGGGGGACCCGATGGGACCGCTGCTGTTCTCTCTGGCCATCCAACCCCTGGTGAACAAGATAAGTGAAGACTGCAACCTGGACATCCTCCAGTTCTACCTGGACGATGGCGTCCTTGTGGGGAATGTGGATGAAGTGAGAAAGGCGTACAACATCTTGTGTGAGCTGAGCGGAATGATAGGGCTGAAAGTGAAACCCCAGAAGTGCGAGCTCATATGGGTTAGTGGCGACCTCCCCCAGACAGTGGAGGACACAGGCTTCGATGGCCTGACAGAAGAGAATTTCCACAAAGAGAGGAACTTCATGCTCCTGGGGGCGCCGATAGGATCGCCGGAGTACACGCAAGCCTTTCTGAACAAACGCTTGGACGCGCTGGAAGAGAACTTCGACATGCTGACCAAGGTGGGGAGGCAGACAGGGTACACACTTCTCCGGTATTGCAGCTCATACAGCAAACTGGTGTTTTACATGAGAGTGGTCCCAGACTCGCATGTGGGAGGGGTCATGCACAGGTTCGACGAGATGGTGCGGAAGACGATGTCGAAGGTGTGCGGCATGCAGTTCGAGAACGGGTCGAAAGAATGGCAGCAGGCGAAACTGTCCGTAAAAGTCGGTGGGCTTGGGATGAGGAGCTGCCAGGAGCACCTGCGCGCGGCCAACATGGCTTCGAGGGCGTCGACGATGAAGCTGTGCAAGGAGCTGGATCCCAAATACGAACATGGGCTGGAAGGGGGTGTATGGGGGAGCTGGCTCGAGTGGTTCAACAGGACGAAAGGCGGCATGCAGATTACACCCGACATGGTGGCCAAGGCCCCCCACATCTGCAGCCAGAGGTGGCTCTCTAGGGTGCTTGATGAGAAGGCGCTGGAGGACCTCTTGGCGAAAGCAGATGCACGCTCGAGAGCGAGGTTGATGTCGGAGTCAATGCACTATGCGGGGGCGTGGTTGACGGCGACGCCTGACTTCTACAACCAGCTGTCGGACAACGAGTTTGGGGCTCTGATCAAGTGGTGGTTGGGGGCTCCGGTCTACAAGCAGGGTGAGAGCTGCCACGACCCGAGGTGCAAGACTGAGGGGATGGACGTTTGGGGTGACCATGCCCAGGGATGCGGCAACGCCAGGATTGCGAGGCACGACCGGGTGAAGGAGACCATCCACAGACACTGTCAGTGGGCCGGGGTGAGCGCAACGATGGAGAAGACGGGGCTGATCCCGGGGTCGTCCCAGCGCAAACCCGCAAACCAGCAAACCCGCAAACCCGCAAACCCGCAAACCCGCAAACCCGCAAACCCGCAAACCCGCAAACCCGCAAACCCGCAAACCCGCAAACCCGCAAACCCGCAAACCCGCAAACCCGCAAACCCGCAAACCCGCAAACCCGCAAGCCCGCAAACCCGCAAACCCGCAAACCCGCAAACCCGCAAACCCGCAAACCCGCAAACCCGCAAACCCGCAAACCCGCAAACCCGCAAACCCGCAAACCCGCAAACCCGCAAACCCGCAAACCCGCAAACCCGCAAACCCGCAAACCCGCAAACCCGCAAACCCGCAAACCCGCAAACCCGCAAACCCGCAAACCCGCAAACCCG
>OZ025744.1:0-18375 GCA_964019335.1 Diplonema japonicum
TTTGCGGGTTTGCGGTTTGCGGGTTTGCGGGTTTGCGGGTTTGCGGGTTTGCGGGTTTGCGGTTTGCGGGTTTGCGGTTTGCGGGTTTGCGGGTTGCGGGTTTGCGGGTTTGCGGGTTTGCGGGTTTGCGGGTTTGCGGGTTTGCGGGTTTGCGGGTTTGCGGGTTTGCGGGTTTGCGGGTTTGCGGGTTTGCGGGTTTGCGGGTTTGCGGGTTTGCGGGTTTGCGGGTTTCGTTGGTTGCCCACCTGCACGTATGCGCCTGTTTGTTTTGCGCACATCTTGGACGCCCATCCTTTCGTTCGCAGATCCCCTGCGAGAGTGGCACTGATGTTACACGCGGCCATCTGTGGCAGCATCCTGTCGTACTCTTCGCCAAAGTCGCGCAGAAGCGTTCCGAAGCCGTTGTCGCTGCCCTTCACTCCCAGGTAGGGGGCGTCCACGGGGAGCTCCTTCTGAACAATCATCTTTGCATCTTTACCCAGCTTCTGCAGGCTTCCTGCTGCAAGCGAGCGCTCCATGAAGAAACGCATCAGGCGGCCGCTGACCATGATCCGGTGATCCTGCCAAGCCTTCGTGGCGTACGTGTTGGCGCGCAAGCACTTCATGGCACCACCTGGGACACTGCAGCTGAGTGACACCTCACATCTGCCGTTCGCCCCAGGGTCCTCCACCACCATCTTCACACCAAACCGCTCCGAAGCCGCTGCTGCGATTTTGCGCGCCACGTTCAGCGGCTGGCGTATCTCCTTCATCCACGCCAGCTTCGCCACCGAGTACATTTCCACACTCCCTTTGTAGGTGGAGAGCGTGTCGGCTGCAACAGGGTCGTCAAAGCAGACCTCAATCTTGGAGCGCGGAGTCTGGTTTTCGGTGAACAGCTGCATAATCGCCGCTGCTTGGGCTGCGGTTGCGACGAGACCCTCTAGACACATGTCGTCATTCCCCTTCACTAGTGTGACGGGAGGTGCCATCCGCTTGGCCCAATTCAGCACAGCCCTCTTCTCTACAGAAGACAAGTCACACAGCTTCACATAGCACGGCTGGCCCTGCCATCCAACAGCTCCGTTGCGGAGGGTCACGCTGAAGCGCGTCTTCGGTGCCTTCGGTCCCCACTTCGTCATCACCGCACGTGCCTTTGCTGCGCCCTCCAGTGTGTCCGTATTGAAGGCGTAAAGGAACCGATCAGTAACATCCACGACAGAAGGAGCGATGCCGTTCTCCTCCAGCTTGACCAGAGCGTCCCACTTGTCGCGGCACGGCATGCCCTTTTGCAGTACAATCTGCCGCAGCGTCGCGCAGCCGGACGTCTTGCCGATCTTTACGAGTTTCAAACCGTCGCCGAACACTGCCTCGATTGTGCCCGTCTGTAGCACCAACGTCTCTGTCTTTCTATCGAGGCTGTCTTTCAAACCCTGCAGCAGCATGCCACACATCTTCTGCACCTCCGCCGCGTCTTCTCGAGCTGCATACACGCAGAGGCGGCGCAGGTTGGGGTCGTATACTGGCTCCCACATACTGCCCTTCCATGGCCCCTGGTTGGGCGTGAACATATCCAGCACTAGCGGCCCCACGTTGTTCTCCGTGAAGGCCACATTCCAGCTGTGCGCGTCAGACAGATTCGCGACAGGGGCCTCGTTCGCACCCTTGTTTGTGTGCTTGCATTTGTCGTTCTTTCTGGGTCTCTGACTTCCCGCGGCACTTCTGGTATCAGCGGGTGCAGGATGGGGGTGGCACGTGTCCGCCACTCCCAAATTTGCACGGACCCATTGCATTACTTCTTGCTGCACTCTCGTTCGCAGTGTGCTTGCCCTTGTCGTTCTTTCTGGGTCTCTGACTACTTCCTGCGGCACTTATGGTGTCAGCGGGTGCAGGATGGGGGTGTGAGTACTTGCACGTGTCCTTTTTGTTACAGCCATTCCCAAATTTGCACGGACCCATTGCCATACTTCCTGCGGCACCTTTGCACTTGTCGTTCTTTCCGGTTCTCTGACTGCTTCCAGCGGCACTTCTGGCGGGTGCAGGATGGGGGTGTGAGTACTTGCACGTGTCCTTTTTGTTACAACCGCTCCCAAATTTGCATGGAACCATTGCCATGTTGTCGTTTTTTTATGTTTTTTGACGTTTTTGTCTGTTGAGAAATGCTTGGTGAGCACAAGAACAAAAGAAAATACGAACATGCGTTGCTCTCTCCTCCCACAGTCCCGAGTTCGCCGAATTGATCATACCAAACCCAGTACCGTGTTTAGTAAAGAAGGCAGCAGCGAAGCCATACTCACCCAAATTCTTTGCGAAGCAGCTCATCATTAAATAAATGTACTATTGAATAAAATCAGAGCATGATTTCACTTGTGGGGTCCCCTTTGGTCGAAGCCCTAGTTCTCAGAATGTAAAAAAAAACTACCGTGGGGAGGTTAGGCTGATCTTGAAGTAAAAGAAAATTCCTTTTCCTATTCCGTATACTTACCCCAGCTGGTATCCGAGCCTTTAAGAGCCTGTTAAAACTGTCAGTACTTCCTCAAAACGATGGTTTCCAGTTTTTTGCACCCACACAAGAACCAAGCACCAATTGAATAAAGATTGGTCATCGAACTCAAGTCGATGGTTTCTAGAATTCTGCACTCTGACAAGAATGAATAAGCGATGGAAGAAATACTGGTCATCGCATTCAAGTTGATGGTTTCTGTCACAGTCTCATTCCCAGACATTGCCACCTTCTGTCTTCAGAAGCACTGTGATGCTCATCTTTTTATACACGTTTTTGTTCGCTTTGTAAAGTTTTAAAAGGGGACAAAAAAAATAAAAATATCGTGTTGAAGAAGAATTTCAGTACGATGCACACTCGCGTAGCATGCAACCAACAAAGGCAATGGTGAAAATGGGGAGGGGGGGGGGGGGGGGGGTTTCTTTTTTAGGCACTTTCTTTGGTTTCAAGAATTCCTCAAAGTAAAGATAATCCATGAGGATAAATCGACTAAATAGACTTAAATTGATCAAGAAGATGACAAAGAGAAGACCAGTCAGTGAGTTCTTGTCCGAACCCGCCCGTGTTTTCTTCTCTTCATCTACAAGGTTTTCTCGGCCTCCTTAATGATGCTTCGAGCCACGTCGGCGACCTTACCCCCTCTGCTGCTTGGAGCGCCCTGTCCGATTAGGTACATTGCCAGTGATGTTTCATTGAAAGGCGCCTTGGCTCTGAGACCTTTGGTCAGTGCGTGCTGGATGGGGAAGGGGGCCTTGGGAAGTGTGGACATAGCCTCAGTGTACTTGTTGCAGATAGCACGTGCAGGGCGGCCGCTGTAGGCAGCAGTAATGCAGGTCTTAAGTGCTCTTCCGTCGGTGAGTGCAACCTTGTAGTCAGGGACCGCGGAGGATTCATCACATGATACGAACGCTGTACCCAAGCAGGCACCAGAAGCGCCTAATGAAAGTGCGGCAGCGACGCCCCTGCCATCCATGATGCCCCCTGCGGCCAAGACTGGAACCTGTACTGCATCGACAACCTGAGGCAGCAGCGTCATGGTCCCGATCATAGCATCATTGAAGTCGCATGCAAAAGTCCCCCTGTGCCCACCCGCCTCTGAGCCCTGCACCACAATGACGTCGACACCTGTTTTCTCCAAAAACACCGCCTCCTCAACACACGTGGCAGTCCCTATCACAACACTTCCGTTTTCGTGCAGCACCCGAACTTCACTCTCAGAAAGAGCGCCGAATGTGGTCGAGACAACGGGGACCTTGTGCTCTAAAAGCACCTTCATATGTTCTTTGTAGTCCTGCCACGTAGGCACCACACTGCTGCCTCTCTCCTCCCCCACAGCATCGTTGAACTGCTGCAGCGCGTCGCGTACCTCCTTTAGCTCTTTTTCCTCAGGGACCACCTCCGGCGGATCTTTCACGAAGATGTTTATCGCAAAGGGCTTACCATCCGTCAGCTTGAAGAGCTCCTTCACCTCGTTAGAAAGCTGCTCGACTGACCTATAACCCACTCCGTGGGATCCCAAAATTCCGACATTGCTCGCTTCAGCAGTAAAGACGGGGTTGCTGATCCCCGCCATGGGCGCCTGGATGATCGGTGTTTGAATCTTCAGGATACTGCACAGCTTGTTGCATCTGCTGGGCCAAGTCATTTCTTTTTTTTTTTTTAGTGTAGTCTGAGTGAATGACATATGCTTATGTCAAGGATAGAAAGACAACTAAGGTGACTAGGTCCTATGATCCATGTGTGAAGTCTGCTGTAATGCAAACATTTTTGATTGTGACCTCCTCCTTGACGAACTGGAACACGTCCACCACGGCACCCTGCCTTCGGAGATAATCCACCCTCCCAAGATGCCAGGCTGTTTCGAAGATCTTCGCTAGGTCGTATAGGTGACGGTAGCGCGTCTTGCAGTCACGGTGGCTGAGGGACTTCCAGCCTGTTTTGTTGCGGATCACCTCGAAGTGTTCCTGTGTGAATCCCATCTCAAGCATGTATGGCCTGCCACAGTAGTGACCCCACGTGGACATCTGTTGGCAGCATGGTGCAATGACGACCTGCCCCACTGGGAAGAAGGTCCTCCATGTGTCCACAACGCATGTCACTGCAGAGCACATTCCATCGCCACATAGGTGCTTCGCCACTACAATGTTAATCTTCCTCCTAACTGGGGTTAAGTCCTCTTCAGTGACCTCCTCTACTTTTTTCCATATCCTCTTGAAGTTTTCAGGATCGTCCTCATACAGCTTGTCCACCATGCGCACCGGTTCGTAGAACTCAACCAACGCTATCGTGGTTCTGAAGAAGGCTTGGAACAGATGCAACAGCTCGCCGGCAGCTGCCCCTGCGTCTATGATGCATATATCAGCACGGGCATCGCCGGTGGACACGGCAGATTCCCAGACCTCAGGATACCTTTCTTTTATCATTCGCGCGATGGAGCTGCAGATGGAGACCTCTTGGTCAAAGTGTTTCGCTTTGCGGTCGACGGTTCTAGCACCGCCCTGGGCGGCTAAATCTTCCATTCGCCCGAGGATCTCCGGCCCCACGGGCTCGGGCTCCTTCATGGGTATCTCCTCGATGATGCCATCGGTGCCGTGGTCGAAGACAGTGTCGACAGTCATCGGCCGCCCTGCTATGTTGCTCAGAGCCTGCATGCAATCCTTGCTGCTCAGCATCCAACCTATTTTCCCCAACTTGCGTTTCTTCTTACAATGAGACTGGTGCGCATCCAACACCCGTGCAGGCACCTGTGTGTCGCAGTACTCGCACAGCACTGTTTCACTCTCACTTGGTGCTGTCTCTTCCTCTTCTTCTGTGTGCTCATAAGTAAAGTCGTCGAAATCCATTCTCTGTAGATGAAACTGCAGGTACCGGGGGGACCGGGGAACAAGAATAGAGAGGGAAAATAGAGTTAAAGAGATACGGGGGACATTTCTTTTCTGCATTTTCTGTTCTTTTTTCCTCATCAATGAAACTCTCTCATAGATAAATATAAAAAAAAAATGGAATGCTGGTGGGCGTTCCATTTTGTTTTCAATTCATACATGCAAACGTTTACTCAAGAAAAAAGATGAGGGAGCAGCGGTGCGGGGTAGGGTTGCCCAAACATCGCGCACGGAGATTATCTTCATCCGGTGCTCCCACCCTTGTTGGTCGTTCCCGACTAGGGATTGCTCAACGAAGGTGAGGTGTTTGGCACAGTAGAGTACGCCACTTGTTGGCAGCGATAGGTGGAAGTCCTTTAATCCATTAACGTTGGGCAGAAGTATTATCAAAGACCCATCAAACAAACAATTGACCATTATTACAGGAAGCCCTCCTCGGTAAGAAAACAGCAGTTTCGTCAGTGCCTTTTATTTCAACAGTTTTAACAAACGTCGAGATAAAACTCAAAAACACGAGAGAAAAAGAAAAAGGAAATAAAAAAAAAACATTGAGATCTCAGTGAATAGTGCATAAAAAAGAAGAAAAAGAAACCCCTTCTCCGCAAAAATTCTTCCAAATCGCGTGTCAGGATGTTCGAAAAGGAAGAGCCAATTACAAAGGCACTGCCTCGACCTCAAGGCCGTCGCTGTTCAGTTGCCAAGTGACGGAGGTTATCAGCTTGGGAGTGAAGCCCGAGACGGGGAAGAACCTGTAGTGTGCGAAAAGTGTCAACAGTGCGATCTTCCCCTCAAGGACTGCCATGTTCTTCCCGAGGCACAGACGTGGGCCAGCGTTGAAGGTAGAGTACATGTAGTCGTTGTAGGTAGCAGCCTTCTCACCCATCCACCTTGTGGGGTTGAACTCATCGGCGTCCTCACCCCATGCCTTCTTGTACCTGTTCGTGGCGAGCGGCACCCACGTGACGTGCGTGCCTGCGGGCAGCTTCACGCCCGACGGGAAAGTCGTGTCCTTCACACTGATCTTCTCGTTCCCAGGAACCGATGGGTGCAGCCTGAGGGCCTCCATAAAGACCGCCTCTGCAACAGGCGACTTGCCTTCAATGTCATCGAATGTGAGCGGTTCCTGCAAGTTACCAGCAAAGACAAGCTTTGCCTCTTCGATAAGCTTATCCTGCCACTCGGGGTGCTGTGTCAGCAGCTCGACGCACGACGTGAGCGCCGAGCCGGTCGTGTCCCTCCCTGCGATGACGAAGTTCAGGATCATGTCCCTGATAAACTTCTTGGAGTACTTTTTGTTCTCCGACTTGGCGTGGTCGAGGAACAGCCCCGTCATGGTCTGGTCCCCAGCAAGAGCCTCCTCCTTGATCTCGTCGCCGTCGTAGTAGCTCTCGACGACCTCTGCGACGTACCTGTCAATGATGTCCATGTTGTCCTTGATGACGCGCTCCTCCTCGGACGACTGGAAGTATCTGTGTAGCTTCCACCACGGAACAAAGAATCTGGTTATCACATTACTCTGCACCAGATCGAAGGCGTTCTGGAACTCACAGTCCCTCTCGTTCCCCTTCATGGAGCTGACGGACTTGTTGAAGGCGATGCTGTTGATGGCGTCGAAGGTGTAGTGGTAGAAGAGCGTCTGGACGTTGAGGTTGCCCTTCTTCACTATCTGGACCATCTCTTGGGCGTGGGTCCCAAAGACATGTGACATCCTATCGCGGAGCTGTCTTCTGTTGAACATGTGTGCCGCCACAACACGCTGCTCCTTCCACTGGTCGCCGTTGGAATTGAAAATGCCGCCGCCCAGCAAGCCTTCCATGCACTCTAAGAAGTCGTCGGCCTTCAAGAAGTTGTTGAAGTTGTCTTTCAAGATGAACTTCACGTCTTCGGGTTCCACTACTGTGAGTCCCATCTTTCCGCCCAGGTGGCCCCACACGAACGCTTTCCATCCGTTCTTCTGCAGTTCCACAAGGTTGAACTCAGGCGGTGTAATCGTCTTCTCTCTCAAAATCTGCTTCTTCATCACAAATGTCGATCCCACAAATGTGTGGAACGTCGACGACCGCAGAATCCCATCAGGTACCCTGGCCCTTATCTTGTACGCTACCAGCCCTACCGCTACAAACAGCAGAAGGAGCCTCGCGTAGAAGTCCATGTTATACCTGAGAAAAGAGAATGGGAGGATGTCGATAGGATTCGTATTATAAAAGAGCTACACAGAAAACTCTAAACCAGACTTTTTTTTCTTTCTTTTTTTTTTTCTCAAAAACTAAGGGCACCTACCTAATTGGCACTCTTTGCAACGACCTCAAAAATAAAATCATTTTTGATAACAAGCGAAAGATAAACGAGGAACGAAAAAAAAGAAAAACAAAAAGATGGGATAAAAAAAAAATAGACCTTTATGCTTTCTTTTTTTTTTTCTTCACCACTCAGTGTATTTGGGAAAGTAATACTCCAGGATCTCAATGAGCAGCGAGCACGATGAGGCGCCTGTCCCCGAGTTCTCGATGGCTTGCAGAGAAGTGTAGAGCTTTTCAGGTGTGAGCGTGTCTTTCAATGTGATTTGGTGGGTTGCCAAGTCCACCTCGCGCTTTTGTTTCTTTTTTGCGTTGCCGGTCGATGTGAGTTCCATGAAGCCGTGTGTGGCAGTGATTTGGTTCAGCACAGACAGAATGGCAGCAGGATCTGTACCGTAGGAGCTGTCGCAGGTCAAGAATCTATTCAGCACACCATGGAAAGCCGCCGATAGGTCAGGCACTCTGTAGGGAGGCTTCACCTTCGATGCCATCACCACAGCACAGACTAGGAGAAGCCTCTCGCCGCTTCCAAGTGACTTGAGCCACAGGAGCATTTCGTTTCTGAATGGCAGACTTTTCTGTACATCAGCAATGCTCACGGTTTCCTCGCCGTCTCTGTTCGAGAGCGTCCGCCTCAAGTTCTCAAGCAACGCCCTGCAGTCACCGCCGCTGTTGTTCGCCGTCTTCATTGACATGAACAGCACGCTTTTCTCGTCGAAAACCTCACCTGAGTCGCACTCGGCCTCGCCCAGTCGCCCGTTGATGATCCCCACCAATTGCTGCGATGTGTACGGTTTGAAAGCGAATCGGTGCTCCGCAGGGATCCTCTCGATAGCACGGCATGTAGCAGCCTTCTCGTTACTGATGGTGACGATGTGTAAGTTGCCCGCGTTGTTCGTCTCCATGGCCATGGCCATCAGAGTGTCCAAGATCTGCTCGCACGTGCTGCTTTTTGTTATAGCACTCGATGCCTTTACCTTTTTAGACTTTGTTGTTCCAAGCAGATAGTCCACTTCATCCAGCACCAGATACCATTTCTTAGCTTGCTTTTCCTTGCGGAAGAACTCCTCCACCATGTTGCGCCACACCACCTCAACAGAGTTCTCCTCTTTGCTCCGTACCCATGTTGAGAAGTGCGACATGAGTGCTGCGGTACTCCTTATGCTCGTGCACGTCAAGTGCAGCAATCTCGTATTCCTAGCATTGCTCGCTGTTCTCTCAGCAAGGAGAGTCTTAGTAAGTGCCGTTTTCCCAGTCCCAGGTGGACCGTATAGGAACATACAAGTTCCATCTCCTTCAAGCAGTTCCCTCATGCCTTCCTCTTGTTCCTCCCTGCCGTATAATTTGTGAGGCACATAGCTCGCCTTAAACAACTCTCTGATTATTTTATTTTTTTTTTCCTCTTAACATATGACAAAGGGGGCATACACTTTCTCTTCCCACCAGTCCCTGTCCTTCGCAGGCGACTTCCTCTTTCTTTTTACCATCTTCTCCTGTTGATGAGGTCTTTATTATTTACTTCTGTAATATGAAAATCGATCAAAAAAGGAACAACTAAACAAGTGAAAGAATGTACACAACCAAAACAAACAGAAAATCACTCAGCGCGGAGGGCTGCCATGACTGGCGTTGCCGCTTAGTGCTGAGTACCAAAGATGGCGTTCTGCAGGGTTTGCAAAGGCGAAAAGAAAGGTGCGTTGGCTCCTGCAGACCACCTTAAGTAAACACGGCACCCTAGTGTTGCCAGGAGGGCAAGAGGCTCCAGGTGGCAGCACAGCGTGCATATCTAGGCTCACTATGTCCGTGTTTTTAAAGAGAACGGACAGTTTTTTCGTCTGCCCAGAGTGGTAGCAAAGCATGTTCCTGCGGTAAGCCAAAAGCCGCTGATGCCATGTAGCGCACACACCCCAAGCCACACTTACCTTTCCGTAGCACTCGCACTCACTTAAGCCGAGAGAACCGGGGCTCCCAACAGACACAGGACTCTGCGCGGGACTCCCCAAAACTGGACTCTCCATGGTCACAGGGCTTCCAAGAAGGCTAGGGTTAGTTACCTGCGCGTCGCTTAAGGATTCACAAGGTTCTCTATTGTCGATGCTCTCGGTGGCAGCTTCGTTCTCACATTCCTCGTACTGGCACCATTGGTCACGTAGTGCGGGCTTCTCTTCGGCGACTGTCTGTGAGGAGTTGTCTACGTACTCAGTTTCAGGCATGACCTCCTCGGGGGGTGGCTCACTGGGGGCCACTGAAGATTCATTCTCTGGTATGTCATCCATAATATTTGCAACAGGCATAAGACTCGGTAGATCCACTGCCCTTCGTGGTGTCACCTTGGGGGTGGCCCTTGGTGTCAGTCTTGTCATGGCGTTGATGCGTCCGCCTAAATCATAAAGCTCTTGCTGGCTGCTAAGTCCACTGAGCTCCACGAGCCTACTGCCGAGGCTGACATTGCACTCGACAGGTGTCCGTTGCACGAGGGGCTGCTCGATTGGACCGCTCCGTGTGCCCTCCGTGGGTGGGCAGCTGTCGGGAGTTTCATACTCACCCGGCTCGTCATCGGGTGGCACATCAGACGCAAGGTCGCTCGCCTGCCGCCCCCCAAGCTGGTTTTCTTCTTCGTCCTGCATGCTTTCGCGTTCGCTCCCCATTTCGCTTTCGCAGTATGGTATGTGTATATGTGCCATCGAAGCCTCGAAGTTGCTGCACGCCTTCTGTAACTCCCTAAGGCTTCTGTTCTTGAATACATTGCAGTACTCCTTGGCGATGATTTGAACTTTGTCCATCGTCATGTCCTGCCTTGACGCCAGCACTGCGATGTACTCCAAAACCTCCGATGCAGCCTTGCGGACATCTGCTGCTGTTTCATCAGGTGCTTTTGGTGTGGGCGGTGTTATGTGTAGAGCGGCTTCAGGCAACCGTACCGAAGGTGAAACGCTTGGTGAGCGGTCTTCCGACGCAGTGGGGCTGACTGAGGACATCGCGCTGAAGTCGGTCATTCTACTGCCGCGGGCTGCGGCTTCCAAAACAGCAGGGGATGTAGGGCACTGTGTTTCTATTTTATACACGGCGGGCTTCACAAGGGACAGCACCTCTCCGTCAGCCCGAAGCTGTCCCCTGTGTGCGTATGCATATTTGAAGGAACAGCATACATAGAAACGCTCTTCTTCCTCAGCACATCCATTTCCCAGGAATCCACGGGCAGTGTGAAATGAAACGTTTCCCTCGCGATAGTCTGTGTTCCGTGTGCTTCCTAGATAAAGCCATACCTGCAGCGTGTTGCAAATCGTATTGTGATCGTTGGAGTGGAACACGCTGTCGTAGTTCTCGTCTTTCACCTTAAGCGCCATGAACCCGCCAGGCTTATTCTTGCTGGCCAGAATAAGGGAAATCTTGGTTACGTGTATACACCGCGTAACCCCTTTGCTACCACGTGACTTGTCGCACAGGTACACGCATTGGTCCGTGATAACAAGAAGCCTTTCGAGCTCCTTACCCTTGTGTGAGACCTTCCTCACCTTTTCCCAATAGTGGATGACCCCTTTGTCCAAATCGGGATACAAACCTTCAACGTCAGCAGGCATGGGCAGGATCATAAGCCCTGTACGAGGGTCAAGAGGGAACTCGTGAAAGATTCCCTTCTCGAAACTGGAGTTCTGAACTAAGCTGGTATTTACGACGTTGCGCTCGCTCCTTGGAGACATAAAGGCCTCGTCTAGCTTGTTCTCCGACTTGGTTGGGGAAAGGGGGATCATGTCCATTTGCATCTTGGGCATAACCTTTTCCATCTCGGACGTGTAAGAGTGCTTTGAGATCTCCCTCGAACCCCTTACATTTCCCAGCTTGAGGATAATATTGTCGTCCTTGAGGGACTTCCTCACGTCGAAGGGCAGATCGATAGGCAGGTTCGCCATCAACACTTCAGCCGCAAGCTGTATGTTGACACACTGCATGAGGTACATCTTCTCTTTACCCCACGACTCATGCACCACGCCCACTATGGGCGGTGTTGCGTACCGTATCAGTTGCAAGAACTCTAAATACAATACATGGAGCAGCACACGCCCCTCAAGGTTCATCACCCACATGGACACGGGGGTTAATAGGATCACAACTTGAACCAACACACCCTCATTCTTGAAGCACCCTGCACCACGGGCACTAAACAGCACTTTTCCTTCTCCAACCTCCTCAAGCTTCCTCGTCACGCTCTTGTTCTCTGAAAGCTGCAACGAGTCGTAATCTCCGGCCTGCATTGCACATTGTCCCTTCCTAATAATAAACATGTATAAAATGATGCAGGTTTCCCAGCCGAAAACAAATAAAGGAGAGAAAATATCTATAGGGGTATCTAGGGGTACAGAACATCAATCAAGCAGACCTGCAAGCGGCTGGATAGGCCTCGGGCAGCGGGAGGGCGGAGTATCACAAGGAGACGCCATGCACTGCACCAGCTCGTCGTCGGTGGCGTCAGACCTTCGATAGAATAGAAAGAGAAAAAGGGACTTCATACCTAACACTTATCGGAGTCGTAGCTGGGTATGACTTCCCAGGGGTAAACGCAGCGGATCTCAGTGTACCTTTCCACTGTGGGTTCACAGGGGTGTTCGAAGGGGAAAGCCGCTTCTCCCTCAGAGGTGTGTTCAGGATGTTGGGGTCGACCTCTTGCATATTATTGGACCTGTGAGAACCGTTGTTTTATACGATTAGAAAAATCCAACAACTTAAAAAAAAAAAAACTCGTCATTTCCCCCAATCCTCTGCATTATGGACGGGAATGTATGCGGAACTGGAATAGTGATGCTGCCACTGGCCTTCTTGAAGGACGGTGCTGCTGTTGATCATACATATAAGGAGGATGAAGAAACTGTTGACGATGCCCCTTGAGGGACGTGGAATGCCTAACACTTCCATGACCCACTCAAGGTCCTCGAACACGTGATGGTCGAACCTTTGGAAGGAGGGTGGGTAGGTACGGATCACACTGCGGACGGGGTTTGATCGGCTGGTGGGGGAGATGCCCTTCCAGTGCAGGGCGAGGGGCACTACAACATCGCTGATGTAGTACCCGAGAATGTCATTTTCGAAGTATTCTTCAAGCCCAAAATGGATAGCTGACAGGAGAATGGTCTTGACCTGTGCCTTGCACGGTAGCTTGTTGTACATGTACAGCGACGGTTCCACTTTGGACCATGTTGCCCGGACACCTAATACAAACTGCGAGACTCTCGTGTACCTGCAGGCATGCCTCAGGGTGGAATCATCTATAGTTTTCTTCACATTAACGTCTTCCTCTTCCCAACAGAACTTCAAGCCCTTCACACCGTTCAGCGTGAAGACCAGACGAAGGTAGCTCTCAGGCTTGTCTCCCGTTTTTTGCTCGCACTGAATATCCTCTGTCTCGGTCTTTTCCCATTGCACCATGCGAACAGTCGCTGGCGATAGCAGGTCGGCGCCTTCCGTGATGCCCTCCATAAGTAAGTTCTTTCCTTTGTCTTCCTTCCCTGGACTCATCAATTCCTTCACCAGGCTCAAGTCTTCCGGTGTCAGGCCGCTCTCTAAATGAAATTCTCTCATGTGCTCTTCCCCGAACTCCTTCGCCCAGTACTCACCCCCGTTCGCTGCGTAGTCTATTTGGATAAACCCCGAATTCTCCACAAATTCTTGTCCCACCCTGCGCTTCTTCGGTTGGACGCCTCTGACCTCGTTCTCCAGCTGCTCCCAACATGAGCTGCTTACCTTCCTATGTCCTCCCCTTGTCATTTTCTTTTTCTTTTTTTTTCTTTCCCTTCTGTCCTCCCTAATATCCCTTTTAATATCTCTCAACAAAAAAGAGGGGGAGGGGGATCAACTAAAAAACGAAAAAACAAGACAATGGAAGAAAAAAAAAAGGGGACAGAAAGAAAAAAAAAACCCCCCAAGGAACCTAAACTAATACAAAAAAGGCTCTTTTCACCCCCCCCCCCCCTTTTTTTTCTCTTTTACCGCTCGAAATGCACCTGAGCAATGTGTCCGGTGATGGTGAAGAAGTGATAAGCCGCCCTGCTCTCGTCGCTGTCGAGCATAACATGTTGAGTGATGTTGCAAGTCAGCAGTGCGTTGCCCTGCATGGAGTGCACAATCCTGCGGATCACGTGGTGTGCCTCAATGGTCTGGTAATGGAAGAAAGTGCCCAGTCCGCCTTGGTAAGTGTTGCTGCTATGTACTTTTTCCGTCTCTCGAAGGAAGTGGTGAGATAGATAACCGAGGTACTTAACAATGCTCGCCCCTGCCACGTAGTCCATCGGTGTGATGGTGACGCTGTGCGTGTCGGGCTCGTTCATAATTCCCTGTGTGTGAGCTATAGAAAGACGTAACAAAAACACACCTTAGAAAGTTCCTGTGTCATGACATAACTCTCTCCCCTCTCCAACACCCTCGCACACGGTGATACTGCAGCAGGTGTGATGGTGTCGTAGCTGAAGCAGAATGGTGACATCGCCTGTATTTTGTAATAAAAAAAAACCCCATGTGCACCATACCTGTAGATAAGGTGTCTCCCACTTGTCTATTTTCGAGTATCTCGTTAACTTCTTGCTCTTTCTCTTTGTGACGGGTGACATTGGATCGAATTCTTCAAACTCGCCGAACACATCACTCGTGTTCGTGCCTTGTCGCTTCAAACCACCGTCATCAGCCTCGTCCGGTCGCGTCATGAGCCCTGTGAGGAGCTGCTTGGGTCGCTTCGGAGACGATTTCCTTGTCGGCGACGCTGGCGGTAGCCCTGAGTCACACCTATACATTGTTCTGAAGTCCTCAACAGCGCTTCCGGACAGTCTCTTCTTCCCTTCTCTGCCCCTGAGTGAGTTCCTGTCTTGAGGGAGATGCATTGGCGAGTGCCCGCCCTCCCTCAGCTTCCCCCTCGAAGTTCCTTTCCGTCTCAAAAAGACTCTTGTTTCTGCTGTCGCGGGAACAAGGCCGCTCCAGCTGTTCCGTTCCAGAGGCATCTCAGTCTCGCCGCTCTCTTCGACCAGTAGCCTGTACTTGCCCCGTTTTGTCATCGCACCGTAAATCGACCACATGTACGGGTCGCGTGCTGGCTCGTCATCGTTTGTTTGCAGCTGCACCTCCGTCACGTTGATGGGCTCCGGAAGCCGAAGAAACTGCGGCTGGTCGAGCTTGAGCTCCAAACGCGCCGTCACGAAGTCAGTCGGCACGCCATCCTGCAGGTAGTGCACTTTTAAGGCTCCGATGAAACATTTTTCGTACCTGCCTTCCCTCATCTGCGTCACGGAAAGCCTCAGGAACATTACTTTCCCGTCGGCGTGCAGCTCTCTCTTGTAGTAATGATGCTGTTCCATTTCAGAAAGGAACGAGGACAGGCTGCCCTTGTACCACGCGCTGTTGTTGTGCGGTGTGAGCAGCACCCCCATGATGCGCAGGTTGATATCGTTGTCGCTGGCAAAACTGACTTCAGACTTGTACGATGCTAGCACGCAGTCGCTGGGAGAACAGAGCTGGCTAGCCACCTTGTGGCGCAACACGCTGTACATGTGCTTGAAGAGGTCATTGATCCTGTGCAGCGAATGGTGGGAGTGGAATTCGAACCTACGCTGTATTGTGATGGTGTGACTGGGAACGAGGTTCACGGGCGAGGCGCTGAAGGTGTCGAGATTGATGATGGTGCACTCGTCATCAGGAGCTGCGGCGTCTTTATCTATAGCCGGCTCCTCGATGTCCACCACGTAAGGCTTCACCCTGCTGTTGTGCGACCCCGACACCGCAAAGTGGTCCTCCGACCCCGACTGCGATGAGGACTCGCTGCTGTTGCTTGAGCTGCTGGACGAATCGCTGCTTTCGTCCTCACTTTCGCTTGGGGATGACGTGCCCGGTCCGGCTGTGGGGCTCCCCTTGTCGTCCTCTAACTCAACTGTCATCTCTGGCAGGTCAGACGTCCTGTCTTTCGGCGATATTCTGCATGACACGGCTGCGTTGAAATAGTCTAGGTTTAAGACGCTGGACTTTAAACTCACCTGTGTTGTTTCTTCCCCTTTCAGTGCTATATGCATACTTCAAGCACACGGTGTGTCTGGTTCTCCTCATGCACCAATGGGAGGCAAGGGATATGAACAGCTGTCGCTGTTGCCGTCGCGATAGCAAACAAGGCACCGACCCGGATATCAACACGCAGACCAAAGGCGGCGTTGTATCCATTCTTTTGCACCTTTTTTTTTTTAAACAAAGATTTTCAATACATTTTTTAATTTTCATACTTTGTGGATGAGTTCTCTGTGCACATTGTACTCCAAGTGCGGAAGTGCTTTACTCACCTCAATTGCCAAGGACTCTCCGCTGCTGGAATCCTTCTTCTTCACATAGCGGGCTTCTACCAATCGGGGTGTACCCTCGACAGGCATGTCTGGGGGAATCTCCATGTTCGCGAGTAAGAAAGCAGGAACAGGCTTTTTCTTGCAGTTAAGACACTTGACGAGGACATTCTCACCGGCACCTGCGGCCATCTTAACGTCTGTGGTCGGGATGTGCGCTATGCGGCACCAGTCTCGCTTCTTCGAGTCGCCCTGTTGCTTACCATATTGCTTCTTCAGCACCTTTGGTATCGGCCACATGAAGGCGCCCCAGTCGGCGATGACGGCCGTTCCCGATGCTGACAAGATGCAGATATCCTCGTGGAAGGCGGTGGCTTCCGTGTACCCTACAACCGCGTTGCAACAGAAATGCCTCGCGTTTGCTTTGATCTCCTCTCTGATCTCCTGCCACCAGGAGTCCCTCTCCTGCACCACGGCCTTCGTTTTGAGCTGCGTGATCAGCTTGATGGACCTGGCGGACACCACACCACCTACCCTCTTGACAACGTTGCACGGCAAGCTTTTTATTGTGAGAAGCTTTGTGTTTTCCTTCATTAGCTGGTGCAGGTTCCGCATGTGTCGTCTCCGCCGCGTGTCTTGGTACATGGCAGGGTGCTCCAGAAGGTCTTCCGGACCGGAGCCAGTAGGAGACTTGCTTGAGTCTTCCTTGACGACCTTGGAGATCTGGCAGCACGTGCCGTATGCGCGTATGATGATGTTGCCGCCGGACGGCTCAAGGTCGTATTGCTCTTTGAAACCGAGGATGCAGTTGCAGCCGTGCTCGATGGTCTTTTTGGCCAACATGCGTCGGACGTTGCCCGATGCCTTGAAGAACTGGAGGATACGTTGGTCGTTGGTGATCCTGCTGGAACGGAGGGACTGGAGACGCGCGTGTTCCGGATCATGTCGAAGGGCAAGCTCCTCCACCATACCGACAACCTTCACAACCCTGTAGATGGCGGGGTCTAACCTGCTGACAGCGAAGATCATCACGCTCTCTGTTTCCGCGGCAATGGAAGCGACCTTAGGCTCCTGACGTTCGTCCTTAACATCGCTGTCCTTGCACTCGGGGATCCATGGGATGAAGGGGTTGGCGTTCTGGGCTCCATACATGAACTTGATGTGGACAGAGAGGAAGAGCTCCCCACGTAGCCCGCGCATGCTGTCGAAGATAGGGAACCATGCCGCAAGCTGGGGCTGGTCGGTGCACAGCAGCACGTTGAGGTCAAGGAACACGGTTCCGATGACATCGTCTGCAGTCCACTTGTCATGGTCCCACACCTTCACTTCAAAGGGGTCCTCCTGCAGCTCTGCATAGTCGGCAATGTCGAAGGTCACCGACTCGTTCCACTGCGGGTTCAACGTCCTCTTTGCGATGCGTGTTTTCTTCGTCTGATCGCAGTGCTTTACCTGCACATACGCATCTGTCAAGTGTGACTGGCTATCCATGATCGGCAGGTCTCTCGCCGCACTTATTTTAATCTTTACTGTTGCCATGCTTGCGTTCCGCCCCTTTCTTCTTTTTTTTTCTTTTTAAATCCCCAACCTTATGTGTGTTGCTATCTTTTAAAAATTGGTTGGTGGGGGGGGGGGGGGGGGGGGGAAGGAGGAAATAATGGGAAAAAGTCAATGTGTACTCCCCCCCTTCCCCCTACTAGTCATAAAATGGTCAAATTCGCACGCCCCTACTTTTTTCTTTTGGATGGTTTTCTTTTTTTTTTTTTTTTTTGAAATCTTTGCTGAACCGGAACACAGAATAACATTCTGTTTAAGGATTTTCTTTAGCTAAGAGAGGTCAAATTTTCTTGAGCATTATTATGAAAGGTGGGGTCAAACTACCGAGGGTTTCCTTTTTTTTCCACAGAAGTACACTTGAGCATTTATGGAAAGTAGGGGTTCGTGGTGACAGTTTCCTACAACAAAAAATAGAAGAGAGAAGAGAAAAGTCCTCAAAGGAGGGGTGGGTGGGTTTGAAAGGTGTCGGGGAAGGGGGGTGAACCACTTTAAAGTAAGAAAGTTAAAAAAAGAAGTATGTGTCAAATAAAAAATGTTTAAAAAGTAGGGGGGGGGGGGGGGGGGGGGGGTAAGGAGTGAAAAAGCCAAGTTATGTCAAATTTGTTAGAATTCATATTGTTTCTTTCTGAGATTTTGGTTTCTGTTGATAAAGCCATATGTACATGTATTTTTAATTGTTTTTTTTTTTCTTTCCCTTTTTTCTTTTTTTCCAAGTCGCCAGAAAACTAAAAACCTAAGATCTCTCGAAAAGAAAAAAAATATGAAAGAAAGCAACTTGTTTTCCTGTGGTTTTCTTTTTCTTTTTCTTCTTTCCTTTCCTATCGCAAATAAGTAAAAGTGAGTTATGAAAAACAAGT